>CM055344.1:1569950-1806654 GCA_029228605.1 Salix koriyanagi | reverse complement strand
GGCCCATGAGATCCTTACAACCTTAATTGTAAGCCACTAGGCTGCAGAAAATGCTCCAATTCTCATCCTTGATAAACTCAAATTGTAGTCTCTTGTTTATTTAAAATAATAAAACTCCCTGTAGCGATTAAAACAGGGGACCGGTTCCCGTTGTGGATGGATGGAAATATCATATGATGGCTTATTTAATACTTGTAGGGAGATAATAATAATAATAATAATAATAATATGGTGGGGCTAAATAATTTGATGCAACGAACAAAGGATGACAGCTTTTAATTTGCTTGGACTTTTTCATTTTCCATCTATGAAAAAAAAAATTATCAGCTCCTGCATAAAGCAACTGCAATTTCGAAAAGGAAGGAAAAAAAAAAAGAGAAGTCTCAAAAGGACATTACATGATGACAAAGAGCTTGTGATCTGTACAGTAATTCTCGAGTTCGAGTCAAGACATTTTTTTTTTTATAAAAACATAAAATAGACAAAATTTTAATCACTAGATCCACAAAATATATTTTAATGAGAAAAGATTTCTCACATCTCAAAAAAAAAAAAAGTGCGGATATCACAACAAGGCTAGCCATACACCCAAACCCAGTCATCAGATCGGGCCCACATAATTTTCAGCAAGACAAGATCGAAGAATTGGTGTCAAATTTGTGGCAGATGACAAAGGGAACAATATGTGTGCAACATCAATCCTACACTCTTATCCATATTAGTATTAATAAATAAGAAAAACTGGTAAAAATTTCACATGCATCCGGACTCTTCAAATACAGACGATGTTTCTTCAAATCTTCAATTACTATGATTATAATTCTTCACGAGATATACAATATATATCCAAAGAAGAAAATGTTCTCTCTGCCAAGAGGAGGCCCCTAGAAAGAAAATTTTCTATCAATTCTTGGAAGAATTATTTTTGCAAATAAGATATATTTAAACAAAATAAATTAAGATATAATATTAATATGATTAAAACAAAATCAATTATTCTTGAAGGATGCATAATATTACAATGAAAACTAAACAAAAGAAAATATACAATGAAGACATAAGCATAAGTATTTGACGCGATTTGATTGTCTAAGCACGAAATCCAGTTGTCTCACAACGAGGTCTGGTTATCTCATCAAGCACTTTCTCGGCTAAAGTCATATGGAACTACCTCTTATTTCTCTCAAGTCCACCAGACGATTCTGCCTTCAATCACACAATTGGATCGAATGGCAGATGGGTCGAAGCATTGTCTCTATATTTCTCCTTTAATTAAAACAAAAACAAAATAAGAACAAATTAAGTGAAACAATAACCTACATGGTGCGAATAAATTATTTTTTATTAAATGAAAAATAAGATTATGGCATTTGAAAAACAAAATTACAAAGATAGTCAAAATTACCTAATTGAATTGCAGCGTGATTCTCTGAACACCTTTCTTGCAACATCCTTCCAATCAAATTTTACCATACAGTAAAAAATTAGAGAAGGAAAATTTCAGTGATCTCACTAAACTAAACAAACTACCATAATAAAAACAAAATATAAGTTCATACTAACCTTAAACCTTGTAAACCAAGCATTGATCTACGGTCTCCATTCGAGAGTTTTGGATGACAACGATGAATTCATACATACCGGGAAATAATATCTTGGAACATTTATTCTATTTACTTCACAGTTGGAAATCATTTCTTATTCAGCAAATAAATAACTTACCTTTTACAAATTAAAAGACCCAATTTGGTAAACATTGTATCAACCAATTAATTTAAAATATAATCAATTTTCTTTTTTATTTTTAAAATAAAAATAATCTTTTTTGCTAATTTTAATAAAAAAAAATTGAGGTAATAATTAAGGAAATAATAATTAAAAATTAGAAGAAAAAATTGATGAATTTTATTTTTATAACCCTTAATCTTCTTATTAGAATTGGAAACAAATATCCATCCCTCTTTTTCAATCCAGAATGACAAAAACTTGGTTTGACAATGGACGGAGTGCCAACACGATCGTGCAAACTAAACCCCCAAACATGCATCAATTCAGATCTGAATTAAAACAAGCTTAAGAAACTCACGAGTTGGATCCGTGGGGCGGGAGACCGTTGCCATCATGCAGGTTTTTTCTATGGGATGGATCCGATAGCTTGGCAAGTCCTCCTCTGTAAAAGCCTCAGCCTCCTCGCTGCCCTTTGCAAGGGATGGCTAATACTGTAACGATTCGTCAGCTTTTGTATTGATTAAGATGGGGCTTTTTCTTCAAATGTTGATGGTTTCCTTGCAATGATGGTTTCCTTGCAATGATGGCGGCCTCTTGGATGCTTGGAGGAAGAGCGAATCGCTCCCCTGCAGCTTGAAGACTATCCCAATGAAATAATCAGATAGCTGGTCGACGAATCGGGGACTGGGAGATTTTCGATCGAATTGAAACAATATAAGAATAACAATGAGTTCCAAGATCTGAAGGCTGGACGACCCTTGGCATCTTCAAGGAGGGAGCTGATCAACGGCAAACAAGATGCCACGCAAGCGGTTGCTTCATCTATACTGCCGTTCCCAAGAGCAAACCTTTCTTCTCGACCCAACCAGCTATTAACTGCAAGAAAACGATTCTCTCCTCTTTCCAGCATCCAGGAGGCCGCCGTCTTGAAGGAGACCATTATTACTGAAACCCTAGGCTAAGACTATAAGAAAAAAAACTCTTCGTAATAAATACAAAAAGCTGATGAATTATTACAATATTAGTATTCACTCTCCCTTGTGAAGGACAGCGAGGTGATTGAGGCGTTTTATAGAGAAGGACTTGCCACGTTATGGGACCCATCCCGTAGAAAAAAAACTGCATGATGACAACGGTCTCCCATCCCGCGGACCCGTCTCGTGACTTTCTGTGGCTAGTTTTAATTCACATCTGAATTGATACATGTAATGATTATTTTGTTATTATCAAATAAAATAAGTTAATTTGTTATTGGGAAATATAAATTTTTGATAGGGTTTATTTATAATTAAAGAAAAATATATATTTTAAAATTTTAAAAATATATTAAAATAATTTAAATACTTTTAAAACTAGAATCAAGGTTATTTTCATCTTTTAACATTTTAAAATCAAAATGAAATTACTACATTTCTCTTCAAAGAACAAATTATAAAATGACATCCTAGAGCTTTTCATATTTTTCATCTAGTTTTTTTAGTAATAATCATTTTGAATATGGAGAAAATTAGTACTTTAACAAATATAAATATAATTAAAAAAAAATTGATTTTTTTTATCCTTTTCATGATTTTTTTAATATCATCTATTAGTATTTTATTTCATTTAATTTTTATCCCACATTTTATCCTCATTTTTTATTGCTATTTAAAAAAAAATCATGATTAGAAATTTTGCTTTATGATTTGTTTTGTATTTTTCTTCTATGGAATTTTCTTGATCTCATAATTCGAGTCACGGGTTTAGAAGAGTAGCTCAATCTATTTTTTTTTAAATATATCCTTCATTTAATTTTCTCTTTATTTAATTATCTAAGTTAGGGGTTTTTTTATCTTTTTAAAAAAAAAAACAAATTTCATTTTGTTTGTCATTGTTTGATTTACTAGTAACTAAGTTTTGATTGTTTTTATTTTTATTTTTTATGAGGTTTGTCGCAGGGGTTGGCATGATGGTGTGGGGGGGTTTAAGGGCTGGTCACTTAGTTATTTGGTTATTACTACTAGACTACATACATCTAGAGAGCTAACTAAATAATTTCCAAGATTGAAAACATTTTTTTTATAAGATTGAAAACGGGGCATATAGAGCTACACCCATGGTTGTCAAAATCATGATTTTTGACACGACACGGAAGGGGCTTCGAAACTCGGATCGTAAAAATCGTACTCGAATTTTTTCTGTATAAAAATCGTAAAATTACAGTTAAAATCATGTAGATAGAAAAATTATAAAATCATAAGTAAAATATTTCTGAATATAATACAATATAATTATGGCCATAAAACTTCATTAGTTAAGGTTCATACATAATTCAAAAATAACTTAAAAATACATTACAAAAACAATTATGTCCATAGAATTTTATTAGGTAACAACAAACAAATTTAAAATAAATAATTTGCGGATGTGCTATATAAATTAAAATCAGTCTCATGACCGTCATTTTTCTCGTTAGTTTTAAATACATTCATCAAAAGCATTATTATTGAAAGGATTATCAGTACTAATATTCATACCAACACCGATATCACTAGTACTAGCTCCAACTCCAACAAATTATTTCGACATTAGAACATGAAAATGATTTAAAAACATCAAAAAAAATTAATTTAAAGTAAAAAAAAAATTAAGTGTAAATTTTAAAGTTAATATTACTGATTTTCAAGAGTGATTCCATATATATATATATATAATTTGTCCATCGGAAATCGTTTGGACAAATTGATTTGTCCGATGTGGGACAATGCAATTTGTCCCACATTGGACAAATAGCATTGTCCCACATTGTTTTTTCAGTTTAAATAATCTTCACTCTTCAGCCGAGGCAAGCAACGTTCAAATTTTTCCTTACTCAATTTATCCTACATCGGATAAATAATTGAGAAGGCAAAAAAATTTGTGTATAAATATAAGAGGCGAATGAATTGGCTTTAAAATTTTGAAGCAACAGGATCGTAAAATCGGACCGATACGGTCTGATTTTATGATTTTGATGGATTTTGATCGAGTTTGACCGAGTTGGATCAAAATCGATTTTTCTACCCGAGTTGACAAGGTTTGATGAGTTCGCTCATAAAATCGGACGATTTTACAAATCAACTCGCGATTTTAACAACCATGGCCACCCCTATTATTGCATGAAAACTGCTTAGTTTCGCATGATCATTTGTGATGATGGTTGCCTGCATTTTGTTGCCTTGATTACTACATAACGTCTTGTAGCTAATTTATCATCCTTAATTGCAAGGTTTTCAATTCAATTTTGGTTGGTGCTTTGTTTTTTTAATTGATATTTTGTTTTTTTTCAATTGGACTGGAATATTTCATTTTTGAAGTGTTTGGCGCTCTGTTTCGGGGTTATACTGTTTATGCATATATATATATATATATATATTCAAAAAAAAGTTCAAATCCAAAAAAATATTATTTAGAATTGTGCAATTTAAATTTAAAATATAAGTACAAAATAAGAGTTTAACTAATATAATTCGACCGACTTGATGAGTTCAAAGATAACATGAAAAATTGATAAAAATATAGTTTAATAAAAAAAAATCAAGTTGATATCTTAAAAATATATTGAATCAACTCGGGTCAACCTACTTTAACATTTCAAATGTGTGACTTCCGTTATAAGACCATGATATCCTTAAATAAAGCAAATCAAATGAAGATATAAAGTTCAATTCGTAATAAACTCATTGTTGAATAATGAAATTGAGAAAAATTTGACAATAAAACGATTTCTCTGAACAAAATTATGAGCATGTATAATATTATGAGAATGTTATCATCAATCTCATAAGGTCATTACATTCTTTTATCGCTCTAAAATTTTAACATGATATATTTAAATATGTCAAGAGACTCCTCGTAAATTTTATCTCAATCTAATGGTCATATTAAGAGATATGATTGAAATTGTAAAATTATTCACTATTAAAAAAATACTATTTGACTGGAACGGAACAAGCGAAACAGGACTAGAATGTTCCGGCTGAAATTTGGGCAGAATTTCCAAAACAAACCAAAATTTTAAGCGAGGTAAAAACTGTGTTGTTTTATCTCATTTTCTTAACTGATACAAATATTTTGTTCATTTCAAGCGAAACAGAATGAGATCAACAACACTACTTGATTGCCCTTCAGCAATTGGATGAGAGTCATGTCACTAAAGATACAAAGAAGAGTAGTGTGAAAGTTGGGTGCGATGTAGACTCCTCTGTAGTTGCATATTTGAAGTGTCTTGTCCATCCAAGTTGAAAATATCGTCTGAATTAATTAATATTTAAAATAAGTCACATAATCTCTCTAGTGGGTTAATCATTGATATTTTAAATATGAACCTTCTAAAAAGTCCACTATTTTATTAGGATATTTATCCATTTTTTCTCATAAATTAAAAGAAGATTGGTTGATTATTTTTTCTGAAATATTGGCCAAATTATAAGGGATTTAATTAACTTGATATTAAAATCTCAAGGCAAATGCAAAAAACCAAAAATAAAAATCTTATCTTTAATCAAAACATGAATTTATATTTGGTCATATGCAACACGCAACAACATTTTTTTCTTTTTATGTATATACTTTTAATAAAGACAAAACTACCAAATAAATTTAAGGGATTGTTTATCAAACACACCCTTAAATCCAAAAATTCAACATAAGTTAAAGTTCAAACAAACAGAACCTTGATCTCGAGTCAACTTGACCTGTTGACTTAGTTGATTGACCCAAACGAGTTGACTCGACAAGGTTAAACTTGAAAACCAACAGAAAACATATTAAACTTCACAAAAATACAAAAACTCAAAATAAATCAAGTCAAAACGAATCGAACTCACACAAAAGAAAGAGCACTGATCTTGAACTCAAAATGTTGAAAGTTAATTCAAACTAGTTTTCAATCAAAAAGACACATGGGCATAAATGGTCTAAAAAAGTTCATAATCCAGATCGTAAGTTATTAAAAAAATCTTAAGAGCCAAGGAAAATTGTACCATCGGCATGTCTTAGTGTGTGGATTTCATTGAAACATACCTATGCATGATTAATTAGAAGCTAAGGAAAACATATGTAAATAATTTATGATAGATGCATGGCAAGGGATTAAATTGAATTATCAATTGTAATTGTTTTGCCTTTAATTGAGAATTGCATGATATATCTTCTTAGTTAATAAATTGACATTATAACAAGTATTATGAGGAAAACGATTCTCCTGAAGTTTTTATATTTCTTTGGAAAATGATGACCATCTACGACAACTACTTAAACCAACAAACATGTAAATTCAAGGAAAATGGATTATTCTAATAATAACATTAACATAGCTATTCTTGGAGAGTAGTTGCAAGATTTCAGCCAGCGTTTCTTGAATAATGGCTTAAAAAAGCAAGTTATGAACAAATTGATGAACCAAAAAAATTATTGAATCTGTTTGGTATTGTGTTTTAAAAGTGTTTTTAAAATGTGAAAAATTGTGTGTTCTTAGATCATTTTCATGTGCTGATGTCAAAAATAATTCTTAAAAAATAAAAAAAAATATCATTTTGATGCATTTATAAATGGAAAAGCACTTTCAAAATCAATCTTAACAGCACTCCCAAAAAAAAAAAGAGGGGGAAAGAAATATCAAAGATAACAAAAGGAATCACTAACATGATTCCCACTTCTCATGCAATTTCTTGAGCCAAATAAACAAAAAGCTTTTGTTGAAGAAAAGGAGTAGAAGGTAAAGAGAAATTGTTGGGTTATTGAGAAAAAAAAGAAAGGGATATTTTAAAAAAAATATATTTTTTATATGAATTTACCCTTAGAAAAAATAATCAATTTAAAACTTATGAATTGCATTAGAGAAAAAGAAGCCATAATCAATGTTAAGGTGGGGCATGAAATCGCCTTAAAACATTTTTCCCCCCATCAATCCCATAATTTACTTTTTCACTACAAAGAAACAATTATAATTATAAAATATGAAAGAAATTTTTTTTTAGAAAAAAATGTTTTCTTTTTCCTGATTTTCATAAACTAAGAAAAGATATATACATTGAAAGATAAGAAGAGTTTCTCTTTTTCTAATACTGACCTTGGAAAAGAAGAAGAATTTTTATTTTTTCAATATGAGACAGTTTTATGGTTGGATAGTGATATATTGTCAACCAAAAGTTATTTGAAGTTATTTTTTTATTTATTCACGATTTATTTTATATATTTTAATATTCCGTATTAATGTTGGTCGTTGTTCTTTGGTCTCTCTCGGTATCCATTTTTGGTTATTGGGTTAAGCCTGGTTCACCTATGAAGGATGAACCTGGTGTAAGTATTTAAAGTAGTTACTAAAAAAAGCAATTGTTTCATCTATTTATATAAATAGGAATATAACTAATAATAAACATTTATTATTGAAATAACATAGCTCTTTATCTCTTCTTCCATCTTGAGTTTTTGCATTAACTTAACAAAATTTATAAAGATGTTCGTCCTGTGAAATATTATTTTAATTCTAATAATTAAAGGGACATTGAAGTGATTAGTTTAGGAATAGAAAAACGAACTCTCGCAAGTATTGAATTTTTTCCTACGCTTTAGTCATTCAACTTTATTTCTTTCCAATTCATCATTGCCAATTAAATTGGCACAAAGTTTTGTATTGAAATCAGTTTTAATTTGCATGCGCTCGTGTATTTGATGTGGTATAGAATATTTCAATGTTAAATTAAAGATCATTTTGATGAAATAGAATGTTAGGTTATTGTTAAGAAAAAAGTTTTGGAAGATGAAGGAGCAAAACTAACATAAACATACGATCTTGATGTTATAATGTTGCCGTCATATATTTATTAAAATAGATATTAGATATTATTCATATTTCAAACAAGGTAGCAGCTTAACTGGCAATGCTCAATGATAACAAGTTAACTGAGAAGAAAATCTATCTCTGGTCTCGATCTTATGATAATAAGTTGGCGGGCTCTCCTCCTCCTCCTCCTCCATGATTTAGTTAGCCCTTCTTCTTCTTCTTCTTCTTCTTCTTCTTCTTCCCTGGAAGGACCATGAGACTTGCTACAAACAAGATAATATATGAAGCTAACCAGGCTCGAACAAATTACCTTTTAAAAAATTAGAGAATGAAAATTTCGGTGATATCACTAAACTAAACAAAATACCATAATAAAAAACAAAATTTAAGTTCATACTAACCTTAAACCTTGTAAACCAAGCATTGAACTACGGTCTCCATTCGAGAGTTTTCGATGACAACGATGAATTCATACATACAGGGAAATAATATCTTGGAACATTTCTTTTATTTACTTACAGTGGGAAATCATTTCTTATTCAGCAAATAAATAACTTACCTTTTTAAAAATTAAAAAGACCCAATTTGGTAAACATTGTATTAACCAATTAATTTAAAAATATAATCAATTTTTCTATTTTTTTTATTTTAAAATAAAAATAATCTTTTTCGCTAATTTTAATAAAAAAAATTTGAAGTAATAATTAAGGAAATGATAATTAAAAATTAGAAGAAAAAAATTGATGAATTTTATATTCTTAACTCTTAATCTTCTTATTAGAATTGGAAACAATAAAAAACTATCAAATATCCCTCCCTCTTTCAGTGTCCAGAATGACAGAAACTTGGTTTGACAATGGACGGAGTACCAACAAGATCGTGCAAACTAAACCCCCAAACATGCATCAATTCAGATCTGAATTAAAACAAGCTTAAGAAACTCACGAGATGGATCCGTGGGGCGGGAGACCGTTGCCATCATGCAGTTTTTTTCTATGGGATGGATCCGATAGCTTGGCAAGTCCTCCTCTGTAAAAGCCTCAATCTCCTCGCTGCCCTTTGCAAGGGATGGCTAATACCGTAACGATTCGTCAGCTTTTGTATTGATTAAGATGCGGGCTTTTTCTTCAAATGTTGATGGTTTCCTTGCGATGATGGCGGCCTCTTGGATGCTTGGAGGAAGAGCGAATCGCTCCCCTGCAGCTTGAAGACTATCCCAATGAAATAATCAGATAGCTGGTCGACGAATCGGGGACTGGGAGATTTTCGATCAAATTGAATCGAATTGAAACAATATAAGAATAACAATTGAGTTCCAAGATCTGGAGGCTGGACGACCCTTGGCATCTTCAAGGAGGGAGCTGATCAACGGCAAACAAGATGCCACGCAAGCGGTTGCTTCATCTTTGCTGCCGTTCCCGAGAGCAAACCTTTCTTCTCGACCCAACCAGCTATTAACTGCAAGAAAACGATTCTCTCCTCTTTCCAGCATCCAGGAGTCCGCCATCTTGAAGGAGACCATTATTACTGAAACCCTAAAACCATAAGAAAAAAACTCTTCGTAATAAATACAAAAACTGATGAATTATTACAATATTAGTATTCACTCTCCCTTGCGAAGGACAGCGATGTGATTGGGGCGTTTTATAGAGAAGGACTTGCCACGTTATGGGACCCATCCCGTAGAAAAATACTCATGATAGCAACAGGTCTTCCATCCCACGGACCCATCTCGTGACTTTCTGAGGCTAGTTTTAATTCACATCTGAATTGATACATTTAATATTTATCTTTGAAAACTTAATAATCAGTGAATATAATGATTATTTTGTTATTCTCAAATAAAATTAGTTAATTTATTATTGGGGCAATATAATTTTTTAATAGGGTTTATTTATTATTATCATACTAATTAGAGACAAATATATTTTTTAACATTTTAAAAACATATTAAAAAATTTAAATACTTTTAAAACTAGAATCAAGTTTATTTTCATCTTTTAACATTTTAAAAGAAAAATGAAATTACTACATTTCTCTTCAAAGAAAAAATTATATAATGACATCCAAGAGTTTTTTTTTTTCATCTAGTTTTTTTAGTTATAATCATTTTGAATTAGGAGAAATTCAGTACTTTAACAAATATAAATATAATTAAAAAAATATTTTTTTATTCTTTTCATTAAAATTATCGATGATATTAATTTTTATTATCATCTATCAATATTTTATTTCATTTAATTTTTATACTAGATTTTATCCTTATTTTTTATTACTATTTTTAAAAAACAAATTGATGATTACAAATTTTGCTTCATGATTGGTTTTGTATTTTTCTTTTATGGATTTTTCCTGATCTCATGATTCGGGTTACAAGTTTTGAAGATTAGCTCAATTTAACTTAGTCTTTCTTTTAAATTATATCCTTTAATTGATTTTTCCCCCTAATTTAAGCCTTTAAGTTAGGGCTTTTTATCCTTTTTTGAAGAAAAAAAACTTTTTGTTCTTCAATGTTTAATTTACTAGAAACTAGGCATTGATTATTTTTTTTACTTTTATGAGGTATGTCGCAGGGATGGCGCAATGGTGTCGAGGGTTTTGAGGAGTCATCCCCAAGTTATTTTGTTATTGTTGTTATAAAACTTGAATGTTCTAGTCTTTCTCAAATGTTTGAAGAGTAAAGGGTTGGTTGTGGTTAGAGGTGTTAGTACTCTTAATGCACCTACTTGAGATTAGTTGTTTTATGGGTTTAGTGTGGTTTGGATATTTGGATGGTTTACTAACAAGTGTTTTGGTTTAGAATTTATTCATATGAATAAATTCGACCTTTTAAATTTATTATGTGCTTGTGTAGCAAAATAAATTCTTATATGGATAAATCAATTCAGATATTCTACCAGAGTTTACATGTTATGGATAAAGGATATTATGATAAAATGCATTCAATTAAATTTGATGAGTATTAGGATAACTATGATAATTTTTCAGATAAATTATTAATGTTTTAAATACCAACTTTCTCATAGGTCTAGTATTCATATTAGGATATTTATCGTTAATTCTCATTAATTAAAGGAATACTATTAAAATATTCACAATTAAAATTAATGAATATTTAAAATAAATCTAATAATTTCTCTGTGTTAATTGTTGATATTTTAAATATGAACCCAAAAAACAATTTTTTTTTTATTAAAACATGAATTTATATTTGGTCATATGCAACACATAAAAACATTTTTTTTTGTTATTTTAAAAATCTTAATAAATATAAAATTGTCAAAATAAAGTTAAGAGAGTGTTTGTCAAATACACACGTAAGTCTAAAAACTCAACATAAATTAAGGGTCAACAAACAAACCATTGATCTCGAGTCAACTCGATTTGTTGACTTAGTTGATTGACCCAAATGAGTTGACCCAACAAGGGTAAACTCAAAAGACAATAAGAGAAATAAACCATCAGCTACACATATTAAACTTCAAAAATACAAAAACTAAAAAGAAATCAACTGAAAACGAATCAAACACTAAAAAAATAAATATTAGTTTTCAAACAATAAGGATATGGACATGTGTAGTCTTGGATCATAAGTAAATGGCTTTATAGTGAATTGTGCTATATTTTTTAGGTTAAAACAAGTTAAAAATGAAGTTTTTGATATTTTAAAAATAAGACCCTAACTTTTTCTTAAGTAGCCCTTAACTTTTATATTCTTACTATTTTTTAATTTCAGTTAATTTATTAGAATGACAATTAAAACATACACATTTATGCCATAGTTTTCAACAACAAGAAAGTTTTATGGTAACATTAACAATTATTTTATTAGTAATTACATACTAACCTAATATGCAAAAGATTTCTTAGAATTTGATCATTAATATTCAATGAAAATAAAATAATAAATGAAGTTAACCAGGCTCAAAATTGTGAGAAGCCACTAATAGCAATCGTAACGCCCTTTTGTTTGATGTTGCTTGAAACCCAACTCTCCTGAGCTTCTGCTGCCGTGAAATCTCAAACAGCGCTAACTATAAAGTGGGTGTTTGGGGCGGCGATTCAACATGTGGTTGCGTTGAACCGCAACCTCAATCGCAAGCATTACCAAACAGGTAGGGTTTTTTCTGTGGGTCCCACCTAAATACCTGCGATTGCACTACTTGATCATGTATCGAGAATATGATCATCAACAGAGAGACTAAACCAGAGGCAGCTACAGAATTTGCAGTAGTTGCAACCTTCCAAGGCTCATACCGGCCACCACACAACATCATTTCCGACACCGCCACCACAGGAAGAACCACCTCGGCTTCCTCTACCCGTCGGTACTGGTCGTTGATCCTCTCTTTATAGTCTGTCATGTTACTGTTCACGTGAACGAAAGGTGCAATGCACCGTTTTGTGCCTGTGTAATATTAATTATCGAATTTGCATCACAATTGACCGTAACTGAGTTTTATTTTTGTGGACTTTTAATAAACTAATTTTTTTCCTTTTGCATCTTTAATTACTAAGCCAACAAGGTTTTTTTTTTCTTATTCAATTTAACTAATTAGTCTATTAAAAGAATTATCCGAGACATCAAAATAAGGTTTTAATTAAAATCAATTTTAATATTAATTCAATTAAATCCATTTAATTTAAAAATCAATTTGTTATCTAGCTGATTTGGCTAAACTTGAGTTTATTTTTTTATATTCTTATATAACATTTTTTTTTACTATATTTAATAATATATTTGACATCAATATGAAAAGCATGGTAACCAAATATTCAAAACTGTTTTTCATCAAACCTTAAACTCAATCATAGTTTTAATCAAACACACTTCAATTTCAGTTACAAACCGCAATTAAAAATATTTTTTTTAACCTCAACCACAACAGCTGTGTGAAACAAGCCCAAAACTGGATACCACAAGCTTGCGGCAAATAATCCTAACCCTTGAAGCGTAGAGGCTACAATTTTTTTAAGATATAATATTAATATGATTAAAACAAATTCAATATTTCTTGAAATAGACTTGTTATGTTATCTATTTTCCATAAATATTTATGTTATCATTCTTATTTGCTTTGAAGGATGCAAAATATTACAATGAAAACTAAATAAAAGAAGAAAAGATACAGTTAATATTGTCACGCCATTCATCACCATCAATAGTTTTACTCATGGAAATATTCATCAGTATTTATTTTACCGATGTTCTCACAAAAAAAATCGTCGGTCAGTAAAACCCTTACCAATAATTGCTATTCTGTTTGTAATTTCATCAGTAATGAATATACTAATGGCTTTATTGAAGGACAAAGAACACCAAAAAGAGATTTTCCTTCACAGTTTTGTCAGTAAATCCATCACTATATTAAACGTATGACTGATAAAGTTTGCATCGGTAATATCATTGGTAACATTTTGTTGATAATTTGTTAATGTGCCTGTTTAGAAGTGTGATTGCGGTAACTTTTCAAAGTGCTTTTCGTGCCAAAATACATGAAAATAATGTTTTTAAAAAAAAAATTATTTTTGACATTAACACATCAAAATGATCTGAAAACACCGAACCGCCGGTTTTTAAAATGAAAAAAAAAATCAAATTTTTCCCAAACACCGGTTGCAACGCACTCCCAAACGAGGTTTTAGTAGCATTTGCAGTAATTATTTTCCAGCTCTATGGAAAATACCGACATAAATTTTTGTCTTGAATTCAATCACAAATATTTTTTGAATTATGTTAAATTTTGTACATTCAAAATTAAAATACAGCAAATCTATAACAAAAATAGCATTGAAGGAAGAGCACATGAATCACCCCAATATAATTGCATCATCAACATTCGACACAATTTGACTATCTAAGGATGAAATCCAAGTGTCTCCTGATAAAATGTGGTCATCTCTCTTTCTCAACTATGGTCATATGAAACTTCAAAGTTTACTTTAACAAAATTACAACGATAGTCGAAATTACCTAATTGCAGCTTGATTCTTCCACACCTTTCTTGCAATATCCTTCCAATCAAACATTCCCTTACAGTAAAAAATTAGAGAAGGAAAATTTAAGTGATCTCACTAAACTAAACAAATTACCATAATAAAAACAAAATTTAAGTTCATACTAACCTTAAATCTTGTTGTTGTTGTTGGTTATTGGGTTTGACCTGGTTCGCACCATGAGGGATGAACCTGGACTATTTATCTAGAGGTGTGGTTTGACCTGGTTCGTCCATGAAAGATAAACCTAGTCTATTTATCTAGGAGTGTTACTTATGGATATCCACTAAGTAACTTCTCCTCTCTATATATAAATATGGACTTCCCTCTCATGGTAAATGATAAGTTTTTCATATAATTAGAAGATAATTCTTTCACTCAATTCTCTACATTAAGCTTGATAAGATCTGTAAGGATCTTCGTGCTGTGAAACATTGCTTTGGTTCTAATAATCAAAGTTGTACTGAAATAATTGATTCAGGAGTAAGAAAATCAGAATCTAACAAGTAAATTTTTCTTATCGATTGTACACTTTTAAACTAAGCTATGATCTACGATCTCTATTCGAGAGTTTTGGATGACAACGATGAATTCATACCGGGAAATAATATCTTGGAACTTCTTTTTTTATTTACTTACAGTTGGAAATCACTTCTTATTCAGCAAATAAATAACTTACCTTTCAAAATTAAAAGACTCAATTTGGTAAAATATCCCTCCCTCTTTCAATGTCCAGAATGACAAAAACTTGGTTTGACAATGGACGGAGTACCAACACGATCGTGCAAACTACAACCTAAACAAGCATCAATTCAGACGTGAATTAAAACAAGCTCAAGAAACTCACGAGATGGATCCGTGGGATGGGACACCGTTGCCATCATGCAGTTTTATCTATGAGATAGATCCGGTAGCTTGGCAAGTCCTCCTCTGTAAGAGCCTCAACCTCCTCGCTGCCCTTTGCAAGGGATGGTTAATACCGTAACGATTCGTCAGCTTTTGTATCGATTAAGACGGGGCTTTTTCTTCAAATGTTGATGGTTTCCTTACAATGATGGCGAGCTCTTGGTTGCTTGGAGGAGGAGAGAATCGCTCCCCTGCAGCTTAAAGATTCTCTTGACTATCCCAATGAAATAATCAGATAGCCGGTCGAGGAATTGGGAATTTTCGATCGAATTGAATAATAATAATAATAAGCTTGCAAGATCTGGAGGCTGGAAGACCCTTGGCATCTTCAAGGAGAGAGCAGATCAAGATCGGGGACTGGGAGATTTTCTATGGGATGAGCTGCAAGAAAACGATTCTCTCCTCTTTCCAGCTACCAAGAAGCCGCCATCATGAAGGAGACCATTATTACTAAAACCCTAAAATCGTAAGAAAAAAACTCATCATAATAAATACAAAAATACAAAAACTGAAGAATTATTATAATGTTATTATTAATTATCCTTTGCAAAGACAGCGAGGTGATTGAGGATTTTTATGGAGGACTTGCCACGTTATCGGACGCATTCGGTAGAAAAAAAAACGACAGCATGGCAACGGTCTCCCATCCCACGGACGCATCTCGTGACTTTCTTCTTAAGTTAGTTTTAATTCACATCTGAATTGATATATTTAATATTTATTTCTAAAAAATAATAATCAGTGAATATAATGATTATTTTGTTATTATCCTATAAAACAAGTTATTTATTATTGGGCAATGTAATTTTTTAATAGGGTTTATTTATTATTATGATACTAATCAAAGACAAATATATATTTTAACATTTTAAAAACATATTGAAATTACTATATTTCTCTTCAAAGAAAATAAATTATAAAATGACATCCAAGAGCTTTTCATATTTTTCATCTAGTTTTTTTAGCTATAATCATTTTGAATTAGGAGAAATTTAATACTTTAACAAATATAAATATAATTTTACAACTTTTTTTTATCCTTTTCATGATTTTTTTACCATCTATTAATATTTTATTTTATTTTATTTAATATTTATACCAGATTTATCTTTTTTTATTATTATTTTAAAAAAAATAATGATGATTATAATTTTTGCTTCATGATTTGTTATGTATTTTTCTTCTATAAAATTTTCTCGATCTCATGATTCAGTTTACGAGTTTAGAAGATTAGTTAAATTTAACTTTAGTTTTTTTATATATAAATATATCCTTTATTTGACTTTTCTCTTAATTTTATCTTCTAAGTGAAGGTTTTTCTATTCTTTCTTTTTTTTTAAAAAAAAAAAGAACAAATTTCATCTTGTTCTTCAATGTTTGATTTACTATTAACTAAGATTTGATTTTTTTATGAGGTTTATCACAAGGTTAGCATGATGTGTTAGAGCTTTGGAGACTAGTTATTTGGTTATTGCTACAAGAATACCAAATGTTCTGGTATTTCTCATACCTTAACACATCACCTACTTCAGATAAATTGTTTTATTGGTTTGGTATAGTTTGGGTATATGGATGATTTCCTAATGAATGTTTTGGTCTCTCTCTCAATATCAATTTTTAGTTATTGGGTTGGGTCCACAGTTGTAAAAATCCGTTCCGGGATACCGTTCGGTTTTTTGTTTGGAACGGAACGTTCCGGTTTCAGTGCATTCAGCGTTCGTTCCGGTTTTGTACTGTTCATATTTATTTAATTATATATATAAATAAAATAAAATATTAATTTAACTAGTATAATTTAAATTCAATATAAATGAACTTTAAATTATACAATACAAACACAAAGTTAAAAAAACATAATCTCAAAATTAGAAACATCTCTAAAATTCCAAAATATTATGAAAGTTAAAATGTTCGAAAAATAAAAGAAATATAAATCAAACATCTTCTACATCATTAATAAAAGAATCATTTTTTTATCTTATTTTAAATAAAGTTCAAGTATTTTATATATAGTTTAATGATACAATTAATTATATAATAAATAGGAGTAAGTTATATAATTAAATAATTTCTTTTGAAAGATACTCCAACAATAAAATTATTATTTTTAATTATATTTAAATTAAAAAAATAAATTTAAATATAATTAAAAGACCCATAAATTTGAGATTTGAAATTTAAAATAATATTTAAAAATTAACCCTCCAAAAAAAAATATTATTCTTATTCTTATTCTTCTTCTTCTTCTTCTTCTTCTTATTCTTATTATTATTATTAATTTATACCCCCCCTAGAAAGTTAGAAACATATTTTTATTTAGTTATTTATTATTATTATTATTATTATTATTATTATTATTATTATTATTATTACCCCTCCCCCTATAAAGTATTGTTGTTATTATTATTATTATTAATTTATATAACATAACCTCCCCCTACCTAACTAGAAACCTCCCTTCTTCTTCTATTATTATTATAATAACTAAGTATAAAAGGCAAAGCCCCCAACATAACCCTAAAGGCTACTAAATCCCAATCTCCTTCTCCCAGCCGCCGCCCACCCTTATTTCCTCATCTCCTCTTCTCCATTATTTTTTCTTCCTCATCAGTCATCTCCTCTTCTCCATTTATTTTTTTTTCCTCCTCATCCTCTTCTCCTTTACTCTCTTCCTCCTCATCTCCTTTACTCTCTTCCTCATCTCCTCATCCTCTTCTCCAATGTTTTTTTCTTGGCTCCGTTTTGAAGTTTGAACCGCGACATAATGTATTTATTTTAATTTAGAGTTTTATTTGGAATTTTTTGAACCCGAATGGAACCCCCGGTACTGAAACTCGGGGCGTTCCAGCCGAATCCGGTCGGATTTTCCGGATCGGGGACGGGATTTTTACCGGGACAAAAACGTCGCCGCTTTTGTCCCAGATTTTGCACTGGAACGGAACGGGATTGATAACTCTGGTTGGGTCCGGTCCACTCATGAGGAATGAGTTTGATCCAAGTATTTAGAGAAGTTAGTAAAGAAAGTAATCAATATAAAAAATAGAGACATAACCAATATAAAAAAAAAAGGTTTTATTTCATTATTGAAATAACATAGTTCTCTCGCTCTTCTTCCATCTTGATTCTCTGTATTAACTTAGCAAGATTTATAAAAATATTCATACTGTAAAATATCATTTTAATTCTAGTAATTGAAATGACACTGAAATAATTGATCCAGAATAAGAAAATGAATCCCCACAAGTATTCAATTCTACACTTATCACAAGAGGTTAACCAAGAAGAAAATATATCTCTGGTTCGATCTTATGATAAGATGTTGACGGGCTCTCCTCCTCCTCCATGATTTAGCTATTGCATCCGCGAATGAGTGTATATATATATATATATAGAATATGCTATGATTAAGAGTTCTTGAGCTGTAACCAGAATCAGTCATCTGTCAGGCCCTTCTTCTTACCTGCAAGGACCATAAGACTGGCTACTTCTGCTGCTGCGAATGAATTATTTTTTATTAAATGAAAAATAAGATTGTGGTATTTGAAAAACAAAATTACAAAGATGGTCGAATTACCAAATCGCAGCGTGATTCTCCCACTCCTTTCTTGCAACATTCTTCCAATCAAATTTTCCCTTACAGTAAAAAATTAGAGAAGGAAAATTTCATGCTAATCTTAAACCTTGTAAACCGAGCATAGTCTCCATTCGAGAGTGTTGGATGACAACGATGAATTCATCCATACAGGGAAATGATATCTTGGAACATTTCTTTTATTCAGCAAATAAATAACTTACCTTTTAAAAATTAAAAGACCCAATTTGGTAACATTGTGTCAACCAATTAATTTAAAATATAATCAATTTTCTTTTTTTAATATAAAAATAATCTTTTTCTAATTTTAATATATTTTTTGAAGTAAAAATTACGGAAATAATAATTAAATATTAGAAACAAATCTGATAAATTTTATTTTCTTAACTCTTAATCTTCTTATTAGAATTGGAAACAATAAAAACTAACAAATATCCCTCCCTCTCTTTCAATGTCCAGAATGACAAAAACTTGGTTTGACAATGGACAGAGTGACAGCACCATCGTGCAAACTAAACCCCAAACATGCATCAATTCAGATCTGAATTAAAACAAGCTTAAGAAACTCACGAGATGGATCCGTGGGATGGGAGACCGTTGCCATCATGCAGTTTTTTTCTATGGGATGGATCCGATAGCTTGGCAAGTCCTCCTCTGTAAAAGCCTCAACCTCCTCGCTTCCCTTTGCAAGGATGGCTAATACCGTAACGATTCGTCAGCTTTTGTATTGATTAAGATGGGCTTTTTTCTTCAAATGTTGATGGTTTCCTTGCGATGATGGCGGCCTCTTGGATGCTTGGAGGAAGAGAGAATCGCTCCCCTGCAGCTTCAAGACTATCCCAATGAAATAATCAGATAGGGACAGGGAGATTTTCGATCGAATTGAATAATAAGAATGAGCTTCCAAGATCTGGAGGCTGGACGACCCTTGGCATCTTCAAGGAGGGAGCTGATCAACGGCAAACAAGATGCCACGCAAGCGGTTGCTTCATCTATGCTGCCGTTCCCAAGAGCAAACCTTTCTTCTCGACCCAACCAGCTATTAACTGCAAGAAAACGATTCTCTCCTCTTTCCAGCATCCAGGAGGCCGCCGTCTTGAAGGAGACCATTATTACTGAAACCCTAGGCTAAGACTATAAGAAAAAAACTCTTCGTAATAAATACAAAAGCTGATGAATTATTACAATATTAGTATTCACTCTCCCTGGCGAAGGACAGCGAGGTTATTGAGGCTTTTTATAGAGAAGGACTTGCCACGTTATGGGACCCATCCCGTAGAAAAAAACTACATGATGGCAACGGTCTTCCATCCAGCGGGCCCATCTCGTGACTTTCTGCGGCTAGTTTTAATTCACATCTGAATTGATACATTTAATGATTATTTTGTTATTATCAAATAAAATAAGTTAATTTGTTATTGGGAAATATAAACTTTTAATAGGGTTTATTTATAATTAAAGAAAAATATAGATTTTAAAATTTTAAAAATATATTAAAATAATTTAAATACTTTTAAAACTAGAATCAAGGTTATTTTTCATCTTTTAACATTTTAAAAGCAAAATGAAATTACTACATTTCTCTTCAAAGAACAAAATTATAAAATGACATCCAAGAGCTTTTCATATTTTTCATCTAGTTTTTTTAGTTATAATCATTTTGAATATGGAGAAAATTTAGTACTTTAACAAATATAAATATAATTAAAAAAAATGATTTTTTTTATCCTTTTCATGATTTTTTTAATATCTTCGATCAATATTTTATTTCATTGAATTTTTATACCAGATTTTATCCTTATTTTTTATTACTAATTTTTAAAAACAAATTGATGATTACAAATTTTGCTTCATGATTTGTTTTGTATTTTTCTTTTATGGAATATTTCTGGTCTCATAATTCGGGTCACAAGTTTTGAAAATTGGCTCAATTTAACTTAGTCTTTCTCTTAAATTATATCCTTCAATTGATTTCTTTTCTTAATTTAATCCTTTGAGGTAGGGCTTTTATCCTTTTTTTGAAAAAAAAAAAAACATTTTGTTCTTCAATGTTTGATTTACCAGTAACTAAGTTATGATTGTTTTTTTCTTTTTTCTTTTTATGAGGTTTGTCACGGGTTGATGCGATGGTGTCGGGGGTCTTAAGGAATCGTCACCTTATTATTTGGTTATTGTTGTTATAAAACTTGATTAAAACATGAATTTATATTTGGTCATAGGCAACACATAAAAAACAATTTTTTGTTTATTTTTTAAAATTTTAATAAAGATAAAATTGTCAAAATAAAGTTAAAGAAAATGTTTATCAAATACACCTGTAAGTCCAAAAACTCAACATAAATTAAAGGTCACCAAACAAACCCTTGACCTCGAGTCAACTCGACTTGTTGACTTAGTTGATTGACCCAAATGAGCTGACTCGACAAGGATAAACTCAAAAGACAACTAGAGAAACAAACCATAAGCCAAACATATTAAACTTGACAAAAACATAACTCAAAAGAAATCAAGTCTAAACAAAATCAAACAGAAAAAGAATAAATACCAGTTTTCAAACAAAGAAAGACATGAACATGTGTGGTCTGGATCACAAGTAAATAAAAAATATTGTTGTCAAAACAAAAAAGAAATACACGAGTAAGAAAATAGAATTTTGATCAAGAAGATACTTTTTTCCTCTTTAATTCAAATCATTATGTTTTTTCGAGGAATATCATAAATAATTAATGTATGAAAGTCCAAATACCTTATAATAACTATTTGAAAATTTCACTTCTTAAAAAAAACTATCTTTTGAAAAAGAATTAGTACATGTAAACATAATAGCATATGATCTTGATGAGTCATCTCTCAGGCCCTTCTTCTTCTTCTTCTTCTTCTTCTTCCCTGCAAGGACCATAAAACTGGCTACAAACAAGATAATATACGAAGTTAACCAGGCTCAAAACTGTGAGAAGCCAGTAATAGTAATCATAATGCCCTTTGTTGATGTTGCTTGAAACCCAGCTCTCCTGAGCTTCTCCTCCCGCGAAATCTCGAACAGCGCTAACTATAAAACTGGATACCAAGCTTGCGGCGGATAATCCTAACCCTTGAAGCGTAGAGGCTACGCTGGACATGGTTTTCGGCAGCTCAGCGTAGAAGAACTCGTTCTGTGCTATAGCATTGAAAGCCTCAGCCAATCCACTCAGGATAAAATGCGGTAATAACCACATTGCTGAAATGTTCAATGGAGCATCAGGATCGTCTGAAAATCCTTCCTTGATTGCAGTTTCCCGCCGACAACTCTCGGCAATCGCCAGTGCTGCCATGGAGATCGTCGATAATAGAATGCCGATGCCCATTCTTTGTTTCAAGTTGAGGCAAACGATTTTTCCTCTGGCTTTCGATGCTAGCGGGATAATTATACGATCATAGAGAACAACCCACGTAGTGATGACGAGAACTGAAATTGAGGGGAAGCTGGCAGCAGGAACTTCGAATTTTGAAGTGATGTGTCGTTCCATGGTGGATGCCTGGAGTACTAGAAAAGAGCTTTGGCTTACATTCACAGACTTCAACATTCCGGCTGACCATATTGGGATTACCTTGATTAGTGCTTTTAGATCTTCTACTTGATCTACTGTACACAGACTCCATGAATCTGAAGCTTTTCCATCTGGGGCCAAGTCTTCTTGAGGATTTATAATAATGCAAGCTTTATTTAAGAACCTAATACAGGGAAGGCAAAAGCGAAGTTCTTAGGACTAGCAGTAAAACTCATTGAAACAGATTATGATTAAAACTACGGGAGTATTCGCATGCTAATTATCTCATCTCTTAGCCTTAATGAAATGCCAGAAAAAGGAGAGAGCAATTTTTTTTAAAGATTTTCAACATTTTTCATTCAAAAGGTTGCCGTTCCTCCTTGTTAAGAACCATGTCACCTAAAATTTTAAATTGTTAGGTTATATTATTCTATAATACACCCTCACAGGTGAAATTTCTTTGGGCTTGAAACTTGCACGGACTCATATTGTCTTGTACTTGATTTTTTATCAAATAAATAGGGGTGGTAAGATTCAAACTCGGGACCGCTAAATCAATAAGATTGTGATACCATATTAAAGAACTATCTCATCTAAAGCTTAACACTTCTTTCTTTTACATGTATTAATAGGGCAAATGATGAACTCAGAGGCATAGTTCGTATTTTATGCAGGCAAAACTTGCAGCTCTATAAATTCAGGACACAAACCTCAGTTTTTCACTTGGTACAAGAAGCTTTGATCCCTTTGTATGATAAGTCACCTTATGATCAGTGGCTTGGGATGATAATTTGATTCTTCTATTTCTAATAGAACACACAACAACTCGAGCCAACCCAGTGATCCAGCTTGCTTTAGGTTTTGACTTGACATAAGAGGGAGAAGCCACGAAGAATGAAAGAGATGACAAGAACATGAGCACCACGGGAACTCCAAAACCCACCATCCACCCCATGTTATCTTGAATGTATACAATTAAAGTCATCCCAACAAACACTGAAGCCGAGACTATGCCATAGTACCAGCTGAAGAAGCTCTCTCGTATTCTAGCATGTTTAAGGCTGTTTCTCGTGCCCAATTGATCAGCACCAAAGGCTAAGGAAGACGATCTTATGCCACCAGCTCCAATGGCCACGAAGCAAAAAGCTGTGTATAAAAGCAAAAGCTGCGGTGTAGTTGCAGATTTGCAGTTGCCGCTTAATTGGACACAAGGAGGCGGTCTTGCTTCAGGAAAAGTTGTTAGCCACAGCAGAACCATCCCCTGCGCCATGAAAATTAAAGTGATTCCTTGTTATGATTTTAATTCAATACTCTACAGGGCTCATGAGAGCCTTGCAACCTTAATTTTTGTAAGTCAGTAAGCTGCAGAAAATGCTCCAATTCTCATCCTTGTTAAACTCAAATTGTAGTCCCTTGTTAACAAAAATACGACGGACGCAAACCGACGGATGCTGTAATTCCGGTTATGTGGATGGATAGAAAAAAACAAACCGACAGATGAAGAGATGGAGGATAGATGACACAGCATAGCTAACATAGAAGACATGGTCCTACATTATAGTATAACTTAAAATAAGGAGGAAGAGAAAGGATACATCATAGACTTTAGAAAGAATCAGAAAGTAGAAGAAGAAAACAGTGGAAAACGAAGGTGGTGAGAAGAAAAATTACCAGAAGGCTAGCCATACATCCAAAACCAATCATCCGATACCGACCCACATAAGAATCAGCAAGAAAAGCTCCAAGAATTGGGGTGAAATTGGTGGCAGAAGACAAAAGGAACAGTATAAGTGCCCCTTTTGCAGCATCAATCCAATACTCTCTTGTCAAATACAGTATAAGGTTTGGAAATAGCCCATAATTTGCCAGACGCTCGAACGCTTCATTTGCTGTCAGAAAATAGAAAAATTATTTCGAGAAAAGAATGATCATAAGGTTAGACAAATTTGACAGTGTTCTACATGGATAGTACCTAGGATGAATGGTAAGACTTTGATGCCACCCTTCGGGTTACTCAAGAGTGGTTCTTTGATCATCTGTCCATGATCCGATGGGCAATCCATCCACTCATCTGTTCTTGGGAGAGAGAGTAAAAATGTGTTGAAAATGAAACTTATCGCAGCATCCTCATCGTACAGAAAAAACTCTGTCAAACTTTAAGAATGATAATGATGGCCAGGTACAGACGGAAAGCTCGTCTCAGAACCACAAAATTGATTATCACTGTGGAATAATACGAGATTATTTTTAAAAATATATATATTTTTAATATTAGTATATGAAAATAATTTAATAAATCAAAATTTTTAATTTAAAATAAAAAATAAAAATATTTTTTCTTAAAATATTTTTAAAATAACACCCTTTAAATTATTATGGATGGATTTTTTTAATGAAAACTTGACGACAATTATGAGGTTCTCATTGGGGATTTCCCAGTAGAGTTATTTGGGTGAATTCATTGGCGATATCGAAAACAAAATTCACACCGACAAAATTCTTATATTTGTTGGCATCGATATTTCAGTATTTTTTAATATATATTTAAATCAGACAACTTGACATCACACACCTAAAATAAATTGAAAAAGACATTTCATATTATTAATTTAATTGTAAAATCAATAATAAATATCTTAGTACATCAGAAAGAAATAGGATCTACATGTGGGGGTGGAAGAGAAGGAAAATTTCTTGGAGTTTTATAAGGAGGAAGATAATAAGTTAGCATGATTGTCACCAAATGCTCCTATTGTTTTCTACATTGTTCTTCATACTACGCCTCTAGTTCAGCTTATAGATGAGCCTACACATCACCAATGTATTTTTACACCAACTCCTGAACGAATGATTGGGATCAACCACATACCCCTAGTGGATATGTTGTTAACTCATTGGTAGTGTCAAGTGAGTTTATTACAAGAGTTTGAAAAAAAAATTAAAATATGCATTGAACAAGCTAGCTCACTACACATAGAGTAAGATGGATTTAGAGAGACAAAAAACGACTAAGGAGTTTAAAGAGTTGCATCTAATTCATCTAATCCAAGTCCAATAAATATCTCATCCATGTTTTAAAGAGGACTGGTGTGTTAGGTCCAAGTCAACCTTGATTTAGACTTAATTTTTTTAGTATTATATGGAGTCCACTCAGCATGCTATTCTCCTAAGAAAGCATGGAAATACTTATGGATTACTTCTAAAGAAGGGATAGTTTTTAGCATTCGAAAATGAAGTTTTATAGTCTATTAAGGAAACTAACGAGCCTTGAGATAAGTTATCTAAGTTATGAAGGATTAGTTAATGATTTTTTTAGTCTAGGAATGAAACCTAAAAAATCAGCAACATTGAAGATCATATCGGACATCTTTTATCTTATTTATGTGTGGCAACAACTTAAAGTTTTTATTTCAAATTTGTATTTTTATGTTTTTAGGGTTAATAAACATCAATTGTCTTAAATACTTAGTGATTTTGGTTTGATTGTAAATGAGTTTTATACAAGTTCATATCTTTGGGCATTCTAGGGTTTAGCTTAGGTTAAAAACACATATCAAACCTAAGTTTCAAATTATGTTTGTGCTTAATAATTTTCAGATTACTACTACAACTTTTTGTGCTTGTCAAGGTTATAATTCTTTTTTTAGTTCTCTAAATGATTGAAAACAACTTATCAAGGTTCAACTGACTTCCTGACATCATCCATACTTCTCGTTCATGAATTTCTATTAGTTGGGTGGGGTTTTAAATCCGATAGTGTTGGTGTCTAGATACAAGTTATATTCTTATATCCTATATAAGAATATACGAGAAAATTACTCGAGACTATAAAATTAATTTATTGAGCAAAAAATCTTAATTTATCACAATTAAATATCATATAATTATATGCTTGTCTGAATTCAATATTCGTTAAATATCTTTTTGAAATTACATTATTTAATAAGTCATTCGAGATGGAAAACCATTAATAGATTCTTAGTCAAAGACACTCCATCATAATTATCATGTCTTGGAACGCAATTGATTTTTTTTTTTAATTTGAGCTCAAAATAAAATGAGATAAATATTGAAATATCTTCAATAATAGAAGACTAGTATATCCAAAGCACATGCAAATTGATTTAGATAGCCAAGATATATTTCATAAATGTCTAATCATGGCTACCCGATTCCACACCTCTAGATTTCTTACACCCAACCCTCCCTTCAGGTAGAAAATTATTTGTCAAACAATTTCAGGATTACCCGAGTGAAGATCACCGTCGTTCCATCAAAAGATCTGAGCAAAGAAGTGATTTTCTGAAAAAACAGCCTCAGAAAAAGAAGAAAGTGAACACCAACACACCTGTTACTGTTTGTATATCTATAAATTTGGCCGATCGAATGAGTTGGAAGAATGCTTTTTAGGAAGACTTGGCCGATCAAATGAGTTTGATTAGTTTAATTTGAGTGACGTTTTGGATTCCATATCTCTCAAATTTAAAAATTATTATCTTTAAAAAACCATATTAATTAAATGAACAATAAAACATATATGTGAAGTTCTTAGTTTTTGTAGAAAGTGTAGTTTAAATTATAAAATTTACAAGTTAATAACTCTTTAGATCTTCATCTTAGATGTAAAGAAATCAATAAATATTCACAGGATTGTCACTATATTTTAACTAATGAATAAAAAAAATTATATTAAATATTGCAATTTTATCATCAATTTTTTAGAGAAAAAAAAAAAAAAAACTACGTACCCATCACCCTAATCCGAGTTAGCATAATGAAGCGTTTTCTGCATGAATCTCCAACTTCGTATTTTTTTTTTTATCATTTTATTTCTTTGTTAAAGGACCAAATTACTCTCTTGCTGTCGCATAATAACAAAAAAAACCGTGGCGAAAAGAGGAGAAATCCCCTTGAGGTTTATATATATACTAGTCATTTATCCGAGTCTCGTCGCGGCCTGAATTATATTTTTTTCAATGTAAAAAATATTAATCGTGTAAGATTTTTTTACTATAATATAAATTTTGGTAAAATAATAAATCCATTCTTGTGGAGTGAGAGTTTCTTATAAAATATATGAATTTTAAATTGATATAAATTTATATATTTAGCAGGTTTTAACGAAATCACCAGCATAAAATTATTATTGTCATTAAAAAATCTAAAAGATTTGGATACCATCTTTATTTTTTTAGTTAATGTATTTATTAGATTATAAATTTTTTAATAGACTTTTGAGATTTATTATTTTTTCTTGTATAAGTATGTGTTTTTTTTATTAATATTTGATTAAAAAACAAATTATATTATTATTAATCAAAGCTTCTAATATTAAAAAATTATTTTATTCTTATTATATCTAATTAATAAAGTCAAGTTGTGCCGCTTGGCATACCTTAACACTTGGTGCCAAGAAATCCAAAGCACTTTCCTTTGTCTTCAAATCCGAGTCCATGAAGTTGGTCGTTGATAGAATATGGCCGCTGGGATATTTAAGTTCAGAAAAGAATGTGTTACTTTTTATGTTTGTAGCTCTCTCGTTTTGTTTCTCGAGAAGTCATAAATAAAAGAAAATAAAAAACCAAAAACAGCCCCCAACCAACAATTCTCAACCCGAGATCATTAAGGGTAAAATCGTCGGTGCACTGTAGCAATCCACAATAAATCACCTCACATGCTACAGTGCACTACACAGTAAAACACCCACACCTTTTATATTTTAGTTAATATATATATATATAGTGAAATATAAACTTGTTCTTTATTTAACGCTATAATCACATAAAAAAATTATTGTGAAAATTAAAGGTGTTTTTTTATGCTATTTTTATTTTATTAATATTTTAATTATTTAACTATATAATTAAAATAAAAAAAATAATTATTCACCTCCAAATAATTTAGCAATTACTATATAGCTAAAACAGCTCGGGTTGTTACTGTGCATACTGACTCATGTCACTGTGGACTGGACTTTTTTCGTCCGTGTGCCGCGCGAGTTCATCCACCGGTCTTCTTTATGTATTTTTTTATGGTGTAATTGACAAATGAGTATCTTTGGCCGAGCGGTTGTCCGCTGGCACCGACAACACAGGCGCGCGCGAGTTCGAACCGCCTAGGCAGCAAACCCTTTTGTTTTTTTTTTCTATACACAGGTCGATTCAGTATTTAATGCTACTTATATATTGTTTCACATGGAGTAACAAAGAAAGGCCAGTGGCTAACTGGAAAACAGGCGCGCCTGTGCAAGGAGTGGGCAGGGTTCGATCCTTGCCCAGTGGGAGTTATAATCTATTTTTGATTTTAATTTTCTTTTCATTTTTTGTTTGCTTTTTTTATTTTTATTTTCACTTATGATTTTATTTTCATTTTTATTTCTTTTGATTGGTTTTTTATTATTTTTATTTATTTATTTTGACGTCAAATTAATTTTTTTTCTTATATTTGTTTTTCATTTTTTGGTTCATTTTTTTTGTTAAAGTTATTGATTTTTTTTTCTTCGATTCAATTTTTTTTGACAGCGTTTTAACGATTTTAACCCTGATAATAGGATAAAAAATTGTTCCGGATGAGGGTCACGGATGTAATTATACGCGTACGACCGGTCCGGTACGGTCCACCACAACCTTTTTTTTTAATATTTTTGAAAATAGCTAAATATGGTTATAGCCCCTAATGATTTTTTTCAGCTAATAATTTTTATTTTTGTTTTATCATCTATTATATTTTTTTATTTGCTCTGTCTTTTAGTTTTTTATTGGTTTTTTGTTTTATATTTTCAAGTTAGATTAATTTTTTTGCCTAATAATTTTGATTTTATTTTTTTGTCTCATCTTTTGTTAAAGTTATTACAATTTTTTTTTCTTTCATTTATTTCTGGTTTTTTGTTCTTTATTAACACAATAATAATAATAATAATAATAATAATAATAATAATAATAATAATAATAAATTTAATTATTTTTCTTACTTACTCTTTTGTGAATGTTTTTTCTCTCATAATAATTTGATAATTTTAATTGTTTTGACAGTAATGACAATGATAATTTTTTATTTTAAAACTTTGATTTTGCTATTTTTATGATAGGACATGGTAATTTGTTTTATTATATTATATTTCGTATATATAGATATTATATTTTAATTTTAGACCAACAAATCCTATTAATTTCTTTAATCCCAGCAATCATATTTTTTTCCCCTCAGCCTGCAACATAGTGCGGTCAATTTTTTTAATTTTCAAGTGAAATGATTTTTTTCCGGTAATAATTTTTTTTATCATTTATTTTATTTTTTATTTGTTCTTTTGTTAATGTTTTTAGACTTCTTTTAGTCTTTGATCTAATTTTGTTTTTTTGGTTATTACAGAATAATAATATTAATATTAAGAATAATAATAATAATTTAAGTTTTTGTTCTTACTTGCTTTTTTTTCTCACGAAGTATTTTGATAATTGTTATTGTTTTGACAATAAGAGTGATGATAATTTTAGAAGTTAACACTTCGATGTTACTGTTGTTATAACAAGGTATTTTGATTTGTTTTATTACATCAAACTTTATATGTAAAAATATTATATTTTAATCTGAACAGTTGTAAAAATTATTTGCTCCGCCGGCAACGAAGTGCGGGCCATTAAACTAATGACTTCTAAAGTACTCATAATTACTAGTGTTAAGTTTTTTCAAATAAAGCACAAAACCATGAAATCATTCTTCAAGTGAAAAATGGTTTCATTCAAATCACAATCTTTAACAACGTAGGACAACAAAGGGGAAATCCTATGACTTTGCTGTAAGGATAATGGGAAGTAAGTTCAACATCACTATGATTAAAGGTTATATTTTTTATTTTAAATTATTTTTAGTTTTTATTTTAAATTATTTTAATTATTTTAATGTATTAATATTAAAAAATAATTTTTTAAAAATTAAAAAAATATTATTATAATATTTGTATAAACAAAAAAATATTTTAAAAATTAATCTCTAAAAAACATTCTCGTACATATCAAACTTCTCGATTAGAGGAATGAAAATATCAATCTTAATTGACCTAGAAAAATTAAAAAGAAAAGACAAGGAAAAAGGAGCTGCAATTCCTCTTCCTCGTCGTCATCGGGACCTTCTTTCTCTGTGCTTGCTTTCTCTGTCGTCCGATAAATAGAGAAAATTATAGATTGAATGCATCAAAATGGAGAGAATTATAGGAGAGAAGTACAAATTGGGTCGCAAAATTGGAAGCGGATCTTTTGGCGAAATCTTTCTCGGTACTTCCTTTTCTTTATCTCTCTCACACGGTTTACTCCTCCACGATTGATTTTCTTAATTTCTCTTTTGTTACTTTCTAACAGCTACTCACATTCAATCTGGTGAAATCGTTGCTGTCAAAATTGTAAGTCTTTGTTTCTTTTCATTTAATTTTGGTAAATTTTTTTTTTTATTAAGCTTTAATTTTTATTAATTTGAAGGAAAATAGGAGTGCAAAGCATCCGCAGTTACTTTATGAAGCCAAACTGTATAAGATTCTTTGTGGTGGAAGTAAGTGTTTTTTCTCTCCCAGAAATTAGTGATTTTCTTTTCTTTTCCTTTTTGGATGAGAACACTTGTTATTTTTTTGTTTAACTTACATTTTTTTAATTATTGGAAATTGTGTTAATCAGGTGGTGTTGCGAATATAAAATGGTGTGGAGTAGACGGCGAAGATAATGTATTGGTAATTGATTTGCTAGGTCCGAGTCTCGAGGACTTGTTTGTGTACTGTGGGAGGAAGTTTTCCCTTAAAACGGTGCTAATGCTGGCTGATCAGATGGTAATAACTGGCGATACTATTCGAATGTGGTTCTTGGGTTTGGATGACGAGTTTTGATTGTTGGTTATTTGATTTTTTTGAATGGAGATTGCGAGGATTGAGTACATGCATGCTAAGGGGTTTTTGCATAGGGATATTAAACCGGATAATTTTCTCATGGGTCTTGGAAGGAAAGCTAATCAGGTAATTGTTTTGTGTTTTTGTGCAATAGTGTTTTAATTATAGGTGAATGATTAGTGAATTTGTTATGTGAGTTTTTTTTTGTTATCTAGTAAATGTCCCTAGTTTTTGTTTCATGCACCAGGTCTATGTCATTGATTTTGGGCTTGCAAAAAGATATAGGGATACAACAACACACCAACATATTCCTTACAGGTAGTTATTCTCATAAGCAAGTTCTTGTTTGGCTTCTAGTGGGTTTTGGATATCTCTTCTCTTAGTTTCCATGTTGTCAAAATTGGTTGTCTATGTGACAATGAAAATGTTCATGGAGTTTTCATGAGAAAGTGGGTTAAGTCGGTTAAGTCATTCATGATACTTGAAACTTTGTAGCTTAGATATGAACTTGGCTTTTGCTTGCAGGGTTAACAGTTATGTGACTGGTGACTGGTATATGCTACATAACATTCAAAAGTGGAAGTCAGGACCTTGATTTTTTCATTCATAAAGTTTATATTAGCTATTCATCTAAATTAGTTTGTCAAAGGCATTGCTAAATTGAGTGTGGTCTTTTATCTTCAGGTTTTTATTTTGAAATGATGTTATTAGCTTGTTGTTATCCCTGATAGTCTCCTTTATTGTATTTAGCATCACGATCACTTTTTTAACATGTATGAAGAACCCTATGATATGTTCACAGCTAGAAAACCTCTGAAATTTCTGTGCTAAAACCTTTTGTGATATAACATTTTTTATTGTTTTTGTTGTTGATGTGCTTGCATGTGTATGCTCCTTTTCACAGTTCCTTTGTTTTTGAAAATCCTCCAAATCTTTATTTGTCTTCCCTGATTAACTAAAGCTTTGTTTTTCTTTCCCTTTCCTGTTTTGAAAAGAGAGAACAAAAGCTTAACAGGAACTGCACGGTATGCAAGTGGCAATACTCATCTAGGAAATGGTAAGTTGGAGAGGTTTTGTTGCTGTGTTTGATATATCAAAGGAACCATTTGATCTATGCTTACCTTTTATTTGCTACTCAGAGCAAAGCCGTCGAGACGATCTGGAGTCTATTGGCTATGTTCTTTTATACTTTTTGAGAGGAAGGTTTGTTTAGTGAGACTTGTAAATTTGGTCATTTTTTTCCGTTGATACCATTTTGAAGGCTGTTTGATGTTTTAACTTGAAGATATGATTAGTTGGTCATTGACTATCTGATAATCGGTTTCTGAATTTAGCCTTCCATGGCAGGGTCTGAAAGCTGCAACGAAGAAGCAAAAGTATGATAAAATATGTGAGACGAAGTTATCAACTCCAATTGAGGTATGTGGCCAAATGCATTAATCGTCTTGGAAGTTAAATCCTATTTTAGATGTGGGGGGGCTAGGCTGGCTCTTCAAAAGATGACCCTTTCCTCAATAGGTTCTCAGGAAAAATAAAGTATAACTAAATGCCTCAATAGCTCATTTGTTATGTAAAGAAAAAAAAAGCCTATGAGAGCTGTTGTTCTCAAACTTGAATTCTGGATGCATTTTTTGGTTCCTTGTATCAGTTTGAATCTCTACCTTCTATTTTCTAGTCTACTGACATCACATTTGTTTTCTAAAGGTACTGTGCAAGTCGCATCCTGTGGAGTTTGCTTCTTACTTCCATTATTGCCACTCTTTAACATTCGACCAAAAACCTGATTATGGATTTCTGAAGCGACTCTTTCATGTCTTGTTTGCTCGAGAAGGTAATTGATTAATTAAATTGTGAGGAATTCTCTTAAAGTTGGTTCAGAGTGGGGGCGATAGGGAAGTTATGTTTGTTGGTCATTGAGGACTGTGAAGCCTGGAAACTGATAATGAACAATATTTGGTCCATTACTTTTAGTAGACCATTTTGCTGTAAAGTCACATCCATGTGAGCCTTCAGAGTTGGTAGTTATGTACTATGTTTTGATCCACATATTTTACAATTTCTTGCAGGATTTGAGTTTGATTATGTTTTTGACTGGACCATCCTGAAGTACAAGCAGACACAGAGAACAAAGCCACCAGCTCAATCAACCGTTAGTTATTCCAACCTTCACTTTTTAAAATATTTCTAATGCAAAGACCTTTGAGATCGCAATATTTGTTTATTTCATTTATTTGAATATTGGGCCCATAAACTGTCTTCAAATCATTCTGTAAACTAATTCACTTTGCTTCTGGAGTGGCTTATTAAATCTTTTTTTTTTTTAATTTTATACTTTCATGTGAGATATTCAGGACTTGCGGCTGAATTATAGAGCAACAGGCAGTCGAGCAATGGCAATGGATCTTGACAAGGGTAAAGGTAAAAGCCCAAGGATTCCCAGTCTGTTCATGTTTAAATTTCCATCTTGTTTATCTGGGTCTTGTACATTTGGCAGCAGTTTGCTTTTCACATCATTTCAACTATTTATGATTGAATTGTCCCTCAATTTTGATGAAAAATATTTCAACCTTTTTGCTGCCTTAATTGTTTTGGTACGAAAGAGGGGTTTGCCTTGTTGCAGAGGGTGTGGCAGGATGTCAGGGACGTTAAACACCTTAAGAAACTGAAACCTTTCCATTTTCACAGAGCACATTGATTATCAATTCACTTGCATGGGAGTTGGTTTTTGTACTAAGTCCAACCATAGAAATCCAAAAGTAGAAATGAGGGTTTGAAATCTCAAGGTGAATTTGTTCTTGATAGCTTGTTTCTAGGTTATTATAACAATCATTTCAGCCTCATTTCTGGAAACACTAACATGCAATGCGATACTAGATGTCAAATGTTTATCTGTTATAATGCAATGGCGTAGTAGAAGTTCAACAATGATGCAATGACCTCAAATATATTTTGGGGAAATCAATAGGTAACCATTCTAATACGGTAATACCCAAGTAGAACCTTTTTTACTCCTTTTTTTTGGTCATACTGAACTTTTTTGTTCAAGCCTTGACCCATGGTGAATCTAGAAAGCTGTTTTTAAGTTATGTACTCCTTTTGTTTTTAATGTTGTTTCGTTCTATTCAGCATTTTTTTTATTGGAGTTTCAACTGAAGAGGCACTTGAATGAACTAGGTACAGTGCTATAGTAGATAGGAGATTGTGGAGAAGGGTGGTGTGAAACTTATTTGTTTATGACTTGAAAGATTTTCCTTCATTGGATTCTTGAAGTTCATCTAGTTTTATGTGATATTTGCACAACATATTAAATTTTATGTTCAATTATTTTCTTTCAGGGGTCAATGGTGCTTCTTATTCTGCTGAGGTTACTGATCACAGAGGATCAAATAAAGTTGCTCGTCCAGATGCTCATATGCAGTTTGGCTCATCATTTTCTCGGAATTTAACTGCTGATAATTCAATTGACAAACATGTAGTCATCTTTTCTTGTGATCTTTAGTATTATGTCTTCTCTATGTTCTCTTCATATGCCTGTATATTACTAGAATGCATAGCCAGCATTGCATTTCGATGCAACTTATTCCGTGTTTGAACGACAGTTTTTTCTTACTACTAGTTACTGTCACTAGAATCAGTGTGGTATAAATTTGTGGATCAAGCTATTGGAGATTTTATTTCTGCAGAATATGAACAATTCATCAATGCTGTCAACTTCTTTTGTTCCACCTGGAGCATCCAGAAGGGATTTTATGAAACTAGATGGCTCAACAAATGCTGTGAACATTGGTCGTGGGGATGGGAACAGAGCTGGTGCTTCAAGCAGGTTGATGAGAATTTCTTCAGCCAAGTAATTGGTTTGGCAACTCCACTTTCTGAAATTATTCTGTGTTATATGTCATGCTTGCGTTCTAACTATTTTTATTCACAAATGTTTTCATGGACATGATTGCTATGAAACCTTGTACTTTCTTTTGATCAACTACTGAGCTTTCCTGTATATTTGCAGCTGTAATTTGGGAGACAAAATCCAGGGATAGCCTTGTCACTGACATGAAGTTTCGATGGGTCAATCTCTTTGCTCAAGGATGTCAAATTGTTTTATGTATTCACAAGGTGACTACAAGGAGACACATTGGATGATGCTGGGCCTATCAAAGCATGGTTTTTTCGTTTAAGATGGAAAAATGGTTAAGCCTTTTTAACGTTTATTGTTCAAATGAGGATATGTAAATTGTTTCTCTTACTCCTCTATCCCTAGATCATGTATGGGTGTTTTGACATGTATTTATCTAATTCACAACAAATTACTTTCAGTTATCAGTGCTTTATTTTTCAATCCAAACCTTAGATTTTTACCTGGATTAATTTGAATTTAGGTACTCGCATTCTTCATAATCTGAAAGAAGTAGCAAAATCTAGTGTTTCAGGTACCATGTCATCTTGCCTGCCCTTGTGGAGCTTTTTCACCATTACCTTAATGGGTTCATACCATGCCCGACATTGAAATTTACTTCTCAATCTGTGATGTCATTATTTGTTCTTGTGTTTGCCTCTATGGGAATATGAAATTCATTGACACTGACACAGGTCTGAAGAATTAAGTTATGCAGATTGCTTAATATCTTTAGAGAGCTAAGCTACTACCACCAGCAGAGGAGGCAGCTGATAGACTTACAGCCGCAGGTAGTTTACTTCTAAATAAAGTTCTGGATTGAATAGAAACCAGAGTAATTGACATTTGTTGCTCCCTCTTTTTTTTGTGGGTCCATAGCTCAGTAGTAGAGCTTTTTACTGCAGATCAAGAGTTCACCGATTCAAACCCAGTTGCGACCTCTATGTTCTTGCTGTTTTTGCTTATAAAAAACGATTATTATAACTTTGATGACTGTTAATACCTTCTTCTGATGTGTCATAAAATATCAGAGACTATGGGCTGAGCGCCAAAGCAAGTTGAGGTGTCTTTTGCCTAGCGTTAAAGCGTATAAGATGGCCACTCATTTGTCGAGAGGCAATCCAATGTAAGCCCAGTTGGGATCTCTGTATGTTGTTACTGCTGTTATTGGATGGTAATCACATTTTATTAATTAGAAAGAGACGAGCGGTTAACCCGCGTGATGCGGCGGGTTTTTTTTATCTATGTAGAAAATTGATTGTTTTTTTATGTATTATATTTTATTATTTTAATATTTAGTTAGTATAATTATATTTAAGAATACTAATATGAATTTTTGTCCTTCAAAAAATCTAAAGTCATTTTTCCTCTCTCTCAATATATTTTTAGGCGATAATATTCAATAAATATCAGACATATTAGAAATAAAAATATTGCAATTTGTTTTTAAAACATAAACTCAATTTTTTTGTGTTTTATAATTATTTATTTGCCGTCTAAAAAGAGCAGTCTAATGGAAACGGGAAGTGACTTGTATATTTTTTAATTTGACTTGTAGATAATGCAGGTAAATTTGTTAATTTTTTTTTTTGAGATGTTTTTTTTTTCCAGTAATATTAGATCTAAAATATTAAAAATGAAAACATTGGAAATTTCCCGTAAGCACTTTCGGCACGATCGATCGAATCAAATAGGACGAGCGAGGCGGGAACGACGGAAGCGGAGTTGCAAACTGCTACTAAGCACATGCTAATGAATTGAGAGATAAATTCATAAACCTACTTAAATAAAAGAACACAAAATTAAATTTTGAAGCCAATTTTTTTTTATATAAGATTTATTAATCATATTATTATATTAAATATATTTAAGAAAACATGATATGAATTTCTGTCCTTCAAAAAATCTTAGGTTATTTTTCCTCTCTCTTAATATATTTTTAGGCGATAATATTCAATAAATATTCAAACATATCATTAGTTTTACATATTTTAATTTGACATAAATATACAAATATACAATTATTTTTTTATAAGATTTATTAATGATATTATTACATTAAATGTATTTAAGAATATTGATATTATTTTTTTTTTAAGGAAAAAATCCTAGGTCATTTTTTTCCTCTCTTTATATATCTATAGGTGATAATATTCAATAAATATTTTTTATGTTATTCGATTAATTTTGACATATAATGTCATACTTGTATGCTTTATATATTTTGATAATAACAATAAAAAGAAAATGGACTAATAATATGCTTGGATGAGATTAAGTTATAAACAGGTATTATACAAAGAATACATCAACAAGCATAATGGATTACACGAAGAAATCATTCCAGGAAGTCCAAGATGCAAGCAAGTGAAGACTTAGAATAAGTTTTCAGTTTAGTGCTTTGTGTAAATCTCAATTTCTAACTTGATAGCACAAATTAAAATGAACTCACACACTTCACATTGCATGCATTAAAAGGGTTTGATGATTATAGGTTTAAGTCATAATCAATCGGTTCAAGAAATTCAGAAAAGATAATTTGTCAAAATAGGGTTTCTGCATGAACCGGTCGACCGCTTAGGGTTACCAAGTGAACCCGGTCGACCGCTTGGAAGACAAATTGCCTTTCGAGCTGAACCGGTCGACCGCTTGGTTTTTTACCAAGTGAACCGGTCGACAGCTTGGTCAAAAAGATTGATTTTCTGGCTTTTAAATGAACCGGTCGACCACTTGATTTATCCGTTGTGAACCGGTCGATCGTTTGAGATGTCAGTTGCACTAAAACGGCTAGAACCGGCTAGTTTCTCTTTGAAACTTATAAATAGGCCACTTAATTGCAAAAGAAAAAGATATTTTTGAATATATCTGATATTGAGGCAATTAATAGTGCAAAAACACCTTCATATCATCAATCCTCATTAATACTCAAATTTGTGTTTAAATCTTCATATCCTAACACAAAGAGTATTAAATCTCATTCTCACTACACTTAAACACCGTCAAATATTCTAAGTGCTATTAAGTGAGATAAAGAGATCATAGATCTTAATTTGTAATATCCACACTATTGAGAGTGTATTGTTGTGTTACAAAAACAATCCTTGTAAAACTCTTGAGAGTTGAGTATAAAACTCTTGATATTGGTGAGGGAACATCACCAAGAAAAAATCTTGAAGAGGGTACATCTTCAAGTGGGAAAAAGGAAAATCTTGAAGAGGGTATATCTTCAAGTGGTGTAAAAGTCTTGGTGTAGATTCATCAAGCGGGAATTGTAATCTTGTTACTTGGACTAGTAAGAGAATACAATACTCAAGTACGGGTTGGTACTTGAGCTGTGGATGTAGGCTTGCCGAACCACGTTAAAAACCGAGTTAGCAATCTTTCTCTCTTATCTCTTTACTTTAAAGTACTTAATTATATTGTTGGTTATTGTAATTATTTTAAAGTAATTAATTTTAAAATTGCATTAATTGTTGTATTTACACCTAATCCCCCCCCTAGGTGCATAGTTGCCTTAATCCTTAAACAACAATTGGTATCAGAGCCTAGTTCTCAGTTATTAAGTTTGCTTAAACTTTGAGTAGAATGGCAACTACAAGCTATAATCTCCAAAATGAAGGTGCTTCAACATCTAGACCACCATTTTTTGATGGTAATGACTATGCCTATTGGAAAGCTAGAATGAAAATATATCTTCAATCTATAGATTTCGATTTATGGCTTTCTATTGAAAATGGACCTCATAGACCAACTAAAACCGAAAATGGTATTGAGATTCCGAAAAGCATGATAGAATATACTGACCTAGATAAAAGATTACTTTCTATGGATGCTAAAGCAATGAACACTTTATATTGTGCATTAAATAGAAGTGAATTTAATAGAATATCTTCTTGTAAAAATGCTAGGGATATATGGCATGCTTTAGAAGTAACTCACGAAGGAACTAATCAAGTTAAAGAATCAAAAAATTGATATGTTAGTTCATCGGTATGAGTTATTCAAAATGTTGCAAAATGAATCCATAACAAGTATGTTTACTCGTATGACTAGCATTACAAATAGTTTACATGCTCTTGGTAGAACTTATACAAATGCAGATATTGTAAGTAAGATTCTCAGATCTCTACCGAAAGCTTGGGAAGCTAAAGTGACGGCAATACGAGAAGCCAAAGATCTCACAAAATTACCATTAGAGGAGCTCATCGGTTCTCTAATGACTCACGAGATAACTATGGATAAACAAGATCAAGAAGAAAGGCCAAAGAAAACTTTGGCATTTAAAACTGTTCATCAAATTGAAAGCGATGATAATAATGATGATGAAGACAGTCACGACGATCTTGAAGAAGATGTAGCATTGATCACAAGACAGTTTCGAAACTTCCTTAGAAAGAAAAATGACAAGAGAAAGTTCTCGAACTTCAAAAAGAAGGGAAACAAAGGAGAATCAAGTAAAGAAACTCCAAGATGCTACAAATGCAACAAGTTGGGACATATCAAAACCGATTATCCCCTTCTTCAAGCAAAGAAGAAAAATCACTTTCAAAAGAAAGCTTTGAAAGCAACATGGAGCGATGACTCGGACTAAAGCTCCAGTGATGAAGAAGAACATGTGGCTAACATGTGTTTCATGGCAATCGAAAGTGAAAATGAGGTACTATCTTCGGATGATGAATCCGATCCTTCTTATATTGAATTACATGAACAACTTCAAAATCTATATGTAGAATATAAGAAATTAGGTTCAAAACCCTAAAAAGAAATCATGTATGCATAATTAAAGAAAAAGAATTAGTAGAAAAGAAAGTATGTGATTTGAATGACAAGAGTAGTAAGACTAATCAACTTGAAGAAGATAATAAATCCTTAAAAGAAAAAAGTTGATGAGTTGAATGTAATTATCGCAAAAATTCACACAAGGCTCAAATATTTTTTTGAGAAAATGCTTTCGAGCCAGAGAAGTATGTTTAACAAAGGAGGATTAGGTTATAAACCTAATAAAAACCAAAAATACTTAAAGAACTACTTTGTTAAAGCTAAACAGTCTTATGATCCAAGTCATACATGCAATTACTGTAGAAAATCAGGACATTTGATTTATGCATGTCCTATGAAGAAAAATAAGACTATTAAAATGATTTGGGTTCCAAAAGGAACCACCCCTAACCAAAAAGGACCCAAGAAGGTATGGGTACCAAAATCCTCATCTTGATTCTGTTTTGTAGGAACCAAGGGAACATGGGGAGTGGTTTTTGGATAGTGCTTGTTCAAGACACATGACCGGAGACGGCACTCTTTTTTCAAGCCTTACCAAAACTAAAGGAGGAAAAGTGACTTTTGGGGGACAACTCAAAAGGGAAAAATTGTTGGAATTGGTAACATTGGAGGTATGTCTTCACTCTCCATTGAAAATGTATTTCTTGTTGATAGTCTTAAACATAACTTGCTTAGTATAAGTCAATTATGTGACAAAGGCTATAAAATCATTTTTGATCATACATGTTGCTTAATACTTGAAAATGATAAAATTATCTTTATCGGTAATAGAATTGGAAACATCTATAAAATCAAAATAGATACATGTATGAGTGTTGAAAGTTGTCTTGTTGCTAGTATAAATGATAATTTTCTATGGCATAGAAGACTAGGTCACATAAGCATGGACATCCTTTCAAAATTAGCTAAAAAATGATTTAGTTAAAGGTCTTCCTCATATTGCATATATAAAAGGAAAAGCTATGTGACGCTTGCCAAATGGGCAAACAAGTTAAAACGTCTTTTAAAAGTAAGAATCACATATCAACCGAAAGACCTTTAGAATTACTTCATATAGATCTATTTGGACCAACTAGAAACAAGAAGTTTAAGTGGTAATAGATATGTGTTTGTAATCGTTGATGACTTTACTAGGTATACATGGGTTATATTTTTGAAATCAAAAGATGAAACCTTTTATGAATTTGTAAAGTTTTCAAAGAAAATCGAAAACGAGAAAGGATTTTCTATAATAAACATAAGGAGCGATCATGGTGGTGAATTCATAAGTGATTTATTTGAAACGTTTTGTGAAGAAAAAGGATACCACCACAATTTTTCAACGCCTAGAACTCCCCAACAAAATGGGGTTGTGGAAAGGAAAAAATCGGTCTCTTCAAGAAATGGCAAGAACAATGATAAATGAATTTAACACCCCAGAAATATTTTTTGGGGCGGAAGCGTAAACACTTCTTGCTATGTTTTAAACCGTGTTACTTTGAGACCTGAGTTGAAAAAGACTCCTTATGAGCTTTGGAAAGGGAGGAAGCCCAACATCTCTTATTTTAAAGTCTTTGGTTCAAAATGTTTTATTCTAAACACTAAAGACAACCTTGATAAATTTGATTCAAAATCCGATGTTGGAATTTTTCTTGGATACTCCTCCTCTAGCAAGACTTACAAAGTATACAATAATAGAACACTTTGTCTTGAGGAATCCATGCATGTCGCTTTTGAGGAAACTCAAAATGACAAAATTGTTGAGATTCTAGATGACTTAAATGAAAGTGTTCAAAATTTGAATCTTAATGATAAAAACCCAAAGGAGTCATCAAATGAAGACATGAACAAGGACCAACCAAGCTCAAGCAATCAACAAAAGTTGGTAAGTAACTCCTTTGAGCCGCCAAGGGAGCTAAGGTATGTAAGTTCTCATCCTCCAGATTTAATTATTGGTAATCCTTTTGAGGGGACTAAAACTAGAGCATCCCTTGGAAACATTAGTGGGCATTACGCATTTGTTTCTCAAATAGAACCTAAAACCTTTCTTGAAGCCGAAAATGATGAAAAATGAATTTTAGCCATGCAAGATGAGCTAAATCAGTTTGAGAGAAATGATGTTTGGGAACTAGTCCCTAGGCCAAAAGATTTATCAATAATTGGTACTAAATGGGTCTTTAGAAAAAAAATTGATGAACATGGGACTATTGTTAGAAACAAAGCAAGAGTAGTTGCTAAAGGTTATAATCAAGAAGAAGGAATAGATTATGAAGAAACCTTTGCACCAGTGGCTAGACTTGAATCTATAAGAATGCTATTAGCCTATGCATGTCATGCCAATTTTACGCTCTTCCAAATGGATGTTAAAAGTGCATTTTTAAATGGCTTTATAATGGAAGAAGTATATGTTGAACAACCTCAAGGCTTTGAAAATTTTGAATTTCCTAATCATGTTTTTAAACTCAAAAAGGCCTTGTATGGTTTAAAACAAGCACCTAGGGCATGGTATGATAGATTAAAAACATTTCTTATTGAAAATGATTTTAACATTGGCAAAATTGACACCACCCTTTTTACGAAAAAGAAAAGGAAAAGATATCCTTATTGTACAAATCTATGTTGATGATATAATTTTTTGGTGCTACTAACGAATCTCTGTGTAAGGAATTTGCAAAATGCATGCAAGAGGAATTTGAAATGAGCATGATGGGAGAATTAAATTTCTTCCTTGGATTGCAAATTAAGCAAACAAGAGATGGCATCTTCATCAACCAAAGCAAGTACACCAAGGATCTTACGAAAAGATTTGGGATGGAACATGTCAAAGATGCCGACACACCCATGGGGACATCTATTAAGCTTGATATGGACGAAAAAAGGTAAAACCGTAGACATCACCAAATATCGAGGTATGATCGGTTCTCTTTTATATTTAACCGCAAGTAGACCCGATATTATGTTTAGTGTATGTTTATGTGCACGATTTCAAGCATGTCCAAAAAGAATCCCATGTTAGTGCAGTAAAAAGAATTTTTCGTTACTTGCATGGTACAATTGATTTAGGGTTGTGGTATCCGAAGGGAAGTGAAATGAGTTTAATCAGTTATTCGGATGCAGATTTTGCGGGTTGTAAAATTGATAGGAAAAGTACTAGTGGAACTTGTCATTTTCTAGGATCATCACTAGTATCATGGGCGAGTAAGAAACAAAACTCGGTAGCCCTATCAACAAGCCCGAGACGAGAATATATTACGGCGGGTAGTTGTTGTGCACAAGTATTATGGATGAAACAAACTACGGAGGATTATAGACTTAGGTTTGAAAATACTCCGATTAAATGTGATAATACAAGTGCAATTTGCCTATCTAAAAATCCTATTCAACACTCTCGTACAAAACACATAGAAGTAAGAAGGAGATATTGTACTTGAGTTTATAGGTACAGAACATCAACTTGCAGATATTTTTACAAAACCCTTAGGAAAAGATCGCTTTTGCGAAATAAGAAGGAACCTAGGGTTTATCCATGCAAATGATGTTTGAATTATGTATACATCAATGGTTATAAGTTGGATTTATTTGATGTTAAAATGTATACACTTGAAGCATAAGAAATTTGTTCAAAACAAATTTTAGGGAGTTTAAAAATTCTGGGATGAACCGGTTGACCGGTTCATCAAGAGCAAGCCCAACCGGTCGACCGGTTGAGGCAGAAAAACAGAGGATGGCTACTGGAATTTTTTGAAATTTCGGAGGAAAATGTTTCTGAAAATGATTTTTGGACAATAAGGGTATTTTGAAGTTTAAATCAAGATTTTAAAGTCAAAGTGCAAAAATTTCCATTTTTGCATGGACCGGTCGACCGGTTCATGCATCTGGATCAACCGGTCGACCGGTTGAGCCAGAGGAACAGTAGCCTTGGCTACTGCCGAAAATTAGCACTTTTAGCCCCTTGATTTCTTTGCCTTTTGGACATAATTTTTACATGAAAAGGCTACATTTTGAATGCAAAGAAAAGTTCAAACGAGAAATTTGGAAAATTCTCATCTTGGGAGTCAACCGGTCGACCGGTTGAAATTATCCCAAGGCAACCGGTCGACCAGTTGCTCGATAGTATAAATACTATCTAAGGTTTCAGAAAATGGAAAACGGGAGAAAATCAAAATTCCAAAAACCCTAACTCAAATCCTCTCAAAAATCACTCAAAATCAAAACACCCAAAGCCTAATTGAAGTCAATGGCACCCAAGAAACACTTGAGAAGGACTGAATCAAGGAGCAAACGAGCCAATGATCCTACTTCCTCATCAGGTGACAATGTTCAAAGATTTTTAAGTAATTTCTCAAATAGAGCTATTTGTGTAGAAAGAGGTTTAGGCAATGATTTGTCTGCTTTAGGTATAGATACTCTATTTGCTGAAATGGGTTGGTACTCATTATATGAATATAAGAAACCTACATACCCTAAGTTGATGAGGATGTTCTTTGCTAATATGAGGGTTAATGTAGAACCAAGAATAATTAGTACTCTTCAAGGAAATCCCATTGAGTTTAATTGTGCTGTATTAGCTGATATATTGGGTATATCTAATGATGGTCCACGAGTTTATGAAATTAAAATAATTCCGACCATTGAAGGGTTTATCTATGATCATGTTGTTGCATTGCACACTGGGAATACTGAATTTGCTCCAGGTGCTAAGATAAAGAGTCAGGATCTTCTGTTAAGACCTAGACTACTTCATAGGATTATTGCTCACAACATCTTGCCCAAAAAGGGGCATTATGATGAAGTTACCTTTATGGAGTTATGTTTAATTGATTGTATGATTCAGAGAAGGCCAATAAACCTTCCATATATCATGATTAGGAATATGATCTTAGCATACGATCAAAAACAAAAGGCTCTACCATATGGTCAAGTGTTTACCACTATTTTTGAGCACTTTGATATCTTGTTGACGAGTACGGATAAGAAACCGTACTCGGATAAGACGGAGATTGATAACACCACTCTCACTAGAATGAAATATGTGCTTAATGAGAATGGTGAGTGGATTCAAGGGCACCAAGAGGGTGCACATGCTGAGGAAGAGCATGTAAGTGCTGAAGAGGAGGAGAATGTGGCTGAGGATCAGGGTGAGGATGAGTTCACAAATTTATTTGAGTCACCACCTCCGGCTTCCTCGCCAGATGAGCCATCTGCGAGTGGCTGGTCGCATAGGATGGAGAGCCGTCTCACGCACATTGAGGCGGATATGCGATACATGAGAGACTCTCACGAGGCTTTTCAGACAGAGATGCGGACTGATATGCAGGAGATGAAGGAGATGATGGCTTCACTTCTCTCACGATACCCACCTCCTTAGAGATTTTGTATCATGCATCTCATTTTATTATGTTTATGCTTTTTATTTTGGATATATGTTATTATTGAATATTATTATGTTTTTTATAACATTGGGTATTACATTGATGTTTTGGAGATTATAATTTTGAATATTATGTTTTTATTTATCTACAATGTTAATTTTCTTTTTGTTGATGCCAAAGGGGGAGAGAATATGAAAATATACATATGCATCAATAATGGGGGAGAAAAATATGAGAATATGAAAAATTTATATGCAATATATTTAGGGGGAGAAAAATGATTTTTTTCTTGAAATAGCATATGATATTTTTACTTAGATTAAATTGCTAAAAATGTTTAATGCCTCTTATATATTGTATTACAAAATATAGGGGGAGACTCAATTTTTTATCTAAGTTTTTTTTTGTTTATTGTCATCATCAAAAAGGGGGAGATTGTTGACATATAATGTCATACTTGTATGCTTTATATATTTTGATGATAACAATAAAAAGAAAATGGACTAATAATATGCTTGGATGAGATTAAGTTATAAACAGGTATTATACAAAGAATACATCAACAAGCATAATGGATTACACGAAGAAATCATTCCAGGAAGTCCAAGATGCAAGCAAGTGAAGACTTAGAATAAGTTTTCATTTTAGTGCTTTATGTAAATCTCAATTTCTAACTTGATAGCACAAATTAAAATGAACTCACACACTTCACATTGCATGCATTAAAAGGGTTTGATGATTATAGGTTTAAGTCATAATCAATCGGTTCAAGAAATTCAGAAAAGATAATTTGTCAAAATAGGGTTTCTGCATGAACCGGTCGACCGCTTGGGTTACCAAGTGAACCGGTCGACCGCTTGGAAGACAAATTGCCTTTCGAGCTGAACCGGTCGACCGCTTGGTTTTTACCAAGTGAACCGGTCGACCGCTTGGTCAAAAAGATTGATTTTCTGGCTTTTAAATGAACCGGTCGACCACTTGATTTATCCGTTGTGAACCGGTCGATCGTTTGAGATGTCAGTTGCACTAAAACGGCTAGAACCGGCTAGTTTCTCTTTGAAACTTATAAATAGGCCACTTAATTGCAAAAGAAAAAGAGATTTTTGAATATATCTGATATTGAGGCAATTAATAGTGCAAAAACACCTTCATATCATCAATCCTCATTAATACTCAAATTTGTGTTTAAATCTTCATATCCTAACACAAAGAGTATTAAATCTCATTCTCACTACACTTAAACACCGTCAAATATTCTAAGTGCTATTAAGTGAGATAAAGAGATCATAGATCTTAATTTGTAATATCCACACTATTGAGAGTGTATTGTTGTGTTACAAAAACAATCCTTGTAAAACTCTTGAGAGTTGAGTATAAAACTCTTGATATTGGTGAGGGAACATCACCAAGGAAAAAATCTTGAAGAGGGTACATCTTCAAGTGGGAAAAAGGAAAATCTTGAAGAGGGTATATCTTCAAGTGGTGTAAAAGTCTTGGTGTAGATTCATCAAGCGGGAATTGTAATCTTGTTACTTGGACTAGTAAGAGAATACAATACTCAAGTACGGGTTGGTACTTGAGCTGTGGATGTAGGCTTGCCGAACCACGTTAAAAACCGAGTTAGCAATCTTTCTCTCTTATCTCTTTACTTTAAAGTACTTAATTATATTGTTGGTTATTGTAATTATTTTAAAGTAATTAATTTTAAAATTGCATTAATTGTTGTATTTACACCTAACCCCCCCCTTAGGTGCATAGTTGCCTTAATCCTTAAACAACAATTAATTCATTATATTATTAAATAAAATGTATTTAAGAATACTGATATTAATATTTTTTATTCAAAAAATGCTAGGTCATGTTTTCTTCTCTCTATATATATTCCTATGCGATAATATTCAATAAATATTAGAACATATAATTAATGATAGACTAAAAATATTCAAGAAACTTTAACAAAAGATACAGTGAAAAATAAAATAAAAATAAAAATTAGCATTGCTATTACTGTCAAAACAATAAAAAAATTTAAATTATCCGGAGGGAAAAAAATATAAACAGAAGAGTAAGCATCAAAAACAATTAAAATATTATTATTATAATAATATTAATTATTATTATTATTATTATTATTATTATTATTATTATTATTATTATTATTATTATTATTATTATTATTATTATTATTGTGTTAAGTACAAAATTAAAATTCGAAAACAAATTTTTTCTATGTTATTCGATTTATTCATTATATCATTATATTAAATGTATTTAAGAATACTGATATTAATTTTCTTTTGTTCAAAAAATCATAGGTCATGTTTTCTTCTCCCTATATACATTCCTATGAGATAATATTCAATAAATATTAGAACATATAATTAATGAAAGACTAAAAATATTGCAGAAACTTTAAAAAAAGATAAAACAAAAAAATAAAATAAAATTTAAAATTATCTTTGTTATCACTATCAAAACAATTAAAATTATTAAATTATCTAGAGAAAAAAATTAACAAATGAATAAGCAAGAAAAATAATTAAATTATTATTATTATTATTATTATTATTATTATTATTATTATTATTATTATTATTATTATTATTATTATTATTATTATTATTATTATTATGTTAAGTACACTTATATATACATGGACAAAAGTAGGGATTATTCTTGAAATTTAAAAAAAACTAAAAGTATAAGGGCTAAAATAAAAATTAAATATACAAGGATTAAATTGAAAAATTAAAAGTCCAAGGGCTGAAATGGAAACCACATTTATTATCAATTTAAATCAAAGGACAAAACTGAAAAAATCGAAACTTGTGTACCGAATTTATTGAGCTATTTACAGCCAATCCGGAAATTAAAAGTAGGAGGCGAACTGAAACTATATATTATACTGATTTTGAATTTAAGGACACAATTGAAACAAATCAAAACTAATATAATTGCAATAAGGGTCAGAACAACAAATTCGGGCGTTCAGGGACTGAAATGAAGTTTGCCAAAAACACTGTTTCGCTGACGTCAGCTTGCGCAGGAGGAGAGAGAAATGAGGGGGGGAAATTCAAATGCCCATTGACACGTATCGGGGAACCACATGCATACACGCGCCGCCCCAAGTGGAAGAGAGCATGGTGAAACATCGTTCTAGACGGCGGTTGATCATTTTCGGTCGCCGTATGACGCCGCACGCGCCGCCTGAATCACGCCTGCGCGCGGAAATGGATGGCGCGTGGTGGGACGCGCCAACAGTAACCTAGGCGGAAAATAATAAAAAATTGGCTAATTACCGTTTCACCCCTCCCACCCTGCGCGTGATTTTGTCGTTTTGGAGGGCTAAAATGGTCAATGCACTGTTTCAAGAAATATTAAAAAAAAAGAACCGCCCGGCCGAACCGAGCCGGAATGGCCAATTACCACGGAGCCCCTGAAACCGGCGGTGTTTTTTGTCTTTTTCGAGGGCTAATTTCGTTAATACACTGTTCATTCAACAAAAAAAAAAAGGACATACACCTGCGAAGCACCGGGTCAAACTGCATATGAATAGTGCACATGAGTCACGGTGAACTGTAAAAACTATTCCTTTCTCCGTTTTCTTTTAGTTATATGTTAATATAAGTGCTAACACTCAGAATGTGACTGCTGAATCGTTCAACGATAATGGCTTGTTTTTCAATTCTCATCTGAGTGGTGGTCCTATAGCGTTATTTATTGCTTGGTAGCTTGAGGTATAATGTGGTTTGGGATGACCCAAAGCTTTTCCTAGATCCTATCTGCAGCTGAATTTACTTCAAACGTCAAGTGACATTGCTTTCTTTGATTATACTGAGCGGCAACATGGTTTTTCAATCTGAAATGACTGATTTGTTCATGGGGTATTTGATAATTTGTTATGGTCCTGATGAAGAACACGTGGCAACTATAGGAAGCGGGATGACAGACGCGTGGCCATGCACCGGGAACGTCACAGAGTGGATGACAGACGCGTGGCAATCATGGGAAATTGGTCAATAGTTGGATGGGTGACTTCATGGCACCCATGGTTACTTTATCAACCATAGTCACTTTATCAACCATGGTCATGGGTTATGGCCATGATCCATGGAGCAGTTACTTTCTCAATTTGTATTTAAATTATCATCTGGTTGAATGAAAAGGTATCTAGATAGTTAATCGATACTGGATCCTTAAATTTCCAAAACTAGTTTTGTTAATCTTTGTTTATCAATCACAATCGGAAAACCCAAAAATACAGTTCATAATAGCTAAAACATAACATAATTTAGCTATTTTTTGACCCATTTGTTCTAGAAAATAGGGCACTGATGATTTAGTTTTCCCTTGATATGCTCCACCAATCACCATAATGGGTGCAGAATTCTCAATTTTATCCTTACAAGTCGTGCTCAATCATAATGCTGCAATGATTCCATGCGCCCCCTCGATCATTCCAGTGCTACAGGCTCCCATGGGGCACACTGCAAAGCTACCGTTTTCTCTTCGTCAGCCATGGTGCAAGACGGCAAGTTTTACTTTTCAGACTGGTATGATGTGAAAGGGTAACACTCGACCTCTGTTCATTTATTCGGTGAAGTTTTGGTTTGTGTAGTTAAATATTCCGACAGAAACATGGATGAAATGTTCTTTTCTTATCTGCTGATTGGAGGCAGGAGAGATTTACCCCAGCTTAAGCCATGTGTAGTTCTTGGTATAATTGCTATGATTAAGTTTTTGGTCACCTGCGTTGTCTTCAGCATGCTACCACCTCATGATCCCCCCACCCCCATCATCATGGATAGTAGTATCATTACCGACCGCCACAGCCGCTGTTTCTGGCCTGCCATCGTCAAATATTCACCACCACCACGGCGGCCATTTCCTCCATCGCATCTGTGATTTGAATATTATGAACAACAAATCTACGTTTCAACACCATATAGGGTATTCTTCTTGCATCATTTCTCTGAATCTGACATTGAATGTGATACAGTACGGACTGCAATGATACAATTTTGAGTAAAAATTGGCTCTTTTTTTTAGATAAAAGGGGGGGATCCAATGGAAGAATGCACGATACTTTGAAGATCCAATCAAGGTAGCTAAACTGAGGCTGGCCCTCTACCTTTATATATATATATATATATATATATATATATATATAGAAAGAAAGATAGATTGTGGTTGAAGCTATAAACATATTTGTGTCCGTGCGTGTGCATAAAGAATAGAGAGGGTGCTATCATAGCCTGCCCACACTGTAGCCTTTGTGGATGGCTAATATGAGTATCAATCTGGAAGGTGATGAATTAATTAAGGAGCGATGTGGGTTAACCACTCGATTTACTTGGTAATGGGGTGCGGGACCTTTAAGTGGTTAATGGGGATAGACATGATGAGACTTAAAGCAAATAATGATAAAGCAAATGCAGAGTGATACCCGCGCTTTGGTCGGTATTCCTTCGAGTTACAAAACCTTCCATTTTTTTTTTTGAATCCAAGAAAATTTCATACTCGAAAAACGTACTTTATTAATATAGAATTTTATACTCAAAAAACATACTTTATGAATAAATAAAATCTTAATTGTCTCAAATTTTTATAAAAAATATATATTCTGATTTAAATTTGAGATTTGTTGTATAGATCTCAAATCATTTATCATCATGTCAAACTTATTAGAGATAGCAAAACCATAATCGTTACTTCTAAAACATTTTTTTATCAGTTTTCAAGCTCTTTGTGCTTTAAAATCTTGATTTTTTTATATTATTTTAATATACTAATTTTAAAAAATACTGCTATCAAACCGAGCCGATTATCATATGGAGTTTGCAAGCCAGCCTTTTAATCCAATTTCCTATGTTTTCAATGCTAGTGTTCATGTCTTGGCAATGAACCATTTTCTTCAAACTATAATTATTTCAAAAGAAAGCCACATATCAGAATTGCAGAACAAATTATTTATTTTAATTTATTTTTTGAGAGCTGAACAAAACCTGAAAAAGAACTGTGTTCTTCTTTTTCCTCTTCTTTCCCTAATTTCGAAAACAAAGTAGTGCCAGATGTTTTTGTTTTTTTGGAGTCAAAAAGGGCTCAGTCAGTACAAGTCAATGCATAAAGTAACAACAATAAATGCGAGGGGTTCAAAATGTGGAAGCTTGAAAATGTGTCCTCCGTTAATTAATTTTTGATATTTTATTTCAAGAATGTTTTTTTAAAAAATAATTTTTAAAAAATAAAAAATATTATTTTAATATATATTTGAACCAAAAACATTTTAAAAAACCAATTTAATTACATTCTTAAACAGTCTTTGCATACATTTTTTGATGCTGAAAGCTTTCTTCTCATGTACCTTTTCTTTTTCTCCTCCCTATTTATGTAATTCAAAAAAAAGTATTTTACATTTCGAAAACAATTTTGAAATTTTTACTTTCTTATATTTTCAATAGTTTTGATAGGTGGAAATTAAGAATAAATCTTAAAAAACAAAAAAAAAATATAATTTTAATATATTTTTGAATAAAAAACACTTTAAAAAACAAAAATTACAATAGTTTTTTTTTTTTATTTTTTTATCTCAATTCTTTACCATGTATGCTTTACATGATGCTGAATAAAATTAGACAGCTTTGCATTCTCTTGCCAAGATCCCATTTCTTTCTTTACAGTGATAACGAGACAAAGGAGAGAATCCTAGCAATCATGAGCCCGGCCGCTCAAGAAAAAAAGAAAAGGGTCTTTAGCTCTTCATGTATCGAGCACAAGAGAGTGGAGATCAAAAGCAACTACTGCTTAAGTTGAGGACAAAGATGAACTATCCTTGTTGAGGGCCCCTTTTCCTTGCTGCAAAGAATGTGTGCCTCGATCCTTTTCAACTCTTAAAGAGTTAAAGGAACACATGATATTCTTTAATATGATATCAGAATTTTATTGATTTAGTGATTACAAGTTTGAATTTTATTATTTTTATTTTATTTGATAAAAAATTAAATACAAGATATTATGGATCTATACAAGTTTCAAGTCTAAACTTTTTTTATTTAAGAAAAGTGTTAAAAAATAATATAAATTATATTATGAGATGTTACCTGTTCCTTTAACATAAAGCTCATGTTTAAATATCCCACTATTCTTCCTCTCTTTAGTAGCCTGGTTCTTGCTTTCATCTTCTTTGCCATGAGAAGTTGCCCCGAAGGCCAAACACTCGAGTCTGAACTAAGTGATACAGAAATGTTTAGAAGTAAGTTTTTTTTCATGATTTTAAGTATGCTTTTTGCTGTGAAAAATGGAGCACCAACTTACTTGGTTCTTTCTCTGTTCATGTTTTTTTTTGTTTTTGGGGGTTCAGTGAGCTCATGCAGCACAAAGAGCTTGTTGCAGAAGCTGGAAAACATTGATGAAAATGGTCCTGCATCTTGGCTACCAGTATCGTGTGCTGCACCTGAAACTCCTACCGAGTCCATGGAGTTTCTTGCAAGATCATGGAGCGTTTCAGCTGTGGAGCTCTCCAAAGCTCTTTCCAATACTCGCGTGGCCATCGACAATGTTGAGAAGGATTCATGTTTTTGCTCCGCTGAAGCTGATGCTCAAGATGCAAGTTCCACGACTTCAAAGGAATCGGTAAGATCCTTAGCTTCAATTCAAGCAGTTTACAAAAGTTGTTCATGTCTTCATGATTCAGTCATATATTTCCCAAAACAGACGGAAATGTTGGAGTTAACTAAGATGTTCTATCTGAGCATCTGCCTACTGGTTTCTTCAAAGAATTACACGAAACTGGTAGATTTTTCAATATGAAATAGTGTCTCAATGCCTGTCAAACCTAAATGTTATAGCTGCTTCAGCAGTTCCCAAGTGGTGGTAGCACCGGCAGCCCTCCGATCTCGCCGAGAGACAGTGAAGAGATGAAGGAATTATATCCACCTGTGCAGGAATTATTTTTACTTCATCAAGCACTCGCTCCAGAATTTCTTTCCAGTCAACAGTTACTAAAAAATGGGGTACTTTATTATTAAACTTCAGCAAAATATTTCATCTCGCAAGTCTTCTTTTTATGCATGCTTTTTATTGCTATCCTCTCTGCAGCTATACAAGAGCGTGTTGAAAGGGAAAACGATGGGGAGATGGCTGAAGGATCAGAGAGAGAGGAAGAAGCAGGAGATCAGAACCCAAAATGCTCAAGTGCATGCAGCAGTATCTGTGGCAGGGGTGGCCGCTGCTGTTGCTGCACTGGCTGCTTCAAATGCAATGTCAGCAGAGATGGCGGCAACCAAACAGAAGACACCTTCCAGAATGCCTTCTGCGGTGGCATCCGCAGCAGCTCTGGTAGCATCTCACTGCATTGAGATTGCAGAGGACATGGGAGCTGATCACGACCAAATCTTAACTGTCGTCAACTCTGCAATTAATGCAAGGACTAATGGAGATATCATGACCTTAACAGCTGGGGCAGCAACAGGTGACAGAATATTTCTTCAATTGCCTCTGAATTATATCAAGCCTTTATGGTTCAAAATTCTGTCATCTACAGATGATACACAATAACATTAGGTATAAAATCTAGAGGCTAAAAATGCAATTAGGCTTCAAGTGGGCACCATTCAAGTATTGAAAAGGGGTATGGCAGGAAGAGACCACCTCAAGAAATCGATTACTTTCCTGTTGATGTTACAATTCCTAAATGATATGAAGTGATGTCTACTAAATGAAAATATTTACAAATGCAGCCTTGAGAGGAGCAGCCACCCTAAGGACAAGGATGCAAAAGGGGCCTGGAGCTAAATCCTTTTGTATGGGGGAGGAAAAGGGTGAAGAAGACAAAGAAGCAAACATCACAGCTGCACTGAACTTTGTGACTAAAGGAGGAGAGCTTCTCAAGCGTACAAGGAAAGGTAGAAGTTTTGAAAAGTTGATTCTCTAAAGGTTCATTCTTTAGCGGTACAGCTACATTAAGATGCCCCATAAGCAAGCTGGAACTGGCACTAATCATCACACAAATATTGATTACAGGAGATCTCCATTGGAAGCGAGTTTCAATTAACATCAACTCAAATTGGCAGGTAAGAGGGCAGAGGACATGCAATGCAGCTACATTAACCATTCCAAACAACGAATTGAATCAATTTTTCCAAGCTCTTTACAACTTAAAAGCTAATTTTTCTTGATGTTTTGTTAAACATCTCTATAACTGTTTCTTGCATTTTTCTTAAGTAAAAATCTGAATCGAAACAGGTGATAGTTAAAATGAAAAGCAAGCACATGGGAGGAACATTCACAAAAAAAGAAAAAAGTGTAAGCAGAGTCTCAAACCCGAAACAAATCCCATTACCTCTTCGTCCATCAACTGATTATACCTATGCTGTAATTGCAGGTGTAGTCTCTGGAGTCTACACTGACATCCTAGCATGGCCTGAGAGGGATAGGGCAGACTGGAGCGGGCGTAGGGCTTACTTTGCGATAAAAACAGTTGAAAGAGTTGTAGAGTTTGAATGCACTAGGGCTGACAAACAGATGTGGACGGAGGGGATTCAGCATATGCTGAATTGCCGTACCAGCCTAACATAAAATCCACAACAATTTCGGATTGCTGCAAAACTAGATTTTGACTTTGCAAAGTAATTAACATGGAAATTGTATCTCAGGCTGAATTGACATGGATTGGGCGAAGGGCAACAAGAATTGAACTCATAACAACTGTTACAATCATATATGTACATAGTAAAATGAGGGGTTTCTGGTGAGAAAGAGAGGCTGCAAAATTGTCAAGAATCTTCCTATGAATTTTAATAAAGAAATGTTGCAGTTGTCATGGTCACTCCAGTTCCTTGAAAAAGTCTACATTATCAACAAAGACCTGCAATATGAGGAAAGCTCAACATATCATTTCATGTGCATTGACACATCTTGCGAAAAGAGAGTAAACAACCCTTGAAAACATTTATACCTAAACCATAAATTGGATATTTTAAGTTGATCTCTTCATCTAGCATTAGTGGACGGTAAGGAAATTAGTTTGCATGTCCTGTTCTAATCAATATAGTCTCGGACCATCAACTGATTTAGAGATGTAATCTCAAATCCCAATCATTAAGAAACTATGAATTTGGCCAAAGAAAGAAATCACTAGGAAAGTATAAACTAGATGACCATTTAAGTAGAGGGAATTATAGTGAGAAATACCTATAGATACAGATAGAGAACCATGATAGCAAAAAAATAAACAGAAAGTGTAAAAAAACATACCGATTTCCAACCATCAGGATCCAGGCAAGCAGTAATCTTGGTGTTGATAACTGGTATAGGCCCAGGTTCACGGATAATTTTCCCTCCACACAGCTTGACTGCCTCTGCACTCTTATAGACGTCATCTGTGCCTATGGCAATCTGGCAGAGATATAAACATTCAGTTTTCACATATAATAACATGGAATAAAAAACCGGATGTGAAGACTACAAGATATGAAATAATACGTGACCGTGGCAAGCAAGAATGATTTAAATGGTGTGAAACTAGATTATTGTAGTATATGCTTCTGGAGAAGGTAAGAGTTCACCTGCGTATAACCATTTCCCTTGTTGTATTCTGTGATCCCATAGTTATATGTCAGCTCCAGCACTGCATTTTTTATCTTCAGGACCATAACCCATCAGGGCTACCGTATACTGTGAAGGTACAAATAACGACCGACCAATTAGCTGGCATGTTATGCCTAACAATATACTGGAGGAAAATGGGAAATGCTTCTTCTATAGAGAAAAAACTTGTAACATCATGGTTTAATAGAAACCATGAATTTTTTTGCATCAGTGTCAAGTTTCTTAGCAACTTAAATATAAAAAAATGACCCATATGTTCCAATGGTTATGCAGATAGCCAGAAAAAAAACTAATGGCATTTGATGCGAGGCAGAACAGGTAATCATTTTACCTTGTACTCAGGGTTATCCCTTCTGCGTAGAAGCTCCATGCCAAAAGACTTCAAATTCAAGTAAGAAAAGCATCAGTATGATCAAAAAGAAAAGGAAAGCATCACAACTCCAGGCAGTTTCTAAAGATGACAGCTGAAGAAGGAAGTGCCACTGCTTTAATTTCAATGAACATAGAAGCTTCTGCCAACATTGATAACTGGTTACCTTCTTATAGAAATTTATGGAGCGGTCAAGATCACCCACTCGAAGCATCACTTGGCATAGGGGCTCAGGCGTAAGGCCTCTTTCCAAGAGCTCAAACTTGTAACCATTAGGGTCTTCAACAAAAGCGATTATTGTACTTCCACCTTTAACAGGAGCCAGTTCTCTAGTAACCTTCCCCCCCTTTGCCTTAACAAGATCAACTGTCCTGGCAACCTGCATTGATGAAAATTGAGTACAAACCCGGTATAAGTTTCTGAACTTGACCTTATGAAACTGACATTACAACTCCCTAGTCACCTCGCGATTCTCTGGATTGCATGCACAGGAAATTCAAACCCCCCTCTTTTCTTTTTTTAATTTGTGGTAAGAAGGCATTGTGAGAGATAGTTAAATTTTTCAGCCAGTAAAAATATTCAAGCAAGCAAGCATTTCAAGAATATATTCAACAGTCAAAATCCACAGGGCAGGCAAACATTTTTTAAGCAAGAGTAACTTACATCTTCTACTGCAATACCAAAATGTCCAAACCCATCTCCAATATCATACTTGTCAACTCCATAATCTGCGAGCATTAGAAAATTTTGAAACACCAAAGGTCGATACTACACAGATCCAATTAATGATAAAAATCGAAAAAAAGGGTAATTACTCACTATAAGTAAGTTCAACAGTAAAGTTAGTGTCTTCAGGTCCGTATCCAAGAAAAGCATTACTATATCTATCTTCAGGTATATCACGTCTCCTTAACAGCTTCATGCCCAGACATTCAGTATAAAATCTGCATATCCCAAACATCCATTTAGCAACCATCAAATTATCCACAGATATAGCAAACCTCACATTGATACGCTAAGAAAGAACACTCTTTGCATCAAATAAAGGAACTAAAGAGACATACTTTATAGTCTTGTCCAAGTCCCCAACATTATAAACAACATGAAGCATTCTTCTTTTTGTCATTCTTGACCCACTCTAGCACCTTTTGGTCAGTAACCTCACTACTTCTTGCCGGTGCTAAGGTTCCACTTAAAAACTGCGACTGTGGGATAACTATCAAGAATCCCAATATACTTAATATCAATTTAAGCATTAGCAAATATAATTAACATTTAGTAGTAAAGGGCTCTAGCTTACCAGTTCCAAGTTGAAGAAGAGCCAGTCTTCTTGAAGGATTGTAATTGCAAGTGACTGTTCTGGTACTATTACTCTTGCTGATATTGCCAATCAATGGGGAAGAAAGTTTCAAGGAATGTGGGGCAAGATAAGATGTATTCTGTGTTGAGACTTTGAGATGAGTGGAAGAAGAAAAAGATAATGATGGAACTGTTACTGTTCTTAACATTTTTGTAGCTCCTTCTCCTTCTCCTTCTCCTTCTCTTTCCTTATCTGTTTATTATAGTTTCGTCTGTCTTAATGCCTGTGCCGGTGCCTGTGCCTGGTTAAAATTGTTTCTGACTTTTAATTGTTTCCCATGCTATCCACTCCACTTGCAGGTTTTGCTCTTGTCCTTAAATCTTTAATGGGAAAAGCCAATGAATAGTTAAAAAAATAATTAATTTTTTTTTTCCACCTTGATTTTATAACCCTAAAAAATAGCTAAAATGAATTTTTTTTGTTTTTTTATAAATTACTTAAAATCATTAAAATAAATTATTTAAAGATTTTTTTTATCTTCACAACTTTTTTCTATGTGCTCTTAAAAATGATGATATTTTTGCTATATATAATTAGTCCTCTTATCTAAATTCAATAAATCAATTAAAGCTTTTAATAAAAATATATTAGATAACGACTCCAAAGCTTTAAATCTCATAAAGTCTTAATTAGCATTTTTTTATGACCAAAACATCAAATATCATCTCTAAACTTTTAAACCATAAAAAATTAAGAATTTCTTGTTTTTTTTTTTCCATTTAAATCTAATCTAAAAAGAATATGTTGAACATGTACATGTGTGTGTGTGTGTTGGATACAAACAAACTATATCTCATCTATTAGAGATAAGACCATTTTCTATTTAGTTTTCTTTTAGGGATGTTTAGCACCGTTTTTTTAAAGTATTTTTGAAAAAAAAAATGATTTATTTTTATTTTTATTTTAAATAATTGATGTTTTTCTATCATTTTAATATGTTAATTTTAAAAATAATTTTTTTAAAAATAAATAAATATTATTTTAATACAATTTTAAACTAAAAATACTTTAAAAAACAATTTCAATAAAATTTCCAAATAGGCACTAAAATCTCGTGGACTCTAATACTTTCTAAGTGGCAATTTCAGTTCCCAAACAAATAAAAATCATATTTCTTTTACATTTTAATAGTGTTTTTTTTTTAAAAATCATTTTTTTTATTTCAAGTTATTTTTGGGGTTTTTAAATTGTTTTTGAAGTGCTGATATTAATATTAAACTTTAAGAAATAAAAAAACTTATTTAAATGTATTTTTTAATAAAAAAAAACATTTTAAAAAATAACCATTATTATAATAAAAAATACTCTACAAAAATCAAAAGAAAAAGATTCCCTCTGACTAATCGACCGCCCAAACCATGGTAGGCGTGTGGAAAGCAAAATATAACATAGTCAGCTCTTCCTATAGAAGTATCCTTTCTGTATTATACAAAATAAAATAAAATAAAATAAAATTACACATTTGAAACTACCATAGTCATCCAATAAATAAAAGTAGTTATTCCATAAAGCTTGAAGTAACACTCTCGATGAATATCTTCTCTGATAATAAATTATATCATTTAAAAGTTTAAACTTGTAAGTGAAGCTCTATAATATGATTTATATTATTCTCTAACGCACCCCCTCAAGCTCCGGGCTTGAAACTCGTATGCAGTCCACATCACCTTGTGCTTAGTTTTTATCAAATAAAATAGGGGGTGGTGAGATTCGAATTCTTGACCATTTGGGTCAATAAGATTCGATACTATGATAAGGAACCATCTCACCTAAAAACTTAAGCTTGTAAGTAGGACCCATAATATAATTTATATTATTCTCTAACATTATCTACCCTACCACTTTAAACAATAAAAATAAAAATATGGAAGACACAAATAAATAAAACCAGTTTCATAATGACGTTAGCCTTTAAGTCGTCGCTTTATAAATGTTTTGTTTTTTGTTTTTCATGTCCTAAATTTCTCGTTACTTTATAGATTTTATTTTATTTTATTTTATTTTCCCCATAACCTGTATTTCTCGGCACTTTCCGACTGGTAATGAAATTAATTGTAGCCCCACGACATTTCTTAAATTTATTTTATTTTATTTCTTCTTCGTCTAAAATTGGATATAATATACAAGAAACTTCCTCAATAGCACCTGTTTTATGGATTGGCAATCCAAAAGACCTTGTGCCCTGAAAAGTAATTTGATTTTATATAAAAAGTAATTTTTAGTATTTTCTTATGTAATGAAATAAGTTAGAAAATAACTGCTTAAAGTTCTAATTTGTTCAAGTTTATTAAGAGAATAAAGATCACATTTAATATATAAAAAGGTTGAAGGAGATGAAATTGCAAGAAAAATATATTTTAATTTCATAAATGATTTTAAATATATATAAATAGAAGTTAAAAAAAGAAAGAATAAATCCAACATATTGGAAAGTTGAAAGAGGATGAAATTGAAAAAAAAAACATTTAATTTTATAAATTATTTAAAATAAAATAAATAGCAATAAAAGAACGAGACCAAATATGATTGATTAATAAAAAGGTAAAAAAGTAAATAACAATAAAAAAATAAGAATGAATTAAATTGATATAAAAATCAAATTTTAAACAAAATATATAGAAATAAAAAATTAAAAACCAAATTTGATATAATGAATAAATAACGTAATATTTTTTTTCATAGTATATTCTACTAAAAATAAAAGAAAAATACTCTTCTTAAAACCAAGCAAATTTTTGTTGACCGAAAGATATTTTTCATGAAAATTATTTTTTTAATAATAAACAAATACTAGAAAATAGTTTAAGAAAACACTTTCCGGTAATAATAAACGAGTATCATTTATTTATGTGGAAAATAAAGGAAATTCATTTTTGACCGATAAAGTTGTGTGAAAACCCGTCAAGCCGTCAACTGTCAACGCAAATGTGGAGAAGTTTCATGGCAGCTGTCCTCTCGGTGGAAAAACTTGCTCCTCTACCATTATTAATTCCTTTTATCCCCTGCAACTCCTCCACCACAACTCGAATTCTCTTCATTCGATTGATCTCATCTCTCTCATGCCTCAAGCTCCGCTCATGGATCGACGGCTCTGTGAGGCCATCCTGAAAGGAGATGTCCCTGCCTTCCTCAGCCTAGTCGAAGAAGATGAACATGTTATTGACCAGAAACCAATTCCAGGGTCTTCGAGCACCATTCTACACATAGCATCACGATTTGGACACGTGGAGCTGGCTAAGGAGATCGTGAGGCGGAGGCCGGAGCTGATGTCCGAGGAGAATGAGAAGATGGAGACGCCGTTGCATGAAGCATGCAGGGAAGGGAAGATGGAAATGGTGAGGCTGCTGGTGGAGGAAGATCCTTGGCTGGTTTACAAGGTGAATCAAGCCAGTGAGAGTGTTCTAGCTGTGGCCTGCAAAAGAGGGAGACTCGATGTGGTGGACTATCTCTTGAATTTCCCAGGGCTGCTAATGCTGGAAATTGATGGTTTTACCACTTCTCTTCACGTCGCAGCTTCAGGTGGCCATACAGGTAACTCACAATAATAAGCTACTGGACAATATATGTGGTTTAGAAAAACTCCCTTTTTCTGTAGGTGATCATACTAGCAAAACCCTTTTGAAAGTTCATATGGAATCATTCTAAAATTAGAGATTAGCAAACAATTACTTATAATAGCATCAACACATGTCGCATCACACAAAACATAATATAGTGGGAAGAAAATGCCAAGCTATTGATTTCGCTCTCGTGTTTATAATTTTCGTATCACAAGAGAAAAAACGAAAAAAAAACTTAACCTCCATATCGAAGATCAAGGATCGAAGACTACTACTCAAAATAAAAAACGTATATTTACGTCGATTTTATTTATTTATTTAGTTAAATCAGTGGCCACAAGAAGACGACGAAAAAGCTTTTTGACAAGTCTAAAATGGTTTGCGGTCCAGAGAAGGTATCTTTTGGATCAATCATGCACATACAACTACTGAGATGAGTTATTGAAAAAAAATTATCTTCAAGCAGCTTTCACGAATATAGTTTATTAATATGGTATAATTTTTTTTATTGATTAGTGGTTATGAATTCAAATTTTATTATTTTTATTTTATTTGATAAAAATTAAATATAAAATAATATGAGTATTCACAATACTTTCACTTAATAATATATATTAAAAAATAATATTTTAAAACCTCATCTAATAAGTTAAATTTTTAAATAAAATTCATTTAGAGCATCGATCAACTAGATAGTTCATGTGGGACGCGTCATTATTTGTGTTGAACAGTCGAAGCTGTGATGACAGCTTGATTTCACACTTATTTTTGAGGAACTTCACGCTGTAATTCCATCAGATGTATCAGCAAACTTTTCTCATCTCTTTTAGTCAGGGGTCAACTCCATAATTTTGGTCCACTTACACATTATCTTATTAGAGAGTGTTTAACACCTTTCAACTAGAGTTTGAAAAATTCCAAGTTTGTTTTAATTATTTTTGAATGTTTTAAAAGTGAATATATTACAGCTAAGCCAATAGACAATAATTCAGATACAATTATAATCCATTTTACCCACGTTTCACACTCTTATCCTACATGTATTAACAGTTACTGTACTAATGAATAAATATTTTTACCAATTGATTTTGTTTATCAGCAATAATTAATTAATAAGTAAAACTAGAATTACTTTTTGAGTAACATTCTGAATTATCCCATGTTCAGACATTGTAAAGGGAATCCTGAAGGCACGCCCGGACTTTGCATGGAAAAAGGATCTCCAAGGATGCACTCCCTTACACCTATGTTGCAAGAAAGGCCACCTCGAAGTAACCAGGGAACTGCTAAGGTTTGATGCGGAGCTCTCTTCCCTGGAAGACAATGATGGCCGAACCCCACTTCACTGGGCAGCAATCAAAGGCAGAGTGAACGTCATTGACGAGATACTCTCGACAAGCCTTGAATCTGCTGAAGTGATTACTAAAAATGGAGAAACAGTTCTCCATCTGGGGGTGAAAAACAATCAGTATGAAGCTGTTAAGTACCTTGCAGAGATGCTCAACATCACAAAGCTTGTTGACAGGCCGGATAATGATGGGAATACAGTTCTGCATCTAGCTACTGCTGGGAAACTTAGTACGGTAAGACCTTTTTTGCTTTTTTAACTTGTTTGAGTTGTTTCTTTAGAATTCAGAACTCTATATTTAATGAGAGGAGTAATTTTCATTTTGTAAAAGTCAAATTCTAATTTCCATTACATCTTTTTTTGTGTTGAACTCATTATTAGATGGTCATCTACTTACTGAAGCTTGGTGTTGATGTCAATGCTATAAACCAAAAGGGACAGACTGCTCTTGATGTAGTTGAGTCTGATATGAGTAATTCTGGTGCTCTTTTGATTTTACCTGCATTACAAGATGCTGGAGGCAAGAGAAGTCATCAATTGCCTCCAATCTCAATTGAAATTCAGCCAATACAGCAGGATCAAAAGAGCTTGTCGTCTTCATTTGCAAAGCGAATGCCTGAATCCACTACTAAGCACCACCGTCGTTCTCAGAATCGCCGCCGAGAGAAGCAACTAGAGCTTCAGACGGAGGGACTGCGAAATGCTCGTAACACGATTGTTATTGTTGCCGTTTTGATAGCAACTATTACTTTTGCTGCTGGGATAAACCCTCCTGGGGGTTTTAGACAAGAGACTGGGGACAGCATAAAAGGCCGGCATTCTTCTTTCAAGATCTTTGCGGTGTGCAACATTTTGGCATTATTTTTGTCCCTTGGCACTGTGGTTTTCCTTGTCAGCATTGTCCCTTTTCAGCGAAAATCAATGATGAAATTATTGGTGGTGACACATAAGGTTCTGTGGCTATCCATATCTTTCATGGCGGCCGGCTACATCGCTGCCATGTGGACTATTTTGCCACACGGCCGAGGATGGGGGAAGCAATGGATATTTGTAGCGATAGTGGCTATCGGGGGAGGGAGCACGGTGGCAATTTTTTTGGGTTTGGGGATTTTGCTGGCAAAGCATTGGCTTAGGAAATGGGAATGGAGGCGAAGAAAGGAAAAAAGAAAGATAGAAAGCCCAAGTAGCAGCGTTAGTCGCGTTGAAGAACTAGGGACGATGAGAAAAGGCAGGCACGACTCTAGTAATTCAGATGTTGATAGCTCAGATAAAGGGGGTTACCACTTGTACTAGATGTAGGTTCAGGCAGACTAGTTTATATCACAAACTCGATCTTAGATGAAGTCTAGAACAAGTGCAAATCATATCTTATTTTGCATTTAATTAGCCTCTTTCTCTGTAGATAGTTATCATCTGTCAGGGTAAATATAGCACGTTATTTAGTGCTGATGTTTATTTAACTACTCTCCATTTACTACCAGCTAGTTCTCAATAAGTACAGTAAAGGAGTTTATGTTTGATTAGGGCTTTTATTCATGTAATGCTCTAATTTTCTCTACAAATAAAATAGAAGAGATGACAATAACTTTACCTATGATTTTGCTACTTGGTCTATGTTAATTGATTGTTCTTTGTTCTTCTTGTTCCTTGTTCTTTGATTGTTGTTGTGCATCTTCAATTATCAACAGTGAGCATCTTCAATTGTTAATATTTGGTATTAGAGTAGTTTAGGTCTTTGAAGGGATTTTGTGAAACACGAGAGATCAAGTGAGATTTGTAAGGGAAATCAAAGTTTGTATGCTTTGAAAAAGGAAATTGTAAGTGAAACACGACAGATTAAGTGAATGTTTATTCAAAAGGATTCTGCAAATTTTCCTACAAAAACACTAATATTCACAGGTCAGAATTATAGTGTGTGGGCTGTGAAAATAGAAATATATATTAAAGATTTTGATTTATGAGAGATAGTGGAGAGTGATAAGCAACCAACTCCACTTGATAACAATCCAATAATTGCACTAATGAAGTTCTTCAATGAAAAAAGGGCAAAAAGGATTCAAGGCACTTACCTATTTGCATAATCTTGTGAGTAAAGAAATCTTCACAAGAATCATGACTTGTAAATCTTGTTGAAGAATGATGTTTTGAAATGCAGCTGATTCCAAGACTGCACACTGAAGAAGAAAAGGCAGAGCCGTGAAGACAAAGCACCATCAGGATTTTATGTTTTTCATTTGTTTTAATTAGTATTTGTGTTTAGGTCAATAAAGATCAATTGTTTGATCTAGAAGTCTAGTTTTAATAAGTTTCAAATTAAGTTTATCATGTTTAGGATAAAGATCAAGAGTTTGTATTTAATTAGAACTCATTCTCTTGTAATCTTCCAATTTCATTTTTCTATAAATAAACGCAAAGGGATGGCAGTAACCTAACAAGAAATTATGCCCCTTGTTCTGAATATTATTGCTTAAATTACTTTGTCTTCAATTCTTAAGCAATTCTGGAAATCAACCTGTTCTTAACACTGATTTGAACAATGTTTGTTTTTCATATCAGAAACATAATTTCTGATAGTGATTTGAATAGTGTTTGTTTGTTCTTCAAAATTTTTTCCAACAAATCTACCAAAGAAACTTGAAACAAACTAAAGGCAAAATTTCATCGAGATGAGAAATCAAAGAAGATACAAGTGTTTGGCATTGTTTTGTGAGCTACTTCGTTTGTTAAGGTAATTTTTAGTTTTTATTTTATGATTTATTTTCTTTTTCTTTTTTTGCATGGGGATAGGGATGTTGTGATTCTAGGGTTTTCTTTGCTTTGTTAATTCTCAAAGATATATATGTAGTTTTTTTTCAGTTTTGTGTTGATTGGTTTAATTTTTTGTAAGAATTTTAAGGTTTAATAATTGTTGTTGTTGTGTTAGTTGATGGTTTGTTGCTTTCGTTGAGTTTAGTTTGGTTGCATTGTTATTTTTTTAATTGTGTTTTTTTGTTTGTTGCAACATTATTTTTTATGTTGGTTTGTTGTTTGTGATGTTGGTGTTAGATTTTGTAAATATTTTTCAGAGGCTTAGAGCTCTTGTTGTTCTATTTTGCTTGCTTTTTCTTTTTTATGGTGAAGGTAACTCTTTTTAGTTTTGAAAATCATGTGTTTATCATAGCCAAGAAAACTATGTGTTTTTGTTTATTTCATTTTGGTGTGGGATGACTTTGATGATGATGAATGTTGAATACTACTTGAGATAATTTTTTTGGCACTGATTTAAAAATACAACATGCACTTTCTTGGCATTGTTACTACTTCTTGGCTATTATTTGCCATAAATGGATGATGTTGCTTTGGAGAAACTTAGAGGCAAATGTAACACTGTTTTTTTTAGTTGGGTTATCATTAGAGATAAATAATTAGTTTTGTGGATAAGAGTTGTTTTGGTAATGTTTAAAATTTTCTAGTTTTATATTAAAGCAAGATTTGTTTTTGAAATACTTTGTTGTTTTATGGCTATCTTTGCTCGTTGATGTGAGATTTGATCCATTGTTATATATAAAACGAAGGAACTCTTTACTTATCATAGTGGATAGAATTATATGCATATTTGTTTTGGAGACAGTTGGCGTGGATAAGGATGAGTTTTGTGTTCATCATTTTGTTTATTTGTTTCTATTTCGCAATTCAGATCTATAATTTTAGTTGAGGGTATTGGTAATGTTTGGTTTATCAATTGTTGATTTCTGTTTCATGTGCTTTTGGTGAATGATTTTATGCTGCAATGAGTTTCTATTTTGTATGCCTTTGGTTAATGATTTTGCGCTGCAATTAGTTCTGAAATTAGAGGATTAATGTTTTGTTTGGTTGTGTGGTTCATGTTGTGGGTGTTAATTATTTTTTTGCCCATGTTCTTACTTAGTTTTTTTTTATTGTTTTTTTATCCATTTATTGATGTAAAATGTGGTTGTTTTTTAGTTTTGTTGCCTTTAAAAGGTAGCGTTGATGGTTAGTGGAGTTGATTTCGCTTGAAAATGATTGAAGATTATTACATGTATTATGTTTTGGTGTTTCATTAATCTATTATATGTTTATCTGTTTTTGTCAATATTTGTTTCATTGTTTTGTATGCCTATGATGGATAATTTTATGCTGGAATTAGTTGATGGGATTGGATAATTGTTGTTTTGAGTGTTTGTTTGGGATAATTTCTTTTTTGCATTTTGGTGTTTCTCTCCATTATCCATTTCCGTATCTTTATTGATAAGGCTTTTATGGTAGTGTTGTTGTACTAGGGTGTGTTGATGTACTTTATTATATCAAACTTTAGCATATGTAAATGTTATATTTTATTTTAAAACTAGGACCTATTAATTGTTTTAATACCATCAATTATAAAAATTATTTGTTGACCTGCAACGTAGTGCGGACAATTTAACTAGTGCTTCCTATGCGACGTGGTATGTTGAAAATCAAAAAGGTCAAAGGGGTGGTTGCTAACTTCTATGTCATCGGATATCATGAAGTGCTAGATTTGACAACGCACCGCAAGTGAAATTTGGAATGCCCTAGCCAAAGCTTTCTACGATGGATCAGATGAATCACAACTTTTTTCATTAAATCCAAGAGCTTTCTCCACCAAACAGATTGGTCGCCTTCTATCAACATATTATGTTAATCTTGTGGAGATTTTCCAAGAAATTGATCATTGTGGCAAGATTGCAATGAAAGATCCTGATTGATGATGGTATATAGTTTGCTAAAGCTATGATTTATTATTTTATTAAAAGTTTCCAATAAGCATAAATAATTAGTATAATAAATCAAGTTGGCCAATAAGATGAAATATTCCTAGCATTTATAAGCACTTAGTGATTGTTTGTGAGTGTGATTGATATTGCTTTTGAAAGTATTTTTCATTTCGAAATATATCAAAATAATTTATTTTTTATTTTTAAAACATCATTTTTTTACATTAGTTTATGAAAATGATCTAAAAATATCAAAAAATATTAATCTAAAGTAAAGAAATTTAATTTAAAGTAAACAAATTATTTTTTTTCAAAAAAACACTATTGAAACACAATAATAAATAATACTTTAACCTCCCGTGCTTAACAAAACAAATCTGTTGAGCATGCCAATTTAAGAATAAACAACATGTGTTTTTTTTGAGTCATGTATATTTTTTAATAATAGCATGTTCTTTTTCATTAAACAAAATTAATAGCAATTAAAAATAATGATAAAAATTTATTAACTTGAATTGGAGAGGAAATATATATTTTTTAATTAAAAAATTATTTTCTTTATTCTTTTTTATTAAAACACTTTTTTTAGAAGTGATTTGAATAAAAGATTATTATGATTATAAAATGAAGTTTCTAAAAAAAAATACAGCAAGTCATGAATTGTTCATTTGTATACATCTATATAGATAAATCTAATAAAATTAGATTTAATAAAAATATATAATAATTTATAATTAAAATAAAAAAAACTGATATTTTATTTTTATTAAATATTAATATGTAAATTATTTCAAAAGTTAATAAATAATTATTTATAAAGTACCTGCTAATATTATTATATAATAAAAAAATGAGAACTGTGAAATATCTCGATAATTGTTTAAAAATCATGTTACTTAATTTTCTTAACACTAAAATTTAAAAAGAAAAAAAAAAGGTTAAAGAGTATTTTAAAAAAATCCACTGTTTTTCTTTTCTATTTTTTTCCTCCTTTCCTTTCTTTTCTCCTCCCTCCTCTTTCCCTTCCCTCTCTCCTGCCCCCATGTCGTTAGTTTGCAGTTTCCGGTGGGTCTTATTGCTAGGTTCTTGAAGTCAGGCAAGTATGTTGAGTGTGATGGTGTCGGCGCTCCAGTCTACCTCGCTGCTGCTCTTGAATATCTTGCAGCTGAGGTAATACTGTCTTATAACTTCAATTTGTTTTTGGATATGATTTTGTGTGATTTCAATTCTCGAGTCCTAGGCTTCTATAATTTTGGTGATTTTGACTGTTTTTCTGGGAATGAAGTTGTTTTCCATGAAAATTGTGTTTTTGAAGGGGTGGCGGTGGCTGATCTTGTGATTTTGTTTAGTGGCCAATCTAGGGTTTTTTAACTTCAGTTTTTCTTCAGTGTTTTAGTGTTTAAATCTGTGTTCATGTTAGGGTAGTTTCAGTAGTTAGGGTTTTAAAGTTAGTGATGTGAATATAAATTGATCATCTATATGCTCATGTAGTGGTAAAGGATACAATTACTAATGGATTTGAATCTAATCCTTGTGCCTCTTTTTTACCTGATTGCTTCATCGGCTTAATGGTTAATTATTGTGGGGATGGGTTGTGTGGCGGTTGAGGAGAAGGGAAAAGAAAATTAGAGAAAAGAAGGATTTTGTTAAAATCAATATAAACTTGATAGATGGACTCATTTTCTAATGGCTTAAAGTATAATGAAGGTGAAACTCGAAATTTAAATTCAATAGAATGCCTTTCGGATTTTCTTAATTATTCTTTTTAGAGTGTTTTTATTTGAAGCGAAAATAAAATTATTTTCTTATCACTAGTTTAGAACCTTTCCCCTAAAGGTAGATCCAACGTTTAAAAAAATTTGATTTCTTCATTCTTTCTTGAGTTTAAACCTTAAATTCAATGTTTAAAGCTGAGTGTATATCTATTTCATTATGCAACGTTTTAATCAAGCTAATACTATATACCATATCCGGATTTTACAATTTATAATCTAAGAAACTGCTAAACAGAAAGTGGTGCTATAAACATTCTGATGCTGTCAAACTTTGCAACAGGATTGGCATGAAAGCTCCATGAAATCCATATGGGACTCTGCAAGGCAACGTGATTTTGGCAACTGGCTCACTGGTAAACTTTTTGGTGTCAATTATATAAGCCTATGAAGGAAGTAGACAAATACATTAGATATAATTATTACGCATTGAGTCGTATGATTAGTACTTACCAATGTGCAAAATTGACCTACTTTAGACATGCTTGTATCTTCATTGTGGACAAAAGTGATAATCCATCCATCATCTTCTTCATGACCTCCTTATTTGGGAACAAAGGCTGCTCCGGTGCAGAAAGTATTCTGTTCGCCTTTATGGTATTCACCTGTATCAACTCTTCAGATTGACCACCTTGCTGATTTACAGAACCAAAATAGTGTCAGCATAAATGTAAAAGTGTTAGATAAGAAGGTTAATAACACATAAGAGCTTCAACTGCCGAATTGATTTTATTATCTGCTGGCTCTTCAAAATACAGTTTTGCTAGACCTCCATATTTAGGCATACCTGAAATGTTAAGTATTAGTAAATTAATGGTCAGGGTTATAAACTAAACTTCTATAGAAAGAAATTTTTTATTTATAATCACCGGAGTCAGAGCTAGCATTTGAATCAGTAACTTGGGTATAGCCATATTTATTTTTAACACCAGTAAAATCTCCGTAGATCATTGGAAAGTCCATAGAGAATTCAGTTCCTGTTAGGAATCTTTCTTTTACATCTCCCGTATTCATATTTAATCTCCATTCATAGACACGACTAAAAAGCGATCCATCTTCTGAATCAGTATACTCATCAACTGATTCTATATGCTTCAGCCTCTCTCAAATTTATTCACATCCGTATTAGGTCCTGGTATGATTGAATCAAGAGCCCTACATGCCCTCACAACAACCTGTTCAGCAAAGAATGACTTTCATTTATTTGAACTTGAAAAGGCTATAACCAACTGCAGGTTTTAAATAACTTAAATATATCAATATTTAATGGTTTTACTAGTCTACCTCATCAGTGCCATCCTCAAAACAATTAAGAAGGTGGAATATGCAATTTGATTCCACCTGAAACCACTTGATTGAATCTGCGTTGCCATAGCGAGGCATGATTCCAATTCTTGCATATTCTACCTTGCTATATTTTTTCAACCTGCATTTGTACACGTCATGGCCCACGACAGACATAATTACCACCTCAATATTATAGTGGCTATGCTGTTGAAATGATATATGTCACAGGACACCTGTGGCCCCTTGGATAACTAGTCTACTTTCTAAGAGTGTGTATATGGAAAAGAGGTTGACGGTATAATCATGGAGTTATGATTATAATTTTTTAGGATTCATCGTTTAGTATTAAAATCATTAAAAAACTTAATGATTAGTGAGAGTTTTAGCAAGGGATCTCATTGTATAAAAAAAAAAACGCATCACTCCTAATGTATCCTATTTATGATAAGTTACATTATTGTTTGATTGTTTTTCTATGTTAAATTTTATTCATTAGTCTTTTGTAAAGTTCAAGATAGATCTCTCTTCATGAAGGAGTTCATGAAGGAGTTTTTATCTTTATTGGGTAAAAACCCAACTCTTCTAAATCCCAAAATTGATCAACATAGATTCTATGGTGTGAAACTAATTACACAAAAGAGAAGATATTTATCACCATTTAAGCATCCTGCCGGAGATACAATGCATTACCAATTTTGCATTAAATTGTCAAGAGTTGATATTTTTATCCTATCAATAATTCGACTATAATATTTCTAACTGGTATTAGTAGATATTCAGCTATATATACTTTCAACTTCGATGATGGTAAATATTACATGATATTAGTAAAAAGTATTGCATGATATTGGTAAATATTCAACTATAAATACTTCTAACTCAAGTATTAGTAAAAAATATATGAATCTTTGGTTTTGACGTCAGTAAACATTCAACCAAAATTACTTCCAACTCTAGCGTTGGTAAGTATTATTGTATATGAATCTTTGGTTTTGATCGTCAATAAACATTCAACCAAAATTACTTCCAACTCTAGCATTGGCAAGTGTTATATAAAGAAAGCTATGATATTTTTTACTATGAAAATTTAGAGTGCGAGTAATTTATAGTTTTAACATTAATACTTTTAACTTTAATGTTAGTGAATATTAGATATTTGTTCAATACTGATATTGATGAATATAAACATTAATGACTCTCACGCTGTAAAAAATAATTATTGAAAAATCAAAAATATCAACCCAAATAGACTTTTAATTTTGGCAAAGTCCTAATGAACTTTGTAAACGAATTATAATGTTACAAAAATCTTAGATTTTTTTTCGTGAAAAGTAAAGTTTTTTATAATATCTAAGTGCATTTCAATGGTTTTTTAAGTATTTTATCATACAAAAAAAAAGCTTATTTATCATTTGTTTTCTGTGTATAGGTATTAAATAAAAGAAAATGTAATAATAATAATAATAATAATAATAATAATAATAATAATAATAGTAGTAGTAGTAGTAGTAGTAGTAGTAATTAAAAAAAAAAATAGCATGCGTGAATTAATTCATACAAAAATTGAGATATTTGTTGAAAATAATAGTAACTATTTGCAGCACGTAACAGAGCTTAATCATTGAAAATATATTTTTTTTTAAATTGTTATTTCATATTAAATTCATCAACACATATATTATAAAAGATGGTTTTAAATTTTTTGATTCTTGCTAATTTAATGCAAGTTGTTTGGTCAAATTATGCTCAAAACAATTCCTCAATTTTTATTTTATTAACTCATCTAAAGCTACTTTTATTTTTTGTAATTTGACATGAACAGTTAAAAAGTAGCTCTAAAGTCTGCTTCGTTTTTTTTTTCCTGATTCAGATTCTTATTGAAAAGAAACAGAAAAGTGTAACAAAATATGAGAATATTGGCATCTATCAGTCAATAAAAGGTTTTAAAAAAAGATAAAGGAGTGACTTACGTTACTGCCTTTCCATGTTTGATAAACCCGTTAATCACCCGACCCGACACCACTGTTTGTGTGTTTGTGAGTATGTGGCAGCTTAACAGAAATGTAGAGAGGGTGATGTGGCGAGAAGTGACTGCATGTGGTTGAGTGAGGTGGTTGGTTTTTTAGCTACCAGGGAAACAGAGAGGCGTGGTTTTCACTCTGATTTCTTTAAAATAAAAAAAAAAAAAAAAATTGACATCTAATTATTATCAATATTATTATTCAATTCATTTATTTGAAATATATGTGTGACCATGGTTGTCAAAATCACAATTTTGACACGACACGGAAGAGGCTTCAAAAACTCTGATCGTAAAATCGTACCTGAATTTTTTCCGTACAAAAATCGTAAAATCACAGCCAAAATCGTGTAAGTAGAAAAATCATAAAATCATAAGTAAAATATTTTCGAATACAATACAGCATAATTATGGCCATAAAACTTCATTAGTTAAGGTTCATATATAATTCAAAATAACTTAAAAATACATTACAAAACAATTATGTCAAAATCATGATTTTGACACAACACGGAAGGGGTTTCGGAAACTCAGATCGTAAGATCGGATCATAAAATCATAAAATCGTACCTTAATTTTTCCGTATAAAAATCATAGAATCACAGCTAAAATCGTGTAGGTAGAAAAATCATAAAATCGTAAGTAAAATAATTCCGAATACAATACAACATAATTATGGCCATAAAACTTCATTAGTTAAGGTTCATATATAATTCAAAATAACTTAAAAATACATTACAAAATAATTATGTCCATAGAATTTTATTAGATAAAAACTAACAAATTTAAAATAAATATTTTGTTGATGTGCTATATAAATTAAAATCAATCTCATGACCGTCATTTTCCTCGTTATTTTTAATACATTCATCAAAAACATTATTATTGAAAGGATTATCAGTACTAATACTGGTAAAAACATTATTACTAGTATTAGCTCCAACTCCAACAAATTATTTGGACATCATGACATGAAAATGATTTAAAAACATTAAAAAAATTTAATTTAAAGTAAAAAAAAATTGTATAAATTTTAAAGTTAATATTACTGATTTTCAAGAGTGATTCCATGATATATATATTAAAAATTATATATATATATATATATATATATATATATATATATATATTTATTTTTTATAAAATCAACACAATAATTTTATTTTTCTTATAATATATAATTTTTATAAAAAAAATTAATATATACATATACACACACAATTTGTCCAGCAGAAATGCTGAACAAATAGCATTGTCCTACATTGTTTGTTTAGTTTAAATACTTTTCACTCTTCAATGTTGTTAATCAGCCGAGGCAAGCAAGGCTTAAACTTTTCCTTACTCAATCCCACATCGAATAAATAATTGAGAAGACAAAAAAATTTTTGTGTATAAATATAAACATATGGAGGCGAATGAATTAGGCAATTTGCTTTAAAATTTTGAAGCAACAGGCTTAAAATTAGCATGATCGTAAAATCGGACTGATCCAGTTCGATTTTACGATTTTGATTAATTTTGATCGAGTTTGATCAAAATTAATTTTTCTACTTAAATTGATAAAATTTGATGAGTTGGCTCGTAAAATTAAACGATTTTATAAGTTAACTCGTAATTTTAACAATCAGGTATGTGACGATTACCTTACCATGATCCATCTTTATATGTAATAACACCGGCCAGCCCAGCTCATGGATTCATCAGATCACCTCGTTTTATTTTATATAGTTACGATTTTTTTTACTTCACACCAAAGAATTTTCGTGCTCATTTCATTTAATAATCTTCTATGCAATATCCATGCATATACAATTTAATTAATCATATGCCTTCGTTCCACTATTTAATTTTATATATATAGTCGAAATTACTTGATCACATCGAAATGAACTAAACTCTTGAGATTTATTCCAACACATGGAAAATACAAGTCGCCATAAAATTAAATTCTTATTCTACTCTATTAATCCTAAATGTTTGTAAAATCTACTTCGGGACTATAGCTTGCAGCTTGCTCGATATTCCTAACAGCTCAAAAATCATTTAGCTACCTAATTCCGTCCAGGATCCATGTCAATTCGGCTGATTTCTCCACGAAATTTCTGTGGGCTTCCATGAAATGATATTCTCAACTCAATTGTGCAATGGAGTTGGCATGAATGCTCCATGAAATCCATATGGGACTCTGCATGGCAATGTAATTTTGGCAACTGGCTCACTTGTGAAATTCTTTGTGTCAATTATGTAAACCTGGAAGGGAAAAAAAAAAAAAGGATTCAATGATTGGGAAACAAGTTCTTTGAACTGCGATTGTTTCAAATCTGTAAAATTAAATAACTTACTTTAGATGTATTTGTGTCTTCATCATGAACAAAAGTGATGATCCAGCCATCATCTTCTTCACGCCCGCCTTCTTTAGGGACAAAGGCAGCTCCAGTGCAGAAGGTGTTTCCCTCGAATTCATGGTGTTCCACCTTTATATGCCCTTCAGATTCCTCCCATTCCTGGATCAGAGAATATATAATATTATATATTAGCCCTAATTCATTTGTGAAAAAAAAAACCCTAAAGCGATAAGTATTGAAGGTGGACTATTCAGCAGTTTAATTACCTTATTGTCAGTCTCTTCGAAGTACAACTTGGCCAGGCCTCCGAACTTCGGCATGCCTAAGAGGAACAAGATTGAAAGCTTATTATGGTAATTAAGGTTATGGTTGGATTTTTAAATGCTGGACCAGTGAATTCGGAATATGTATCTGACCTGATGAAGCACTCGCCGAGTCATGAACAGTTTGGGTGTAGCCAAATTTATTTTTGACGCCATTAAAATTTGGATTGATCATTGGAAACTCCATGGCGAATGGAGTTCCGGTTAGGTTTCTCTCTGTAACCTCTCCGGTTTCCATGTTTAATCTCCATTCGTAAGATCGGGAGAACAGTAATTCATCTTTCGTCGAATATTTAGCATCTTGTTGAATAGGTCCTTTGCTCCTAAGTCTTCCTGAAACCCACTCGGACTTGTCCAAATCCATATCGCAAGATTCTGATATGACTGATTCAAGCGACCTGCATCCCCTCACTACAACCTGCTCCACCCCCAAGAAAAAAAAATATTAGATGTATTGCAGCTATCTATTATCTAGTTCGACATCAAACTTGTCAAGAAACTATATTATTTAAAAAATTAAGTATTTATATTTTTTTCTAAGATAATTTATCAAGTTAAAGTTTTTTGGGCTTGAAACTTGCATGTAATCACATTATTTTGTGTTTGATTTTTATCAAATATAATAAAATTTAAACTCGTAACCGTTTGGTCAATAAAATTCTGATACCATATTAACGAACCATCTCATCTTAAAACTCAAGTTGTTAGACGAGATTTAAAAATATGATTTAGACCGTTCTCAAACAAGATTTTATAATCAAATTAAGCACAAAAAAAAAAGTGATGCTTTCATTGCTAACCTCATCTCCTTCCTCGAAACAATTGAGAATGTGAAATGTGCAATTTGGTTCCACCTCGAACCAACGGACTGAGTCGGCATCTCCATACCGAGGCATAACCCCAATCCTTGCATATTCTTCTTTATCAAACTTTATTAACCTACATTAAGTGGGGCACCATAAACCAAATTAGTATGCACTCCTCGTTGACTGAGGCTAGAAAATAATGACCAGTGTAGAAGTACTCACGGGCCTCCTTTCATGAGTCTATGTATATCTATTGTTAGTGGAAAGTCAATGATCACATTATACCTGCAACATAAACAAAGAATCAAGGTTAGATTTTATTGTAGTTTTTTTATTTTTCCGAGTTAATTTCCAGTGGTGGCAAAGATTTTTCATCACTAACCTCTCTGTCACCCCCATGTCATGGCTAAGGGTGCATCTATTGAACTTGAGATCGACCTTATGTACAAGTGTCTTCCCGTCAGCTGATCAAAGTAGGGTTTCCAAGTTAATTGTCACGCAAGTAAAAACGATTCTTCATTTTGATGAACACTTTTTTTTTCATTCGTTAATTTGGGTGGAAAATGAATATGTACCGGAAACAACTCCCACTTCCATGAAAGGCTTCATGGCATCCACCCCGAAGACAACCAGCTCTCCGGTGCCTGGTGCTCTCTGAAACAGACAAGAAATTAAAAGAGAGAAAGAAATCAAGTAAATTAAGCTGTGTGTGTGTTTTTCTTGTGGAAAATATAGTTAAATAATTAAAAACCTTAGGGTGGCTGTTGAAAGGTCGATGCCAGGTTCCATTTATATCCCAGTCGCCTAAAGTCTGGAGGGAGAAGATGTCAATCTCTTGAGGAATGTGATGCTCGGCGATGGAGTAGAACTTCCCTGAATGCTCGAAAACATTGGTGTTGCTGAGATCTTTATTCACTTTTCCAAATCGCAGCTGGGATTTATTATCAGACCAGAATTAACATGTATTAGTTAATATCTTAAATATTTTTGTATATATTTTTTAAATTTTATTTCTAGCATTAGCGCATCAAACTAATCTCACAATACACTAAAAATATAAATTTAAATTAAGATTTTCGGAAAGAGAGAGAGAGAGAGAGGAAAGTTTGAGGATTTGTAGCCGTGGGCCTACCATGTTTAACAAGTATGCCGCCAAAATGGCGGGCGGGTGGCCCTCCACGGCTGGAAGAAAAGACGGCTTGTCTCTCTGTTTTTCAAGCTTGTACGTTTCTGTTTCAACATGTCTATTATTGTAGGAAACCCTCCATGTTTCACCATCACTGTCTCTATCAAAGCACAGAGCATGGAGCATTCCCTCTCCTTCAATCCATATATGACCAGTCTTTCCAAATATTGAAGCCGTAGATTTTAGACCACCGAACAATGGATTTGGTCCTGGAATTTTAGAAATTTGAAACGTCAGCGCTATTCAATAATGGATATTGATAATGCGCTGATTAAGATGTTCTAAACAGTCACCATTGATTTGACATTGTGATCAAATGTAAATTATTCACACATAGTAACGTCCAGTCGTGCTGAAAACTATTTTAGGAAGAGAAATTAAAGTGAGTAAATTATTGAGTTCAAGAACAGACCGTTTCTGATGTAAACACCTTCTGGGAAATCATGCGGGACATTGCCTTCGATGCTGGTGATAGTAAGAGGCTCGTTCAGTTCATCAACTGGCGCAAAGTTACTCTGCAAAAACACAAAAACAGCAGATTAGAAGATATTTCGTCAAGAATTAACACTGCTAGAGAGGTGAGTTTCAAGGGTTTCGCGGGTTAATTACCTGAGAAGGAAGGACGAGCTGGTCAGAAAACTGAAACAACGAATCCACTAATGCATCCAAAAGTTTGACAGAAGCATTTCTTATGCTTTCCGAGACATCAAGCTGCATGGGAAGTTTCTGCCACTCTTTCAATAATGGCTGCATCCACAGTATCTGTATTAAGGCTAAATACGTGCAGTTCGATCTAACAAGCAAAACATGAATGGCATGGTGCATGGGAAAGAACAACGTAGTAGTATTTATTTCACGAATCTCGCTTAACCAAGCATTGAACAGGTGAAATTACACAGGGATTGAGTACCTTGTAAGAAGAAGAAAACCTAATCTTAAAACGATCGATGTTTTTGAAGAGAGAAGGCCGGCTTTGTACAGAGCAGTTCACATGAAAAGCCATTGTTGATGTATATGTCATTCTTCTCTCCCACTCTGAACTACTTTCCCCTCGACGATGGCTTAGCTCCCCTAAGCACAACGGGTCTTAAATAGAGGTTCTGCAAGTGTTCAGAGTCTTATTTTAGATCATTCAAATAGTTGCTGACGTCAATTGTTTCAGAACAAGTATTACCTACCATATTGTCTTTTATACATATATAGCACGTTTTGCTTTTCAAATCTACAAAAATATCAAGACCATAAAGATTTTTTTTTATTTTAAAATCTATTAACTCAACTTCATGTTTTGCTCGAGTTTTATATTAAACTATGTAAAACTTGATAAAAAAAAATGAATTGATCAATTTAATGTTTGCGAAGACAACTTAAATGACCAATAAAACATGACATAGCAATTTTTTAGAGAGAAAAAAAAAACATAACAAGTTTGATGAGTAAACTCGTCAAATTTGCGTCAGATAACACAGGTTAAAACTTCAAACCTACAAACTAGAAGATGAACTTCATCGGGATTAATAGTTTTTTTTCTTCAAAATTGTTGTTTATTTAACTATAATATAACAAAAATAGATTATCAACTATTCAAAAAATCATATAAAAGGAAAATTAAAACATAAATCAAAATAAATTAAAATGAAGATTGAAGAATAAAATCATGCAGTTTATTTCTCAATCAATATAAAAGGAAAATTAAAATAAATTATCAACTCTATATACCAATAAACACATTAGTGTAAAATATAATGTTAATGGGTGCAAAGAAATAGTGTTTTTCCCATATCTTAATGGGTGCAAAGAAACAATGTTTTTCCCACATCTTTCAACTTTAAGTGTAAAATATATTTTCCAAAATAGAGTCTAAAGAATCACCTATGCTACACAAGATTTTTTATTTTGGTTCTTTATCTTTCAATTCATGTAGTCAAGTTTTATATACCATATGTGTCTTACCTACCATATGTGTCTTTTAACATTATTCATGTAGTCAAGTTTTATATATGTGCTATCACATTCTCCGTGTTTCGGTACATGTCGGGTTAATTTTTTAAAACAACATAAAAAAATTGTTAAGATTATAAAGATTTTTTTAGTAGTGTTACTGAATTCAATGAAGCGGTTCAATCCTTATAATGCATGACAATTTAGATTAAGTGGATAGTAAAAGTATTTATTATTCATGACAATTTAGATTATGTGGATAGTAAAAGTAATTATTATTCATGACAATTTAGATTAAGTGGATAGTAAAAGTAATTATTATTCATGACAATTTAGATTATGCATTATTTTTCTCCTATGATTTACTAATTTTTCTCACTGTGCCACTTTGCCATTTTCATTACCATAAAATTGACACAAAATAATTGATACACATTAAATTACTTATAATTTATTCAATTCTGACACACTTAAGTTTCAAAATCACACTTAATTTCATCTAGTGAAAAATTAAATTGATTTTTCCCAAATTACAAACAAACCATAAAATACAAATCAAATATTAATACAAAAAAAATATATCCTTATAAAATAATCAAAACACTTTAATATACAAGAAAATTACAAAAACTACAATCATATTTCAGTAAATTAACTTTAAACATAAATAAATGGGTTTTCTTGCTTGATGGCGTGTAGCTTGACAAGATGCTAAACAAAGAGAGGGTGGTTGCTTCGGTGCTAATGATTTGGGTGGCCAGATTTTAAAGGGGGTTATTGGAAGTGTATTTATTTTTCACGAAGATAGATGTATGTACATGAAGTGTTTGCTAATTAGAGGTTTAAAATTAATTAAAAATTATTATTTGAAATTTAAATATTATGATGTAATTAAAAAAAATGAGCATATATTAGTAGTTAAATCAAGGAAAAAGGTTATCAATAATAATAAAAAACTATTTACAATTTTGAAGGTCGATAGACTTGGTGGTCACATAGGGGTTCGGAAATCAAAAGTCTTCGTAGGCTGTCTTTTTTGAACAAAACTCTTTATAAGTTGTCGTTAATTGCACATGGCAAATGAATTTGGTAACTGGTGTGTAATAATCAATGACCAGTACATTTCTTGGAAAAACTCATGACGAATAGTCAACAACTTGGTATTAAAATAATAAAAAGTATTCATATAATAATTTTATTATTATTTTTATATTTTATTAATTATTATTAAAAGAAAAAAAATGTTTTAATTATAAAATAAAAGAGTATATGAATGTTTTTTTTAAAGGAATCTGCTTTAATTTTAAATTTCTATTGATAGCCCAGATAATGAAAAATATTTTATTTGGGACTCATTTAAGTCACCAAGATAGTTATTTCTAGGTTCCTCTTTATTAAAGGGGTGTTATTAAGATGTTTTTGAGTTTTTTCATAATTAAAAAAGTAGACAGTGTTGGGGGAGAGTTTTTCTTGATTTAGTTTTTGTATTTTAAAAACATTTAAGGGTGTTTTAGGGTTAGAAATTGATTTCTTAGGCTTAGAATGTTTATCAAGTGTTTTTAGATAAAAATAGGTTGTAAAATCATATTTTAGCTTTAAAAATCATGGCCCAACTTTCAATAATGTGTATAGCATTGCATTTCAAAGTGTTTTTGAAAAAAAATACTTTATATTATTTTTTATATTTATATATTATTTTCATGTGCTGATGTCAGAAATAATTTTTTTTTTTTAAATAACATTAATTTTGATGAATTTTTAAACAAAAAATATTTTTAAAAACAACATCATCTATATAGACTCGGGAAGACTTTGGAATAAAGGACTTGTTGAACAAAAGATGAATTATTGCTCTCCCGATCATATGAATGGAGATTAAACATGGAAACCGGGGAGGTTAGAGAGATAAATAATGTTCATCATTTTTTTTTAAAAAAAATATATGTTGGTATTTTCATTGGCATTTTTATTTTTATATTTGGTTGCCATGATCATCATGCCAATAATTAGTTGCAATAAAATACAAAAACTCTAATTGTTTTAAAAGAACAACAACAAAGATTATAGATCTATAAGTTTTCACAATTAAATAATTTAAGTAATAAACTCATATAAATAGTGTACAACAATATCTAAAATTTATCTGAAATTGATCAAATTTCATGCCTAACCATTTACATTTTGTGAATATTAAAATGTATGCTCGAGAGTAAAATTGTTTTTTGTCAAATCAAATGATACATCTTCGTTGTAAAAATAAGGCATTGAGATTAAAAAAAAAATGATGTTCATAGTAAAAAAAAAAAAAAAAGTTCCCCTTTTGAATAAAACTTTTTATAATTTATTAATTTTTAAAAAAATCACTTATATACCAAAAGATGCTAGGAACTCAAATTCATTGAGAACGGTCAATAAGGAGCCCACATCACAGCTTGGGTCAATTCTAGAAAAATCAAATCGTTGACCAGTCTTGTTTGTCTGTTTTTTCCAATGTATTTGGAAGCTGTCGATCACTTCGACGACTGACTTCCTATTTCATCAACTCTTAGATGACCACTGTCCGAAATTCATTTTATATTTTTCAGAGCACCCCAAAATTCACCGACACTGTTCTTTGGAACAAACTTGGTGCGTGTATGTGACTAAAAAAAAAATAATCAGAACAAAAAAAAACAATGTTCTTTTTTAAAAGTATTTTTGGTTGTGTGGTTATTTTTAAAAATATTTTTGATTTAAAAATATAATTTTTTATTTTTTTAAATTATTTTTAACATCACCGCATGAAAATAATTTAAAATATTAAAAAATAATTAAAAAATTAAAAAATTAAAATTAAAAGAAATTTTATTTTGTTGAAAATCAATGCTGATTAATGGAAGAAAAAGGAGACCAGATGGACGATGGCCGTCAACGACCAACGCATTTACTCGAACGTTCCAGTTGTTGAATACTTGACGAGGCTGCGGAGGAGTAGAGTTTAGGGTGCTTCTTTTTTCTTCTTTTCTTGGAATTTACGCTACAACTTTAATGATAAAATAATAATAAATAAATATATAAATATATCGAGTAAAAAGAAAAAAAATAACTTTAATGATTAAATAATGAAATATTATAATAAAAAATTGAAAGCTTATTGTATTTTATCAGTGATGTTATAGGTGTCTTAGGATTGGGGTAAAGATAAATGACCAGGAACTCCAATATTATAATAAAAATAGATGCGCAGACTTAGAGTCTGTTTGGCTAAGCGTTTCAACCGGCGTTTCATGAAATTTTGAATTTTTTTCATTTTAAATAAAACAAATTTGGTGTTTTTAGATCATTTTGATATGCTGATGTCAAAAATAATTTTTAAAAAATAAAAAAATATCATTTTGATATATTTCTAAATAAAAAACACTTTAAAAAATAATCATAACCACACTTCCAAACACTCCCTAGCCTTGCAAGCCCGTGCATCGTATCCTTCCTCTATTGAACTCGGCACTCAAATCCCATCTTTTAGACCTAAGCACGTGTCGATTTTTATAATTTTTTTTAGTTTTGTTTGTTATGATCGTCATGCCAATAATTGCTTGCAATAAATTCACAACCAAAAAAAAAAAAATCTCTAAAATTGTTTTAAAAATACAACAACAAAGATTTAAGATAAAACTTTCTATAATTTTTTATTTTTTTAAAAATCACTTATATACCAAAAGATATAAGGAGCCCACATCACAGCTTGGGTCAATTCTAGAAAAATGAAATCATTGACCACTCTTGATTTTCTTCTTTCCAATAGTTAAGCTGATAATGTATATGAAAGCTCTCGATAGCTTAGACGACTGATTTACTATCACATCAACTCTTAGATCACCATTATCCGAAATTCATTTTCAGATTTTCCAGAGCAGCCCAAATTCACCAAAACAATTATTTGGAATAAACGTGGTGCGTGTATATATATAATAATAAAAAAAATAACTAGGAACCCAAAAAAATAATTGGGGAGGAAGCCCAAATTTGACCAATTAAAAAAACACTTTTTCCAGGAAATTCATGAACGAGGAATTCATTAGTCCGATGATTGTGATTAATTAAAAATAAAAAATAAAAAAATAAACACTTTTAAAACGTTGTGATAAGTACATGTAAGAAAAATGGAAGATGGGCGTCAACGGACTGATGCATTTACTCGAAGGTTCCTGTTGTTGAACAGTTGACGAGGTCGGGGAAAAATTATAGAGATAAAAATAATTATATCAAGTACGAAGAAAAAAAATTATCTGTAAAGAAGAAGAAAACATGAAGGGTTATAAATAGATTAAATGGAAATATAAAGAGAAAAAATATAAACAAATTTCAGTGTTATAGTACCCACCCCGCAGCAACAAAAAACAATTTACAAATCTACAATTTCTACAAGGAAATTTCATTTGCTTTTTTATATATGTATAATACAATACTATAATAATAAGATTGAAAACTTGTTATATTTTATCTGTAAAATTATAGTTGTTTTAGGATTGGGGTCAAGATAAATGCTCCCATGAACTCCATTATACAAAAAAGTTAAACAGCAGCGCAAAAGATCAAAATTTCGCTTCAAAAATATCTTTGAAAAAAATTTAAAATAATTTTATTTTTATATTTTCAGATTATTTTCATTTAATAATATCAAAAATAATTATTAAAAATTACAAAAATATCATTTTAATACATAATTAAACAAAAAATATTTTCAAAAACAATATCAACCGCTCTGATACACTTTAATTGAAATCTCCCAAAGGACAAATATCTTTCCACAAAAAATATATTTTTCTGTTAATATAACCACAAATAAACAAGTTAAATCAAAGGGAAAACGAGTTATCTATACACTTTTCCAGTACCAACTAATTCTTGGATTTCTAATTATTATTTTTCAATGTATATCCATTGAAATAATTAAACCAATAAAAAGCATAGTCAAAGTACATATTAATTAAAAATTAAAAAAATATATATTTTCATATTTTAAAGAATAATTGACTTCGACTCGACCAAAAAGAAAAGGATTATAAAAACAAAAACTGGCAATCATGATATGAAATAAAAAAATAAATAAAGTATATCAGACTTCCAAAACTAAAATAATAAAATAAACCCTAGCACCAATTGCACAGCAAGTGACTTCCCCTACAAAATATATCTTAGCATGCCGAATCAAAACCCCTCCCTCACCACAAACATTACAATTTATCCCTCGTGTCAGGTGATCAATACGTGATGAGTATTCCTCGCATGGAGCTGAAGCAAGCATGGGACAGTTGTGGAGTTTTTTTTCCAGCATATTTGGAATTACACAGCTTTAGATGAGTCACTTGGAAGTTGTGATTGCAAGCTCCTCCTAAGTAAATCAGACAATTTTGTACTGGCTGCACGCCCTCGTTCTAGACATTTGAGATATTCTTCCACTGAGATACAAATTGAAATGGAACATCATTATAAAAGATTTCTAGAAGCCGATAATAATTATCTTCACCTGACTCTGAGAATTTTAACATAAAAGGAGAACGGAACAGGATGATTGGTGTCACAAGAGAACTCGAGCTGCAAAGTATTTGATATATCCTAGAAAATTTAGAAGCATGCAAGCAGGAAGAGTAACCTGAGCACTGAGTTTTTTAGGAATTCATCTTCAAACTAGATCTAGGCACAAGGATTTCACATCCCCGAGCTGGGGTGTAAAACCAGTAGGTGAGGCATGGAGATAATTATGTGATTTTCGGCTAGCTAAACTCCCCATTTTTTACATATTCAACAATATCTTATATGTCTGTATCATATGATTAAGTTGGTGTACCTGACATTACACCATGGGTAACAGAGGTGATGATTCCATGTTCCATGGGTTCACCCTCTACATGTGATGATCCTTTTGGTAGAACGGAGACAATAGAGTTTGGGAAGACTAAATACGCAAACCCCCTCATTTTCTACAAGAATACAAAACAAGCATAAGCAAGGGAAACTTGGGAATAAAATGAAGCACAGAGTGCATAAGCAAGGAGAATTTGAGAATAAAAATAAAGTATAGAGTAATTGCATCTCCACCATGAGTAGAGTTCTGCAGTCCACATAGTTAGTCTGCAACAAGTATGTTGCTTTATAAGTTTGAAACCTAAACTGAAATACAAATTAATGGCTTATATAGACACTTATGCAGAAATATGGTTATCTCTTTGCTTTTTCCTCCCTTTATTCCAAGACCTTTTCCATCCTGGATGGATGAGCCTTGAATCACTTAATGCAGCATTAAAACATCCCAGGATAACTGCATTTATGATGGAAAATTAAGATCATAAATAAATTTATTATACTAACCTGCTCTTCCAGCTTTGTAGGATCCAATATAACATATCCACCTTCAGCCAAACAGCAACATATTGCAACTGCAGAAGGCGGTATGGCATCAGTGACCCAGATGTCAAATTAACATAAACCATAAAAAGATGACTAACATTTTTCAATTACCTGCAAGATGTTTCAGAGGAATTCCAGCATCTATGAGGGCAGCACATGCTGCATTTATAGCACAGACTAGAAGCTACACAGATTGCAGTCAAGAAAATAGCATCATATCAATTGTTCAAACCTAATAAATTTCTACATCCCAAAAAGGAATGATATCATCATCTGAAAGTGTCTTCATGGAGAGAAATTTTGTAGTAGCTAATAAATTGGATTTATAAGCCATGTGAACTGACCACAGAAAAGACATTGTATAATAAACTCATTTCACATACCAATAGAAGTTATAATAGTAGAAGCATTATAGCTAGCACAGAACCTTTTTCTTTTTCACATGATCATTTTATAAAGAAACATAAAAAGACAACATAAAAAGTCATGTTGTCTCTGGCAGAGAGCTCAGCTATTTGAAGGAAATAAAAACCAGGATCATGAATTCACATGAATAAAGTGGAAGATTGCTCATCCCATTAAAAACAAAATCAAGAAGATAAAATGAGGCTGCAATGGAAAATTAGCTGGGATGCAGTTCTAGTCCTACAAATAGAAAGCACGAATAAATAGGATACAGCACCATCATCATTAACAACCTGCAAAAGAGAGATTACTCCATTATTGTGATGTATGGAACTGATCTGTGTAATATCAGGAGACACATGCAATGCATTGCATGCAAGCACACATTCATACAAATTTATTAACTAGGTATGAAATGTAGAAGTGTGGGACAAGAAATAGATGTATGCATCTTATCTTTATCTATCAAATGATTTACTTTTTAATATCACGTAAAGATGCAGCATCAACAACATAAAGATCACTCAACAAATATAAGAAATAAAGAGTAATAACTTGAAAGGTGACAATGAGGGGTGGGCAACAATTTTTGGAACATAATTATTAAGCTCAAGCCAAACATAAATTTTCAACGCATGCACCAACCCACTGACCTGAATGATAATTGATGTTGTGGTGTTTGGGTTAAGAGTCAAAATGCAGATACTTTGCAAAGTCCTCTTCAATATCATCTCAAATTCCTTTTCCTGTTTGCCTATACAATTGGTGATAATAGGCAGAAGTATTTTATAGAAAAATAGAAAGAAAGAAGAAAAGCAATCAAATGAGCCACAGTTTAACTAAACCCAGTTGAAACAGCGATAATTACACTTGAATGACATAGCAAAGCAATTAGCAACTGAAATGCTTTGTCATGCAAAAAAGTTAAAGCAACAATGTTTCAAAGTTGAAATGAATTCATTGTGCTTCAAATAGTATAAGATGCGACAATCACCAGCTTCCTTTCCAAGCTAAATAAGATTTTCTTGTCAAACTAACTCGTGTTTGTGCTCAGAATATATCAAAAGGTCAGGATTTTTAGTTTTCCAAGAGAATACTACCAGGTCTTAAATTAGATATCTTGCAAGCTATGCACATGAATTAATTTGTAAATTTTTGTTGCTCAAAAAAATTCCATTAAAATGCCAATATACAACGTTCAATGACAGAACTGAACAACAACACCCCCGGGCAAGAAAAAGCTAACCAATTTGTCCTGTCTTCGGCTTCCAAATAACTTCAATACAAGCCTTCTCAGGGTTCTCATTCTTCTTTGTACCAGCTTTAGGTCCATAAACAGCAGCTAAAACCTTTGTGTCCCCTAAATAAAAACAACAAAAATACTCAACACCCACTGAGCAATTCTCCACGCCAAATGCAATTTAAAAAAAAAACATTTTTCCAAATAGGATAAAATATAACGATAACCCTATAAAACGTTGAACAAGAACAGGAAATATATAAGAAAACAATACCCAAAAGATATTTTAGAGTAAGGACGTACCTTGAGACCAACTGGCAGAGCCATGAGCACGATGAAGTACATTGCGAGCGCAAGAGAGAGGTCTTAATTGGCTTGGAGAACGACCATCGTCTCTCTCACTCTCCATAATTTAATTCACTCCCACAAGCACCCCAACGAAGTTCCCTTTTTATGACAGAACCTTATAATTTAGAAAAGACTGAAATTTTGTCACAGTGAAGTACAAATCACAAACAGGATTTGATTAGAAGATGGTAGAGAATGATTAGAACATGTATCAACATTTTACAGTAATTAATTTCAGAGCCATCAACAATGGCAGATCTAAAACGGGATCAGCTAGTTCCCAAAAAGAATTAGTCTATCTTTATTTAGCTAGAAAAAAAGAGCTATATTGCCATTGAAGTAAATTATATAAATAGCCTTCTAACAACCACTTTTGGCTCACTTATATTATTCTAGTTCTTAAAATCATGAAAAATAACACAAAAGTTTGCATCTTTATGAACATTTATCTCGAAAGGAAACTTGAAAAGAGCAAAACAGATTCGATGGACAAGCCAATCATAACAATGAAGCAAATACAACACATAAAAAGCAGTATTTATCGTCGCAAAATCAACCAGTTAAAGAACCCACTTAGCAACATTACAGAAAAAATAATCATGGATTAATAACTAGATTCAAGAAGCAACATAAAACACAATTACTGATTAATCACATGATTCTGCAGTGATCTAGAGATCTTAAATCAAACCATAAACTTCATTCTGGTCAAAACTAAAGCAATCATTTCAATAAGATTCCAAGTTTAATGTGATCAAGAAAACTGAACAAAGTAAAGTTTTAGAGGTTTCTTTAAGAAACGCTTACAATATCAAGAAGAATAAAATGGAACTGAGATTTCCTTGAACCTTTTTTTTTTGGAGGGATTTTGTAAGCGAAACCCGCTGTTTATTTTAGAAGATTCACTGATTCGAGTTGAAACACTATATGACCGACCCAGAGTGCAAAAAAAAAAAAATCAGAGGTTGAGTGAGCTTTGTTACCTTTTGTAAACAGAGGTTCAAACTCCAAACAATCAAACTTCAAATTTCTCCGTTTAAAGCCGAGGGAGATGGGAGGCGAGAGGCCGAGCGAGAGGCCAGAGGGAAGGAGAGAGGCGAGAGGCCAGAGTAAGGGAGAGGCGAGCGGCGAGCGGCGAGAGGGAGGGAGAGGCGAGAGGCGAGAGGCGAGAAATGGGACAAAGTTTGCATTTATATTAATGTTTTAAACCGAACCGGTTCGGTTCGGTTCGGTTGGGGTCAATCGGTTTTTTTCTGTACAAAACCAAAACCGAACCGAACTGGATTTTTTTTCAATTTTTTAATCGGTTTAATCGAGTTTTTTTTTCAGTTCGGTTTTCTCGGTTATTTTTTTTCCGGTTTTCTCGGTTTAATCGGTTGTTCGGTTTTTTTGCTCAACCCAACTTGTCAAGTTAGGGCTTTGCTGTGAACTTCAGACAAAATGATTTGGTAATTGGGGGCTTTAGTTTTCAGTTTTCATTTACATGAATTAATTTTTTTTTTTTTTTATGGCGGGGGATCTTGTGGTGTGAGACTGAGACCAAGTGTTTAGGCCGGAACTTAGCTAAAAATCTGAAATTGATTGAAATTTTACGTTAGACAAAAATTGTGTTATTTTACTTTATTTTTTTAATTAGTATAAAATGTTTCGGTCAAAATAGAATGAAATCGATAACCTTGATTATAGATTGAAGAAATATAAATAAATATGGATGTTCATGATCCATAAAAAATATATAAGAATATCATTATTTATTTATTTAAAATAAGCTCAAAAGAATAACTAAAATGATGTCACTAGTTATTCTTTATAAATTTATCCCTTGTGTCAGGTGGTCAATACTTGATGAGTACAGTTGCTAGTATTCCTTGCATGGAGTTAAAGCAAGCATGATTTTTAAAATATAATTTTTATATTTTTTAAAAAAATTGAATTGGGTTTATCCCAAACTAAATGGCCCGACCCAACCAAGTTCGGCCAAAAGGGCCGACTCTGGTGGACTTGGGCTGGACCAAAAGCAGGGTCAACCCAAGAATTAAAAAAAAGCACACAACGGTAAAACTAGTGTATTTTTCCTTTCATTTTTGTTTTGAATTATTCGGCCATGTTACTGTTCACGTGAACAGTAACATGACTGACTATGATGAGAGGGTCAATGGTCAATACCGACGAGTAGAGGAGGCCGAGGTGGTTCTTCCTGTGGCGGCGACATCGGAAATGGTGTTGTGTGGTAGCCGGTAGGAGCTCTAGGAGGTTGCAGCTGGTGCTGCTGCTGACGCCGAGGCTTGCTGCCTCTGGTGCTGCTGATGTCAAAGCTTGTGGCATGGAGGAGAAGCTGACGATGATGAGGTGGATGATGGTGGTGCCGAGAGTTGTCGATGACGGGGGAGAGAGAGGGCAATGACGGTGACTCTAGAGAGAGAGAGAGAGATCGTCAGTTGTGTTGGGGAAGAAAGAGAGAGAGAACGATCCTCGCAGATTTGTGCTCTAGCTTAGTTTCGTTCAAAAAATTTCATGCACTCGTTGTCGAAGTATGTGTTAATGCTCAGATTAATCCTATGCATGAACTACGACTGAGTTTTCAAAAAAACATTAGTGAGATGCTTTTTCATTACTTGCGGCTGGAACATTATTTTAGGCGGGATCCATAGTTAAAATTTGGTTAAAATCATGTTTGGCTCTGCGGTGAGCCTCAACCGCAGGCCGCACCGCAGAGCCAAACACCTACTAAGCAAGCCTAAGTTAACACAAGAACGCATTCTCATCTTCCTCTTATAAAACTATACACAACAAAATAATTGCAATCATAACTCCATCTTTGGGAAGCAAAACATTCAATTCCACTTATCCCATTTGCTTACATTTCCCATCAAAAAATTATTTACACATATATCAACTACAAAATCCCAACAGACAACAACAACAAAAGAAATACATACCATGAGCCTTGAGGATACGCAAGCTCTGGTTCCCAGTAACACTCCTGACTCGTGAGAGTCATGAAGAATGACACCAATATAAGATGGAGTCAAACCCTTCTTCGCAACATTTGGTTCCTAGTAACACTACTTATTAGTGGAGAAGTAAATTATTTCTGATTTGGATAATGGAGAAGTAAACATATTTGAAGTTGCGGAAGAGATGATGAAACATACCTTTTGTAAACAACAACGTGATAATCTCTAGCTTTCTATAATAACTCTTGGCTTAGTCGACTGTCTCCAATCAATGGTTGTAACAGGAAATGGAAAGGCGTGGTGAATTTTAGAGGGAGAGGATGAATGATAGAGATTGTGCTTCTTGGTTTAACTGATGGTCACTGGATGTAGATTACAAAGTAATAGGGGGAAGGTAACAGGGAAGGAGGGGTGGCTAGGGTGTTTAGGCGTGGTGTGCTTTACTAGGGTTTAGCTTTACAAAACTGATTTCGAAACTTTTATTGGTTTGACTTATTCTAGAATCGTTGAGACGCATCAACTAGGTTAGTTTCGCGTCATTCTGATTTCAGCGCCCGGACTGCTGGAAATTCAGTTGTCTTTGAATTTCGGATGTTCTCTCTTGAGCATGTACGCCTCAACCACTTGTTCTACATCGCTTCCCCTTTCATCAGGGCTGATCTCTATGTACATAATTTTTAATTGTTTTAAAATATGATTTTTTATAAAAAAAATCAGATTGGGCCTGTCCCAAACTAAATGGGTCAGCCCAACCAAGTTGGGCCAAAATTAAAACATATTAAAACATTCATACTGAAAAAATTAAAGGAACCAAAAACAAACCATAAATCAAAAGAATAAAGACTAAAATGAAAACCAACATATATAATTAGTTTCAGTTGAAGGGCACAATTGAAATCAATCAAAATATACATAAATAGGAAAGTTCATTATCCATAAAAATATATATTAGAATAACATTATTTATAAATTTTCTTTGCTTTGTATTTATCTTTTTTTTTAAAAAAAATGCTCTAAAGAATAACTAAAATGATGTCATTAGTTATTTTTTGTATATTGACAAGGATCACTGTAATACCAAATATAATCACATAAATAACTTTATTGGCGATGCCAAGTGGACTCATTACAAGAGCTAGAACAAAGACAATATTGTGGAATTATGTTTTTATACTTTAGTCAAAAAAAAATTTCTGGCGATTTGATCCTAAATTGAATGTTACTAGCTTTTTCTTTCACAAGCAAAGACAACATTGAAAGAAGAACTTAAATGAAAAAGGCACCCAAAATAGGTGATGTGTCCAGAGTTTGCATAGAAAAACACACTTTTCTTATTCGTCTTTACAAATAATACAATTTAGATTTTTTTTAAATATTTAAGAATTAATTTTAGTTCCAAAATTTTAGCTATATATATATATATATATACACTCATACTCATTTTATTATGGATAAGATGTTGAAAATAATGATGATAATTATTTTTAAAATATTTTTTCTTAAAAATATGTTAGGCTAATTATGTATTCTGTTGTTTGTTTAATATTAAGATATTAAAATATAAAAAAAAAACATATAAAATAAGATTTTTTTTAAATATCAAATTAATTTAATTTTAGTGTTTTGAAATACTTTGAATATAATAATACCAAGAATAAATATTAAAAAATAAAAAATATATTTTAATTTCTTTTTAGATAAAATCACCTTAAGCTAAAAATATAACAAGCCACACATAGACAAAATAGATAAAAAAAAACCTAACAAATCACTTACAACAAAACACTCACTATACATGCATAAAAAATAGTTTCATTCTCATTTCACACCGTCAAAGTTAAACATACTATGTTTTGTAATACAAACTGTATTTAATAAAGAGATAAATAACAATAGAAAATTAAAAGTCAAAACTAAAAATATAGATACATATACAAAATAAAACCTATCCTAGAAAGATAAAAAAACTTGAAGGTTCAAAACTAAATAAAAAAAGATCAAAATGCAAAACAAAAAATTATATATATTAAAATAAGACAGAGCACATGGCAAATGGTCCGTATTTAGTAGTTTAGGGGCTAGGCTGATTAGCTCAACCCGGCTGATTTGGGACGAATGAAAGCCCAATAGTTATTTTTCTTCCTTTTTTTAAGATGGGCTGGGCTGAGTCACTATTTCACTGTGATTTTTTGTTTTTTTTTAAATATTTTATTTTATTTTATAGAAATTATTTTTAATATTAATATTTAAAAATATTTATAAAACACAGGACTAAGGTAGTCAAACTCGCGAGTCAACTCGCAAACTCGTACGAGTTTGCGAGTTGGCTCAGCAAACCTGGTTGAACCGGAAGAAAAATCGAAACCGGTCAAACTCGGTCAAACTAGGTCAAAATCGGGTTGACTCGTAAAATCGGACCGGATCGGTCCGATCTTACGAGTTCATCATATTCTACTGTGCACAACACGGGCTAACTGGCGGCGAAGGTCTGCCACTGTGCCTGCCATTTTCTCGGCGGGTCGAGCTGTGCCCTCGACTGTGAGTGCAGTCCAAGAAATATGCTTTTATAAGTGCCATTGTTGCTGGAGACGAGAAGATCACTTGCACAGTTGCACTATATCGTTGAACTGAAGAGAAATCAGAACAACTTATTTAGAAAATGATGAGGGAGATGGTTGATGAGGTGGGCGGCGGCGTGAAGAAGAAGAATAGAAGATTAAGGATTTCGTTAGAAAATGATGAGGGAGATGGCTGATGAGGTGGGCGGCGGCGTGAAGAAGAAGAATAGAAGAATAGAAGATTTAGGGTTAGTCAGGTGGTGTTATAAATTAATAATAATAATAATAATAATAATAATATATACGGGGGGAGGGGTTGATAGCCTAATAATAATAATAATAATAATAATATATACGGGGGGAGGGGCTGATAGCCTAATAATAATAATAATAATAATAATAATAATAATAATAATAAGGTTTATAACAATAATAATTAGCATAAAAAATAATTTTTAAAAAAATTCTATTAATTTAAGATAATAAATAACATTAATTAATTTCAAATACAACAATCATAAAAAAATATAAAATTACTTGAAAAACATAAAATAAGTAGTTTAAATTTCAAATCTCAAATATTGTGGGTCTTTTAATTATATTTAAATTCATTTTTTTAATTTAAATATAATTAAAAATAATAATTTTATTGTTGGAGGGTTTTTCAAAAGTAATTATTTAATTATATAACTTACTCCTATTAATTATATAATTAATTGTATAATTAAACTATATATAAAATAATTGAACTTTATTTAAAATAAAATAAAAAAATGGTTCTCCAAAATAGTTTTTATCATCGGAGAACACATCAAACAAAAGAGTCATATATACACTATTTAAATTTTTTTGATGTTTTTAAATCATTTTCATGTCCTGATGTCGAAATAATTTGTTGGAGTTGGAGCTAGTACTAGCAATATCGATGTTGATACCAGTATTAGTACTCGGTAATCCTTTCAATAATAATGTTTTTGATGAATGTATTAAAAATAACGAGAAAAATGACGATCATGAGACTGATTGTAATTTATATATCACATCAACAAAATATTTATTTTTAGTTTGTTAATTTTTACCTAATGAAATTCTATGGACATAATTGTTTTGTAATGTGTTTTGAAGTTATTTTACATCATGTATGAACCTAAACTAATTAAGTTTTTATGTCCATAATTATGCTATTTTGTATTCAGAAATATTTTACAAACGATTTTACGATTTTTCTTCTCACACGATTTTAGCTGTGATTTTATGATTTTTATACGGACATTTCGGGTACGATCTTTCTATGATTTTACGATCCGATCTTACGATCCAATTTTTCAGAAGCTCTTTCCGATCCGTGTCAAAATCTCGATTTTGACTACCTTGCGCAGAAGTGTATCTTTCTTTGAAGTGGAGGGAAACGAAACTATCAATAAATAACAAGTACAGGTACAGCAGAAGTAAAGGATCTATGACAAGGGCTGATCATTAATTAGTCCACGGTGATCTCATTACATCATCGACCACTTGCAAAAAGACTCCGTGCGTGTTAGCGTGATATCATGTATGTACGAGATTTTTTTGTAAATAGTTTTTATTATTTTTAAAAATAGTTTTTATCAATAAAAATAAAAAAATTAATTTTGTTTTAAAAAGACATTTAATGAACAGCCAGAATACCACTAATGAATACCACTAAAAATATTTAATTTTGTTATCACTGAGGTCGCGGTGCTGGCGGTGACTGCCCACCCATACCTCGAAAGTCAAGTATTAACCCGTAGCAAGTTTTGAAGTCTCAATTGAATTAATTTCGTTAATTTTTTATTTTTAATTTTATAATTTGTAAAAATAATATTTTTTTTATTTTTTTTTAAAATGATCTTTTTTTTATTAGATTTTACTATGATTAATTGATTAGTTAAAATTATAGCATGGATATTATTATTATTATTATTATTATTTTTAAAAAGGCTCTTGCGATTCCCGTAGCATAGTTGTCGATACCCTGTTCAGATACTTTCTATTGGAACGGAACATTTCCCGCTTTCAGATCGTGTTTGGGCAGTGCCATATTCGAGGGTTTTTACTTTTGTTCATATGATAATTATATATATATATATGATATGTATATAAATTAGAAAAATATTAATTTAACAAGCATTAGATTATATATTCATAGATAAATTAACTTTTATAACTTTATATAATATAATCACAAAGTCAAATAAATATAATCTTAAAAGTATTATCTAAAAAAATATCAAAAGTTAAAAAAAGAGAGATTTTAAGGTCAGATTACGATACCGAGACGTTCACAGCCTGGAAATTTCAGAACAGGGCCTTCAATTTTAAATCAGATAATGAAAACAACGCTTCGTTTTCTATCTCGATTTTTTTAAATCATTTAAAAAAAAACTAAAATAATCCTTCATTTTATTTTAGATCATTTAAAAAAAAACAAGAAAACAAAACGTTTACAGGCACTTATGATAACAAATTATAAATATATTTTTTAAAAAAATATTTTTTTAATTAGCTGATATTATCATATTACAGATAATTTTCGTAAAAATAAAAAAAAAATATTTTTAAATAAAAAAACGTAAATTATTACACTTCACGCCATCGCTGAACGTCCCATCACTAAAAAACAAAAATTCTGACATAATCCACTAATATGCCCCGCCGAAAAGCGCGTGGAGTACTATAAAAGCTGGAATAAAAAATAAAGAATTAAACAGCGTATCGTTCCGGGCAAGGTAGCGACTATTCTAAACAAGCTAAGGAGGAAGACGAGGAAGCAGGGTGAGATCAACACACAATTCGAAAAACTTCACTCACACTTTCTATTTTTAATTAGTTTTCATTAATTCTCACTGCTCTAACTTTAATTATTACTGCATGGTGGCTAAACAGGAATTTCTTTTTATTTATTAAAAGGAATATATTAACTTGGAATCTGGTTCGTTGTTTTGACAACTGGCGCTATTGACCCTTCATCGAAAGGGCACTCCTCCTTTCCTTTGCTGCATCTCTTTCACTTTGTAAGCAGAGAGCTAGCGTGTATTACTGAAAAAGCAACCACACCTCTGCCTCTGTCTCTGGTAAGTTTTTGGGGCTTTGATTTGTTTCTTTTGGCTGTCATGGTAGAATTTTTGATGCGGGGTTTGTGTGAATATAGTGTCGGTCACTTCTTGTTGGCAAAGAAAGAGATTGTGAGGTCGTGATTGGTGATTAAATTGATTTCTTTTTAGTATATTGCATGTTGGTCTTGGCAATTATGATGTTTCATTTGGTTTTCTTCTTCTTCTTTCTTAGTGGGATCTGTGTGCATTTAGAGAGTGTTTGTTCATGCTTGTTTGAAAAGTAAGTAAACTTTTAATCATTAGTGGATGATTTTACACAGTTTCTTTCTTGATGGATTTTGTTTTCTTTTTTCTTTTTCCTGCAATTGGGATTTGTATATTTATAACTTGTTTTATTTGTCTCTACAGCCCTTGTTTTGTTTTGTAAAATGCCTTCATTTTTTTTTTTTTTAATTCTGTTGTTTCTCAAGAACATTGATTGCGTTGAATAATGTTTTAATTTTCTATTCTCTGCTCATTGTCGATAAACCTGTACTGTGAACTCTTTGCTGCTTCAGTGTATGGATCGAAGAATTTAATTCCAATCGGTCTGCTTTTTTCATTGTACAATAACATAGTTGAACTATCTTTAATTTCCGTTAACAATGCAGCTGCATTTCAATCACATTTTCTTCAATAGATTTGATTACTTGTTGTATTTAAAAGTGTTAGTGCTCTGTGTATTAAGTTCATATTTGTTTATGAAATGTACTTCATCTTTATTTAAGTGAAGGATTGGAAACGATATGCAGGGATGATATTGAGTATTGAAAGTCAGCTAGCGTGTTTAATCAAGCTGTTTTCCTATGGGCCAAGAATTTCGATATCCCTGTACAATAGAAATTGGGAAATTGCTATGGTTTATAGGAGTGATAGTAGCTGTGGTGTTAACATTCCAACATTTTGAATTGCCATATGGCAACATTATATCATCCTTGTCTTCTGCTCAAAAGGATCTAAGAGCAGGAAATAGTAGCTCGTTACCTAATGGCGCCCCATCAACACATGAAATGGTTAGCAGCAATGTGACTCAATCAAATGGTTTGAACTACACTGATGGTGGTCAAGAGACTGTTGATAATCATGGAACTGAAACCCCAGCAAATGTAAATAATGGTGTTGTATCAGAAGGAAGCAGAGTCGTGAATGAGTCTTCTCTAGTGGACAGCCGGGGAGAGGAGTCTTCACTGGATCAGTTGGCAGATACAAATACAAATTCCACACTCTATGTTAATAATGATGTTGAAGGAATCAAAGGCTTGAACAAGTCCTCGGGAATAGACAGCCATGGAAGGGAATCTTCACCTGAACAGTTGCTAGATCAAAATGAAAATTCCACTCTGGAACTCAACCCTTCTGGTAATGGATCTGCTTCAATAGAAACTGACAGAAGCCTTTATCGAGAAAACATCACTTCCACATCAGAAAATATAGGAACCTCACAAGCTGGAATTACACCCATTGCGCCAGCATTACCACCAGTGGATTCCCCATCTAATATAGCAATCCCAAGGAATGCAGAGCCTAGCATTATAGCTCCTGGTTTTCCTGTTGAATCGAATACATCTAAGATGGATAGAGATGCGGCACCTGGTTTAGATAATGATGGGAAATCAAGGGAACAGCTGAATAATTCTACTTCATTGCAGAATAATACTTCTGTGACTTCTGTTCGTGAGGTGAAGAAAGAACCTCAAACACCTTCCTCAGCAGTTATTTCAATTTCTGAGATGAACAATTTGCAGCTTCAAAGTTGGTCTTCTCCTATTTCAAGAGTATGTATAAAATTCTGCTCTGAATTATGCAAGGGATTAACTTTTATGAGTTAGTTACATAAACTTTTCTCTTCATTCTGCCAATTTGTTTGTAGAGACCACGATGGCCTTCTGCAGTAGACCAGGATTTGCTAAATGCAAAATCACAGATTCAGAAGGCACCTATTGTGGAGAGTGATCCCATGCTTTATGCTCCCCTTTATCGGAATATTTCCATGTTCAAAAAGTAAGCTTATTGAAATTGAAAACCTCCCTTCTGCTTTAAGTGCACATGCACAAATAATTTTTTCTATTTTTAAAGATGCATACATAACATGATAGCGGTTTCCCCGTGAACATAGCAATTAGTGTAGCTAGCCCATTCAAAAGTATTCAAGCAAAAAGGATCAGATAGTAAAATTTTGTAACATTTATTGCAGGAGCTATGAGTTAATGGAGGACATCCTGAAAGTATATATCTACAAGGAAGGAGAAAGGCCTATATTACATCAGCCCGTGCTCAAGGGGATATATGCTTCCGAGGGATGGTTCATGAAACTGCTAGAGGCTAACAAAAAGTTTGTTACAAAAGACCCCAAAAAATCCCACCTGTTTTACTTACCTTTCAGTTCTCGAAACTTAGAGGTAAAATTGTATGTTCCCGATTCACACAGTCATAAGAACCTCATACAATATTTGAAGAACTACTTGGATATGATCTCGGCAAAATATCCTTTTTGGAACAGAACTCGAGGTGCAGATCATTTTCTTGTTGCTTGTCATGATTGGGTAGGTTTTTCATGCTTCCTTTAGATTTACAATTTTCCATTTGAACGAATCTTGAAGCTTTTCAAGTCATGCAGCATTTGAAGTAATTCCATCTCCTTTCATGTAATATCTAGTAATTTTGTTTCTTATTTGGTTATATTTTTATGTGAAAACTATTTGTTTCATATCATGGTTCACTTAAGATTATTGGGTGATGACCAGTACAATTTACTTTCTTGTACTTTTTTCATTTTATTTTTATACTAAAGGCTGGATGTGTTAGTTTTTCTGTTTTAAGGATATCCTAATTACATCAGTGATGTTGCCTAATAACCATGTTTTTCTCAGGCGCCGTCTGAAACAAGACAACATATGGCCAATTGCATTAGAGCCCTCTGCAATGCTGATGCTAAAGGTGGTTTTGTTTTTGGCAAAGATGCAGCTCTCCCAGAGACTATCGTGCGAACACCTCAGAACCTTCAAAGAGATCTTGGAGGCAAACCTGCTTCCAAGAGATCAATCTTGGCTTTCTTTGCAGGTAGCATGCATGGCTATCTACGGCCAATTCTGCTACAGCAGTGGGGAAATAAAGATCCTGACATAAAAGTATTTGGTAAATTGCCCAAGGTCAAGGGCCGAGGCAAAATGAACTACGCACAGTACATGAAGAGCAGCAAGTACTGTATCTGCGCGAAAGGTTTCGAAGTCAATAGTCCACGAGTCGTCGAGGCCATTTTCTATGAATGTGTTCCCGTGATCATATCCGACAATTTCGTGCCTCCATTTTTTGAGGTTCTGAACTGGGAATCCTTCGCTGTTTTTGTTCTGGAGAAGGATATTCCAAACTTGAAGAATATACTCCTTTCAATCCCGGAGAACAAATATCGTGAGATGCAGAAGAGGGTCAAAAAGGTACAACATCATTTTCTTTGGCATGCTAGACCTGTGAAATACGATATATTTCATATGATTCTCCACTCTGTCTGGTACAACAGAGTTTTCCAAGTGCACCCAAGGTAGCCATAAAAAAACCTGCAGATAGATGATTTTTGATAATTTCATATGTTCATTTCATTGGAGGTTGTCCGAAAGAACCCCCTTGTGGGGAAGTGAAAACACAGAACAGGTGGAAATAGATGCATTTTGATCTTACATAGTCATTTCATTTGTATTTTTTTAGATAGATTTTGGCAAAATAAAGTTACTTCACTGTATATACTCTCCTTTCCCTTGTTGTAAAAGGTTCTTCATATCCACTCACTTGAATATGTATCTGTTCTTGTTGAAATTTGAGGATGATATCACTTCACAATCTGAGTCTTGGCCGCAGTGTGCTGTGTTCCACTTTCGAAACTTTTATTTCTAGCAATGCCTGTCTAAAACATGAAAAGGCAAAGGATATTTATTTTCCTGTTATCTATCAGTAAATGAAATTCCTCAGTGTGGTAGCATGGTAGTAGTAATAACAACGACGACAATTTAAACTCTAATATGTGAAATAAAAATGAGAAAAATAATTGGTAAAAGGTTTTTGACAAAAATTAGTGAGAAAACATGTGATGAAATCACATTTTCTCTTAAAAATATTATGTTCACATGCCGTGATAAGTGGTGAGTGAAGTAATTCACTCTCCGGTGAAGGCAGCGATGACCGAAGCTGAATATTATTTACTAGCTAATGCCCGCGCCTCATCGTGGGTGAACTTATATTTTTTTTAACGTGAAAAAATATTAATTGTTTTTTTGTTATAATATAAATTTAGTTAAAATAATAAATTTGTGTAGAATTATTATGAAGTTCAAGTTTTTTATAAAATATATGAATTTTAAATTGATATAAATTTATCTGTTTAGTAGGTCTTAACAAAATAACTAACATAAAATTATCATTATCATTAAAGAAGCAAGAATACTCGGATATTTGAATTATTGAATTCATTGTATTAAGATTACTTCATTTTATAATTCAATTTAAATCACATTTAAAAACAAAATATAAATTGTAAAAAGATCTACAATAATCAAATAAAAAATAAGTAGTTAATTTTCTATCCATAAAAAGATGAAAACATATATTGAAAATTCATCCCTACATTACTGTCATTTTTATTATTATAATAATTAAAATTATTATCAACATTATTGCTCAAACAAATAAAAATCATTAAATTACCCCAAAAAATAAAAAAATAAAAACATTTTAACAAAAAAACAACAAAAAAATAATCACTAAAATTATCATTATTCTTGCGCAAACAATAAAATCATTAAATTATCTTATCTAAAAAATAGATAAAATAACAGAAAACACACAAAAAAAGAACAAAAGGAAAAAATGAGCAATATTAATTTTAAAATTATCACCAATATAAATTAAAATTTTAGAATAGAACCTAATAAAAATAAAGTCCCGACAAAAAATGAATTGAAAAAAATAATCTAAAAGTATAAATAAATAAATAAGGACAGAAAACAAACACTGTCCAAACATTGTATTTTTTTAATGTTTTTTTTTTAATATTTTTAGATCATTTTGATGTGCTGATTTTAAACACAATAAAAAAACAATTACTATTTTAATATATTTCTAAACAAATGTTTTTTTTTAAAATCAATCACATTTCCAAGCAAAATAAAAAAAATGTTTCATGGAAAAAAAAGGAAAAAAAAAACATAATCAGGAAAAAAAAAGCTATATAAAAAATTGGATTCGAGTATTAATCGTGGTGCGTTTAAGCTAACCCAGATACTTCAATTATAAAAAAAATATATATATATATAGGTGGAAAAAAGAAAAAAAAATATAAACAGTAAAAAAAATTTATGGAAAAAAAATGAAAAAAAAATAATTAGAAAAAAAAACATAATAAAAAAAAGCAAGAAACGAAACTCGAGCCCTCTTAGAAGACAACCATAATGGCGCGCGCTTTGGACCAACTCGGCTACCTCAACATGTCCTTAATAACTCACGACAATATATATTAATAGTAATAGTTACTGTGGATTCGCACAGTAAAATCAGGACGCGTTTTATTGTATAGTTAATTTTTATAAAAAAATATAATATCTACTAATCTCTACAATTTTAGTAAATATCCACTATTTTTTTAAAAAAATAAACCTTAAATCTCATTTTGTCTGGACAATATGCATGGAAACTGAATTCACATACGCCTTAAAAACCTTGAAAAGAAGAGCTAGACAATTTGTAATTTCATTTTTAATTCTTCAACGATTCGAAGCAAATGAAGCACGTGCTGTAAATGAACTGACGTGAAAATCAGTGTAAACAAAGATTCTTACCAGTTACCTCCTACATCAGTAAGACTCTAAAGCAAACACTCCACAATAAGTCTGTGAGCTCTCTGTCTAATAACCGTCGGATCACATCTGTGGCTCTATTATGACACCGTTTTGATGGCATTCGAAAAAACCGCTCACTTTTACAATCATATCACCCGTACTATAACCTCACCGATAAACCTCCACATTTTTTAATGACCCTTTTAACCTTCCCATCCAACCGTTTATCTCATCCACGGCATAATCAGCAGGGGTAAATGCATAAAGTCGTTGTATTTTATCCGCAGAACAACCGTAAAGAGACAAATTCATAAAAAGGCAATAAACGGCAAACTTCACACGTTTTTCTTTATCTACCTAATTTTGTCTATTTTATATATCTATATCTATTGTAATTCTATTGTCAAAGGTTCCTGATTGTCAAGATCGAAATCAAAGACCAAAACAAGGATAAAGAAGAAGAAGAGATTGATTGACAGACAGATAGAAATGGCAACAGAAAGCAAGCAGAGCGAGGTGAAAGTGAAGCCAAGCAGTAGTAATTTTGATGGTCCTAAAGGAAAGTTTGAATCTTCAATGAAACTTAAGAAAATTGAGAGCTCAAACAAACAACAACAACAATCTGTTGTTGATTCAAAGAATAAATCTATCCCAGTTGTAACTAAAACTGAGGTAATTAAGCTACCCCACCTCTCCAATTATTTCTATTTTCATGTGGTTATTTAGATTTTTATTTCCGTTATGATCTTATCATAAAGTGGCTATTTTTATTATTGGTTTCACAATTTGGTGAGCTTCTGCATCTGGGTTTTCGGTGGTTTACTATTTCATGTAGTGGGATGTGTGTTTTGAGATTCTTAAGGCTGTTTTCAGTTAATTTAATGAAATTTATTTATTGCTTGATCTGGTTAGTTGATTGTGTGGAAACTGAAATGGATTGGTTTATGTGAATATGGTGGTTTCTGTGTTAATTTTTATAAATCTGCATTGAATTGGTTAATGTTTGGGATATCAGTTATTTCTGGGTTCTTCACGGGTTTGGTTCTGATATCTCATCTTTTGCTCTGTTTATTGATGGGTTAATCTTATGTTGGGTTTCATGTGGTTTTGTCTGTGTTTTGTTTGAATCCGAAGGTAAAATCAAAATCAGCACCGAGTTCGTCAAAAACTACGACGACAACCACTACGACTAGAGTGAGACAGAAGAAAGTTTACTCCTTGCCTGGCCAGAGATTTGATCCTCCTGAAGAGGTTTGGATTCGAAGAATATCAATTTTGAGCTGTTGGTCTGGATAATAAGCTTTATGTTGACAGTATCTTTAATTCTTATGTTTTGCTGCCTAATTCTTTCGACAGAGAGAACCACTCAGGATATTCTACGAGTCATTGTCTAAACAGATTCCAACTAGTGAAATGGCAGAATTTTGGTGAGTTTTCCATCATCAACCACTTGGTTCTAAATGAATTTCTTAAAATCCCATATCAGGACCTTGGTTCTTCAGTTAATTTGTTTCATAACTTTGCTGGGATCATGCAACATTTAGTTGACTTGCACATTATAACACATAGGAGTTCCATATTAGCAGATGTCTGACTGTTCTTCTCAACAGACTTCGAATCCTTTAGAAAACCTAGTATGCAATGGAGTCTGATCTAGTGAGCACTTGTGCTGCAATGGAAATTCATTGTTGTTGGAATTAAAACAATCCTTATCTCCAGAGGATTTGTTCTCCAAGCAGGAGTTGTTTGTAATCGTTGTTAAAATTGGTTTCCTAGTAAATGCTGGACTTGTTATTGGCTGCTTAGAGCTTCTGAAACTACAGGGGCTTGGTCTTGTTCTAGGTTTGTCTAGTGGTTAATAGAACACTATTTCCCTCGGCGGTTTAAAAACATTTGTGAATAAGCTGAGTTACAGCTTAGGTTTTAAACAAATCAGTGCATGGATTGTTATTTCAAGGTCTTGAATCAATACAAAAAGAGCACTGCGTTTGGTTATTTTAATTTCTTACAATAACTTCATAACTTGAATCCCAGCTGGTGATGCCCTTCAAAGTAAGCATTTCTACATCAACACAGTTCAGAAATGTGTGGAGTAGAGTGTTTAGATGACTTAGATGCCTACATTGCTATACTTAATTGTACTTGCCGGAAGTTCTGCTGGAAATATAATATTTCTTGGACTTAAATATAAAATCAGCTGCTGTAATTCGTTTGAGAGGCGTGACAAAATTCAGTATGCAGGATGATGGAACATGGCTTACTATCCCCAGAAAGAGCCAGAAAGGCTCATGAGAAGAAACAGAGAAAGCAAAAGATGCAACGATCTGGAACTCCCGTTAAATCTACCAAACCATCCACCAGTAAACCTGAGAGTTCTCAAAAGCAGCAACAGTCCTCAAAGAATGGAGACCTTAAAGCCAAGAGGAAAATCAGCAATGACAGTGACGATGATGACTTTATTTTAAGCCCCAAAAGAAGGAAAGGGTAAGAAATAGAATTTCCATTAGTTTGTGTAACAATTTTCCAGAAATAATTTCATTTGAATTTCTTTGCATTAAACTTCACAAAGGCAAGTTTTCTAGACAACTGATACAAAGAGACATTCTTTATATTTTTGAACTTCAGGAAACAATAAGTGTAGATAAATTTCCCTTCAGGAAACAATAAGTGCAGATAATTTTAATTATGCTTACAATTTGGAGTGGTTTACATTTAATTGGGTGAGCAGTCTTACTTTTTCTTGGAAAGAAATATCACTTCACAAGACAGATTTCTAGGTAAATCCTACCGAAAGTTCTACATCACTACTCTTTCCTTCCAGATTGAGCTGCTAAGTATTCATCCACAGACCATGTATGGAAACTAATGGTAGAGCATGGAAATTTTAACTGGAATGATGTGGTAGTCATAACAGATGCAGATTCAACTCATTTTGACTGGAATTCCAGAGTATTAGAGGCTAGGTTAAATGAATAACTCCATCCCTTCCACTTTGCTTATTCTCCATGGGACTGAGATAGTTTATGTTATCCACATCTTAAAGCATATTGAAAGGAAACAAAAGAAAAAACATAAATCCTGAACTTCTCACCGGTTTGCTTTAGGACAAGGAAGAATAAATCTCTTATGAATATCATGAAACCAGGTCTGGTTTTTTCTTCATGTTTATTACTCTATGCACTAGAGTATAATTATTGGATCCCTAAGACTTCATTTATTTTTATAACGTAGATCAAACCCTGACAAATATTAAGGGCAAGTTGATAGAAAGACTGCAAGAATTTAAGACCTTCAGAAACAATGAATTTGTTAATGCAACACTATCACGCATAGCAGAGCAGTCATATGCTTCATATCAGAACTCTTACAGCGAGATTTGTCTGCATAAAAACTCGTAAATGTACATGCACGAAAATATTAATGTCCTGTGGTGTTCGTGCATAAATATTGAAAATCTAAGACCTACAATAGTATTGTTTGCGCATGAGATGTATGTGAAAGAAACACAAGATAACGCACTTGAGGTCTTGACCTAGCGGGGGAAGGGACTTGTTCCCTCTTCTGTGCCCGGGTTCGAGCTTTTCTGTGCATTTCTGTCATCCCCCGCGATGCGTTACCTGCTCACTGGGCTTGCAGGATCTTCAGTGTATCCGGGGATTAGTTGTGGTGCTCGTAAGCTGACACGGACATCTCAGTTATAAAAAAAAACACAAGATAACTAACAGCTGTATGGTATATAAAAATCATTGATCGTGGGGACATGTAGTGTGACTCTGAACTTATTAGGTCCCAGTTACCTAGCATGAAATTTAATGTGTATGGGCAATACATGTGACAGAGAAGCGGAGAATAAGCATCATTCAGACAGTTTTTCCATATCTCGCCACAGTTGTTTCTGGATCAAATGAATGTGAAGTTTCACCGGCGAGTAAAGACTGTGGAAACTGATCTGCAATTGAAATATCAAATCTGCCACTGAGTTGCCTCTGTTTTGAGTGCACGAGAGAGTGAGTTAGTGCCATACTTCCTGTTACCAGCAAACTTTCTGAATGTGAACGATGCTCGCAAAACCCTCTTAAAACAAAGAAAAAAAGGCAATGTACCTCAAATCCTTGATAGATTTCAGGATCAGGTCATTCCATTCTTCTGGTAAGTTTTTGTCAAATCGTCAATCTGTTGTTCGTCTGGCGGTACTTGCGAAGTTTGTTAAGAGTTCCGTAGCACTCCTTTCGAAGTGCTCATACAGTGGCTGACGTACAAGTCAATATTACTCACACCACAATCAATGGCAGTGGTATAATGAGGCCAAAAATTACAGCCATTGCTAGCTAGCATGACAGAAAAAAGTAAAACTTTTTACCACCGGCGCATCTTTCTCAGGGTTCTGGATAAACTCCGGTGACTTTATGATAGATTTTGCAAGATTTTTTGTCTTTTACTTTACAGCACCAGCTTTATATGCCATGAAACTGGGTAGTCAAGATTCGTCGCCACAGTTAATCTCCTATGCACCACTGTCTTTTGTTATCAATTTAACAGGCAATTTCGGTAACTTGTGCTGGATAAAACAAAATTTCTTTCTTGATAAAAAGGGTGTAATTTTCCCGATCGGAGATCCATGGATCACAGACGGTATCTCGCCATGGCCTTTCGCCTTTGAAAGCATCCCTCCACGCTTCAAGAAAGAGGAAAGAAAACGCCATCTCGCTTGCAATTGTCTTCTTTTTTTCTTTTAAAGCCAATAAGCTTGGCATAGTTGAATTACTCTCTCTCTCTCTCTCTATATATATATATATATATCCATCTAATAGTTATTGGTACAAATAAATTTGTATAAGAGTTCATTAGATTTTTCATTTTTTTAGTAAAGAGTGTTTTATATAATTTAGTGGTTCTTGTTTCATTGACATGACTTAGTCTACAATACTGTAAATGACACACACACACACACACACACACACACATATATATATATATATATATATATATGAAAGATATGTTCTTTTTACTTATTATTTTGAATTTAGGATGAGATATAATGTGTATTATCTAAGTTATTATAAAATATGCATTCCTTGTATCCTTTTAAAGGTTTTGATGGGTTCTAAACTGTAATTTATCATATCACTAAGGGTGAGAGCTTATTCATGTGAATAAATCCAACCTCTTGCATTTATTATGAGCTTGTATGTCTAAATAAATTCTTATAGAAAGATTTCATGTAGGTTTTCTAACTATCGTATAAGGCGACTGAGTTTTCCACAACTCGTGCATCATAGTGAAAAATATTTCCAATTAAATTTGTTGAATATGTAAAAATAATTTGAGAATTTTCTAGTCTATTCATGATGTTTAAATACTAGCATACTTGTAGGTCCAATAATTACCAAGATATTGATCATTAATTCTTATGAATTAAAATTATGAGTTATTGAAATATGGATACATTTTTTTCTAAAAAGTGATAGAATATAATAACAATTACAAGTTCTAGTATCAACCCACTTGACAAAGTTAATACAATGACTTTTATATTTTTGCTGCTCACTTTACATTATTCAATTGTAAGCCTGTATGATGTTAAATGTTTTTTCTTTGAAATGGTAAGAAAGATTATAGAATGTTAGGAGGTGGACGAATCGGAAGGAATGAACACTCTATGCTAGTAGATGAGTTGATAAGATGTAGTTGAAAAATATATTTTAATATTATGAAACTTATGAATTTAGTTTAATTTAAACTAAATTAAAATGTTACATGGGTGTTTAATTATGAATTATTGAGTATCGAATTATGAATTGATTGACTGATTTTCCATGATAGAGAGATGAGAGGCTGAAAAAATAACCACGTCAATATCTTAATTTATTTTTAAATTGAAGCCACCACACACAACTCAACGGACTATGTTACTTTTCCTAATTTGATGATTTAAAAAGAAAAGCTCAAGAATTAGCGATGAACATATCAAATCCTTTGCTAAATTACCCTGTTTTGCTTGATAGCCTCAATATTATCAATATTGTTTCGGTTAGTGCTTTGTTTTTTCAATTGAAATAAAATATTTTAGTTTTGGAGTGTTATAGCATGACGTTTCGGGGTAGTACTATTTATATATATATAAAATCAATTCAGATCCAAAAATAAAATTATATAGAATTGAGCAATTTAATCTAAAAAAAGATACAATAAATTGATTTTTCTGAATAAAATTATGAACATGTATAATATTTCAAGAATATTACCATCAATCTCGCAAAGTCATTACATTCTCTTATTACTTTGAAATTTTAACATAATATATATAATATGTAAAGAGACTCCTCGTAAAATTTTATTTTAATCTAACGGTCAGATTAATAGATATGATTAGTATTTTAAAATTATTAATTATTTTAAAAAAAACACTATCAGGCCGAAACGAAACAGGCATAAGAAAATCAGAACGTTTCGGCCGGTATTTAACCGAAAAATCCAAAACAAACCATAATTTAAATTGAAATAAAAACAACATATTTTTTTTATTACATTTTAACTAAAATAAAACGAAACAGACAACACTCGATATACTGCGATTAATGAAATCTGTCGTAGCCATTATATTTGTTATTTGATTGGCATGAAAGTGGTTGTGATTCTATACGAGACCAACTCCTAAACTCCTAGGTTTCTTCTAATTCCCTGTGCACATATAAAAAATAAACATTATTATAATTTAAACATGGCAATAAAAACATGCGGCTGTGAAATTTAGGGTTTCAAATCAGTCATATCACTCTGTTTACATTGTACGGGTCAATAATTCTTCATTAAAAAACAATTATTTATGGGTCCAAATTATTATCCATTGACAGCTTATACATGTACTGCTCTAGCCTCTTCTGCAAGTACGCTGGAGAATCAGAATTGACAATTTATTGATTCATAAGAAAAAATAACAAAGGTTGGATCGGAAAAAGATGGAGAAATAAAGATCAATTCCTCAAGAGTAAGCAGCACAAAGTTTAGACCTGTTTGGCACTGTGGTTAAATTATTGTTTTGCTGAAATTCATTTTTTATTTATTTTAAATGAATATATTTTGATATTTTTAGATCATTTTGATTTGCTGATATTAAAAATAATTTTTAAAAAATAAAAAAAAAACATCATTTTGATGTATTTCTGCACGAAAAGCACTTTGAAAAAGCTACCGCAACCACTCTCCCAAACATGCTCTTAATCTCCCTATTATTGTTCGTCTTTTCCATCATCGCCATTTGTCTTCGACCACCACTCCTTCCTCCACAGAAAGCTGACAAAACCACCATCCACCGCTGCACAACATCCCTCTTAACCATCATATATATCTAACCAGTAGTGGCCACAAAACAACATTCCAAACCCATAAGAAAAAAAGAAAGAATCAAAGCGCCCTCCCCTTATATCTCTAATATGATGGTAGATCTCACAGCCAATATCCCTGGAAAGAAGAGGAGGAGACCCACCCAATCTAGATAGATAACTCTAGCCCTATTTCTCCTAACATGTTTAAAAATATTATTTTAAATTACTTATATATACTATTTTTTATTTGAGAATACAACTATCTTGGTGTCAACTTTTATTCTTAGATATTAACTATCAAGTGATAAAATTAGTGGACATTTATATCTTTTATGTTGTTATATATATATATATAAACATGCATTAATTGTCTTTTATTTAAGAACTCACCCTACATTTGTTAGCAACTCTTATCATTAGATGTTAATTATTTGAAGAAAAATAAAGCAAGCAGTGGGCAAGCCAGAAATCAAGAATTGGAATACTAATGTTCCAGTGTGTTATTATTTAATCAAGGGTCTGTGAGTATTTATATACACAGGCTTACAAAGCCAATTAGAAGACTAAGAGAAAATAACGAATTACACGGGTATAATAAAAAACAGGACTTAGTCAATTCTAATTCTAATTCTGCACGTCATCCTTATAGCACGGAATTAACTCTTCTCTTCAGCCCACGCTTCAAGCACGCTGCGCAGTGATCCGCAACTCCTTCAATTTCTTTCAACACTTTCAACACTCCCCTCAAGCTGGATCAAGGGGATTTATTGATCCAAGCTTGGACAATAATTGGTGAGACCGAGCAAAGGACAAGGATTTAGTGAACACGTCCCCGCAAGCTCGGTCATGGCTTCGAATATAGTGAGTTTGAATATTTTGAGACCGAACTTGTTGGCGAATGAAGTGACAATCGACCTCAATGTGTTTTGTTCTTTCGTGGAATACCGGATTAGCCGCAATATGCATGGCAGCTTGGTTGTCACTGGGAAACAAGGTCATAGGGTCGTTGCTTGAGAAACCCGGTTCGGATAGGAGGCTTTTAAGCCAAATTAACTCACATGTCGCCAATGCCATTGCACGATATTCAGCTTCAAAGCATCTGGAGCGAGCAATGACATTTTGTTTCTTGCTACGCCATGAAACAAGGTTACCACCAACAAACATACAATAGCCAGTGATTGACTTCCGGTCAATAGCGTTGCCCGCCCAATCGGAATCACAATATCCAGTTATTTGAGTATGCCCATTTTTTGCCATAATAATTCCACGTCCAATAGAGCCTTTTAGATAGCGTAGAATTCTCTTGACCATACTCAAGTGAAAAATAGTAGGTGCATGCATGAATTGGCTAACAAGGCTAACTGCATATGTTATATCAGGCCGTGTAATAGTGAGGTAAATGAGTTTACCTACAAGACGCTGGTAGTGAGTGATAGACTGGAGAGGTTCGCTATTCACGGCAAGCTGCAATTTACTGTCTAATGGAGTCGGGGTTGGCTTAGCATCCAACATATCAGCTTCTTTGAGTAAGTCAAGTATATACTTACGTTGATTAAGGAATAATCCCTTTTGAGATGTAGCCATTTCTATTCCAAGAAAATATTTCAGCCTGCCAAGATCTTTAATCGGAAAATGATGTTGTAGAGTGACCTTGAGACGTGATATAGCTTCAGCATTATTTCCTGAAATAATAAGATCATCAACGTAGATAAGAACCACCAATGTTTCCTTGGGTGTAAGCTGAACAAATAGGGATGAATCCCCATTACTCCTCTTAAAGCCGAGTTTTTCTAGAACAGAACTTAATTGAGCATGCCATGCGCGCGGAGATTGTTTCAAACCGTAAATTGATTTGTGAAGTCGGCACACTAAGGTAGGATCAGAGGCTTGCGGATGACCAGGAGGTAATTTCATATAAACTTCTTCTTCCAGCTTTCCATGTAAGAATGCATTTTTTACATCCATTTGACACATCATCCACCCATTGTTCACGGCAACTGATAGTAATACGCGCACAGTATTCATTTTCGCCACCGGCGCAAAAGTTTCCTTGTAATCAACTCCATGGGTTTGGGTGAAACCCTGAGCTACAAGTCGTGCCTTGTGTCTGTCGACGGTCCCATCGGCATTAAACTTGGTTTTATATACCCATCGGCTTCCAACAATGTTCTTACCTTTGGGGAGTTTGACAATACTCCAAGTATGATTCTGATCAAGGGCTAATAGCTCATCATCCATGGCATGTTTCCACTCATCATAGGTGTTGGCTTCCTGAAAATTCCGTGGCTCATGAACATTTGAAATCGCGGAAAGAAAGGCAGTATGAGCTGGTGAGAGCCGTTGATATGTGAGAGATTTATCAATGGGATGTCTGGCTGCATAAGTGACAAAGTCGTGCATTTTGACTGGAGGTCCACGATTGCGTACTGGATTTTTCCGAGTCTGTGGCAGAGGAGCGTCTGATGCAGTTTGTTCATCTTCAGAATTAGTCATAATAGGACCTGGTGCATTTGAGCTGGAAGGAAAATTATTAGCAGGAAAGGCATTGAAATCAGCATTAATAGTAGTAGCGGAAGAAGTACTGTCATCAGAAATTGGATTAATTTCAATGTGCCCATCGCTATTTTCTGAGTATGAATTAATAGGGCTGACTGTCTCTTCATTTGAAGATATAGGTAGAGCTGGAGAGCTTATCATGTCAGCAGGAGCCAAATTCGGTAGAGGAAATAAATCTTTCGCAGATTGCAAATTTGATTTGCCATAATATGGAGAAGTTTCCTCAAATTGAACATCTCTCGAAATAAATAGCTTCTTTGATCATGGGGTGATAGCATTTGTAACCCTTCTTGGTGGAGGAATATCCCAAGAAAATACACTTGGCGGCCCTTGGATCAAGCTTGTCACGATTTGGGGCTTGGATATGCACAAAACATGTGCATCCAAACACCTTTAGATGCGAAATTTCTGGTGATTTATTCCCGCAAAACCTCAAGTGGTGATTTAAAACATAACACTCGGCTTGGTAGCCGATTAATTATATATGCAGCGAGATAATACTCCATGAGACCAAAAAATCTTGGGAACGTGCATTTCTATCATTAAGGCCCGAGTTTTCTCCAAGAGATCTCTATTTTTTGCGTTCAGCTACACCATTTTGTTGTGGTGTACTAACACAACTAGACCGATGTAAAATGCCATAAGAAGCTAGATATTGTGTCATTTTTTTGAGACATGTATTCGGTGCCATTATCAGATCTAAGGATTTTAATCCTTGCAGTAAAAATTGAGTCATGACTAGCATATGAAAATTCTTAAAAAACATCAATGACTTCGCTTTTGAATTTTAGAAGATATATCCAGGGTCACACGCGAAAAATCATCAATAAAAAGAAACGAAATACTTACACCCATCAATGGATTCAATTGTTGGTCCCCAAACATCCGAATGTACAAGTTCAAACATCTTATCAGTTCTAGACAAGGAAGGAGAAAAAGATAGTCTAGTGGATTTTGAAAAATGACATGTATCACAAGTGATATTTGTTGCATCCAGGCTAGGAACTAATTTTGCTAGGACTTTTTCGGAGGGATGAGCTAGACGTTGATGCCATAAGATTTGATCCCCGACCAAGGGAAGAAAGAGTCGACGCTATGGAAGCCTTTTAGGGTTATTTGAAAAATAATACAGCCCTTGAAAAAGAACCCTTCACCAATCATCCTCTTGGTGACGCGGTCCCTGAAAAAAATAACTCGGTGAGAATCAAATATTACGCGACAATTTAGTGTTTTGGTGATTTTTCCAATAGATAGCAATTGTAAGGGAAAAGATGGAACATATAGGACTAGGGATTCTATATTTTCCGAAAGCAACCTGATTTTACCTTTCCCTTTGACAGTCACGTTTTTTCCATTAGCAACGGACACATGAGTTGGGGTAAGACATTTTTCGAATTCATGTATGCTAGTCAATTTATTGGTTATATGATCTGAGGCACCCGAATCAATGACCCAAAAATTATGCACAGTGCTAGCAACTAAGGCAATTTTAAGAGTAGTCAAAATACCTTCAATGTTCTCTTGTGACAATTGAGTGGAATTTGCTAGAAAACCAGCAAATTGTCCAAGAAGCGCTGTTGGATCAGAGGTGCTCGAATCTGCCGAGCTAGTGTCACTTTTCTCCTTGAGGTATGTAGCAAAATCGCTGAGAAGAGCAGCTGGATTTGAGGAGAAATTCATGGCGTCAATTGAGGGAAATTTCCCAGTAGTGCAGGCAGCAGCGTGAGTGTCAATTGAGGGAAATTTCCCAGTAGTGCAGGCAGCAGCGTGGGCTCTGTGTTCATAGCCCTTTTGAGGTGATTTTTCCTTATCAAAATCACGTTTTAACTCTGGATGGAGAATCCAACATCGACCAACATGTATGGCCAAGATTATGACAAAGTGAGTGCATTTTAAGTCCTGGTCTTTTACCTTTGTAAGGTTTGCTCTTCATATTTCCGCAACGTAGGCATGATTTTCTGGTAAAATAGCAGTTGATTCTGGGTTCATAATTTTCCTGCGGGCTTCTTCCCTCTGTATTGTAGCACACACGAAGCAAGAGATGGAAGCTCGTAGTTCATAAGGACCCCCGCTCGAAGGTCTTCATACTCGGTCCAAGACCGGATAGCAGCTGGAAGATCTTGTCTTCTTCATCCCGTTTTTTTAACACTACGTAATCGGTGGTGTGAGGGCGATAGAGTGCTAGTTCACTCCACATGCCTTTTAAAGTCCCCCAACAAACTGCACATAGGTTTTCCCATTTTGTTGAAGGTTTGACAGGTCCCTCTTGATCTGGAAAACACGTGCTGTATTATTTTGGTTCCCATACATCTCCTTCACAGACTCCCACAGTTCCTTTGAAGATTCTGAGTAGCTGAATATTTCAGCAATATTGTTCTCCATAGAGTTGAGCAACCATGACATAACAAGCTGATCTTTGCACTGCCATGCTTCGTAATCCTTTGAGGATGGGTCTGGAGCCTTAATATGGCCATTGATATAGCCAAGTTTGGATCGTCCACCAAGAGCAATTGTCACAGCCCTTGACCAAGGAAGATAATTCAGTTCATTCAACAATGTTGAGCCTAGACGTTGGTTTGGATTGCATTGTTCTCCTTCTGCAGTGTTAGATGTTCTGTTGTCATCAACACTAATTTGTTTAGGAGAGTCTTCCATCAAGAAATCGCAGCAAGAAATACCAGAAACAACAAGATTGCCTTGATTCTACCGAGAACAGTTGTGCTAAGTTCTGGAAAAAACAGAGGCTGAAATTTCTTGATCTCCACAGTGTCTGTTTTTCTGGGCAATCAACCAGTAACAATTTACTGATTTGAACAGTATCTGTTCGTGCTAAGCTTTATAGCAGAACCACGTCAAGGGATAGCAGAACCACGTCAAGGGAAATAAAAACAAGATTTGCTTAAATTGCAAACAACAAGAACAAGTCAAGAAATAGAAGCAAGATTTGCTTAAATTTCAAATAAGAGAACAAGTCACGAAATAGAAGCAAGATTTGCTTAAATTTCAAATAAGAACAGTTGTGCTAAACTTTTAGCAGAAAAATAGGTTTGATCGCAACCCGCTCTGATACCATGAAGAAAAATAAAGCAAGCAGTGGGCAAGCCAGAAATCAAGAATTGGAATACTAATGTTCCAGTGTGTTATTATTTAATCAAGGGTCTGTGAGTATTTATATACACAGGCTTACAAAGCCAATTAGAAGACTAAGAGAAAATAACGAATTACACGGGTATAATAAAAAACAGGACTTAGTCAATTCTAATTCTAATTCTGCACGTCATCCTTATAGCACGGAATTAACTCTTCTCTTCAGCCACGCTTCAAGCACGCCTGCAGGTGATCTGCAACTCCTTCAATTTCTTTCAACACTTTCAACATTATTAGATATTAGAATTGATGAATATACGTTTATTCCTCTTTTGTTGTTATTTTATGCATGTTTTTTGGATGTGTATATATATATATATATATATATATATATATATATCAAACATCTTTTATCAACAACCTGTCAATCGAATTTTCATGTCACGACACCAATTTTCAATTCCCAGCAACTTCTTCGGCAGTGAGTTAATGAGTTCGACTGGGATAGAGATTAAATTCTATCTCTAATGTCTCAACGCTTATCATTGATATTATGAGATTTTTAATGAAGAAATTATTTTTTAATTACCGAATAATAAAAATATTTAGCCATTCCATCATTATTGAGAGATATCCTCTTCGCTTCCCAACTTCTACGGATAATACAAGAATTTTCGCAAGAAATAAATAAACAATGAACTATTTTATAGAAGTTATAGAATATCAATACACATTTTTTGGTTTTAAAAAAAATCTAAAAAAATCTTTTAATGAGCATAATTCTTCTTTCGCCCTACAATTTCACGTGAGACCAAGAATATAATACATGCAAAAACATGTAACTAAGAACATATTGAAAACAATTCCTAATATATATGCACATAAACTCAATTATTTTATGTAAATTTCCATTTGATAATTAGAAGAAGAAGAAGAAGAAGAAGAAGAAGAAGAAGAAACTCTTAAGGAAACGATCATGATGATGCCCCATGAAGATTCACGATGACAAACGAATTGAAATTTGAATGACCCAACATCGAAGGAAGGGCCCTTAAATTTTCTCCAAGGAGAAGTCATTTTTAACATGTAGGGTAAAGTTCATTTATTAAGATTAGGCTGCCTGGTTAACATAACAAAATGGTACGGTTGGGACCCAGATGAGTTGGTGACTTGTATTTTGTTTCGTTGCTACTTTTGGAGGTCTATGCAACTACTATCAATTATATATATATATATGAAGGTAATACAATAAAAAAGATTTTAAAATTTAATTATACGGTCTCTTTAAAGTGTTAAATATTGGTTCTTCTTCTTCTTTCTTTTATTTTAATAAAAATTAGCATAGTAAATTAAATTTTTTTGGTAGAATAACACTTTTGAAAATATTTAGCAAAACAATATATTTTTATAATGTGTTGTAAAATTTAAACTCACTTTTAGATCAAAGATCACAGAAGCGACTCTTTCCCTCTATAAATCGATGCCCTCATATCATAGTTCTCTAAATAACCACCAAGCACTTGTGTTTTCCTCTTTAAAACACCAAAAAATTGAACTCATCTTAGTCTCTAAGCTTTCCTAGATATTTTTCTATTAGAAACCCAACATTGCTGCCACTACCACTATTGTTGTCGCCTTTACCATTAGATCTCTCAATCTTTTTATAGTTCTATAAGTAAGATAAATATTCTATCTTTCTATTAGTTTGTGTTTGGTTTGATTGAAATGAAATAGTTTTTTTTTTTGAATGGGTAATCCAGACCCGCTGGGGCCTAACTAATCCCATGGCCCAACTGTACCGCGACAAGCCAGAGGAACCATTTAATTTATGGGCTTTCGCCCAAGTCCACTGACCCAAAGGAGTTGTTTGCACTTGGTGAGATTCGAACCTGAGAAGTGGAAGGAGCACACTCCCCCGTCCCAGGCCTCCTACCGCCAGGCCAACCCCCTTGGGTTGAAATGAAATAGTTATTTACATTAAATTTAGAGTTTATGGCAAATTTTAGGTTTGCTCAATTAATGATAAATTAGCTTATAATACCATTAATTAAAGTTGATTTGATATAGTTAGAGCATGAAAATAAGTTAAATTAATTATGTGTTGCATTTAATTTTGGATATGTTACTGAATTAGAGATTTTATATGGATTGTTGTAATCAATGAATAACATGATTACTTACACTAGATGATTTCATGCATTAAAGCATGAATGTGATTAAAGTATGATGAATTACAAGTTGCATTGAATTGTTGATAAGCTGATGAATTTGGTATTTTCTTTGGTTATTTTATTTTTTTATGTTTTATGAAATGCAATTGATCATGAAAATATGTATTACATTTCATATATTGAATTATGTTTAATTTTGGTGAAGTTTCACTTGACATTAAATTTTAAAATTTTTATTGAATGTGCTATGAATTTTATCAATTAGGGGTAATCCAATATAGTTAAAATAATATCAATTTGACTTAGAATACACGCGCACACACACAAAAAAAAAATTGTTCCTGATGTAAATAATAATATCATATATAATGACAGGAGCAATTAGCTATTAAATGGTAATTTAAACATGTCAAAAGAAGAAATGAAAGCAATTAGTTGTCATAGACTTAGGTGAAATTATAATAATATTGAATATCACTTAGTGAGGGTCTAAAGAAGTATCGTGAAAAATTGAAGTCACCACCTAGTAATTAGAAGAATTTTTGAATCTTAAAGATAAGCACTAGCTCAATAGATTCGGGTAATATGGTAGTTATGCTTAAAGGAAGAATGACATCACCTTTAAAACATAATTTCTTACAAAAGATTATCATTACTATGTGTTTTCTCCTAAATTTACCTTTTTTATTGTCATTAACTATACTACTACCTTTTAGTTTATTATTTTACTATTTATCTAAAACAATATACATTTTAATGTCGATCTTCAAAAATATAAGACAAGTACTCCAAAACCATCAATTGGTCCTCAAAAAATGGATATATATCTTTACATAAGAGACTTATTAAAAAGAGGTACGTTAAAATTTTGAGTTTTCCATTTCTTGATTCATGCCTTGTACCCTAGAACCAACAATTTGAGGATGTATCTTCACAATTTCATAGGACATTAATAGTGTAATCATACCAATGATAGGTATCATCAAACTCCATACATTGTTTTTTCTTTCTAGCAATTCTTATGAAAACACAATCCTTTCTTTTGTCATATACATTAGTTTTCAGCATTATTTTTAACTTTGTGCTTGATCCACACACCAAGAAAAGACCTTTTTTTTTGCATATATAAACCTCCCATAGTCACACCTATTAATCTCAATATTTATTTGTTAAAAAATAAATTAAAATTCAACATTTGTAATGCAAAGAAAATTCAGACTGACAAAGTTAAATGCAAGATGCTCATATACATTTATATTCTAAGAATAAAATAGTGATTTATGATTCAAGTCAACTTTATACAAAGATGTAATAAAGAAAAATATGATTCAATAACATTAAAGATTTGAACCTAATTTAGTAGCTTATTAGTACTAGAATAACTGCATGTACTGGAATCCAAAATGCAATTGCCTCTACACCACTATTTGATGTCTAGAATTTTGCCTCTCTTTATTTTATTCTTCATCTTCTTGTGTCTCCTTGTTGCCTTTGTATCTTTTTTCACTAATGTCTTCCTTCTTGCTTGGATTTGTTACTTTTTTTTTATAGGTGAGTTCAATATTCCTTGAAAAAAGAAAATTAAAATCATCTTATTTATGAGGATTAATTCATAGAAATTAAATGATAACAACAAATATCATGTTTCTTGATTTGTGGAGAGAGAATTAAAATTTTGGAAACCAACTCCTACACCAAAATGGAAAGGCTTAGCTAGCTAACTGAGGAAATATGTTTTACTAAGAATTTACAACTGATTTTAGGAGTTAAACCCTGTTTTTTGCATCAATATTGTAGCCAAGATGTTAAAAGACATGTTTTTATTAGTTATCATATGACAAAGCATTAGTTTAAAAACAGATGGTGTTTGATCATCTTTTTGGTTTACATGACGAGGCTTTTGAAAATTACCTAAGTTGTTATTAAAAACAAAGGAATTAAATATTAGAATGATTGTTTATTCAACACATAAAGGAAATCTTGATGATATTACAATGGTTTTTATGAGAGTTATTTTGGTCATTTGGACCTTGCATTGAAAGTTTCAAGCATTATGGACCACTTATAAGTGTTGATGGCATGCATTTATATAGGTGATATAATGAGAAAATATTGATTGCAATTTTTTAATGCAAATAATGGGTTTTTCCTTTTGGCCTTTGTAATTAATAAAGAAAAATTATTCTAATTGGAGATGATTTTTGCTTTAATTATAACGATACGGTACTAGTGATAGAACATGCATATGTATAATATCAGATAATTTTGGTGTGAACTTATAGGAAATAAATCTATGAATCTTTTAGAATCATTTAATTATATTCTACAAAGTGCTCACGTAATAACTATTTCAACTTTGGTGCAAACGATTGTAATAGTTCTTGGGTCAAATAGAGACATACATATAATGATTTTATTCAATATAGGCAATTTTAGACCCCAATAATTCAAATTAAACTGATAATGAGGAGGGATACATTAAGAGATCATGCTACAATGTTGTCTAACTATGAGTATATGTGTTCCAAGTCGATACCCTTATTAAATCAAGCGTTGTAAAACAAGTCAAATGAGTAATTAGATTGAATAATAAAAGATGTACATATGGTAAATAAAAGACATTTCAATATCCATATTCACATCTTTATATTTGGGCCTAAAATCATTTAGATTTCACATAGTTTGTTGATGAACATTACACAACTCAAAGCTATAAATCAATATATAACATGTCATTTTGCTCATTACCAAACAAGATAAAATAAAGTAATTACTTTAGACCTCAAGCTATAACATACTCATCTAGATGGAAATTCCAATGTCTATTCATTTATTTGATGCTCCTAAATGATTTTAAAATTATCCTTATATATAACTCAAGATCTGATGTCTTGGCATACTTGTGCATGCATTTATGTCTTATATGTATAAAAATAGCCAAACAATTTGGGAGGTGTTTTCTATTTCTTCAAATAAGAATAAAAAACATGGGTAGTAACTATTTACATTTAAAATGTTTCTTGTCAACAATAAATAATCAACTCATTTGTATTTAATAATAGTTATGTTTCTAAGTCCATCTTCATATGGGCCGACCCTAGATACCTATATTGCCACCTATGCATATCCGGACTACGAGGGTTACATTATAACTCCACCATGATACATATGTTGCAAAGTTGTTTTGCAATTACATGCATTTATATTTTATAATTATAACGTTAGAAAACATAGTTAAACTAACATATTTGTAATGGTAGGTGATGTACTCGTATAGTATGTAAAAATAATCCAACACATGTGATGACATTTTATTAGAGTAAGCTAGATAGGCAACATGTGATCCAAGTATTTTTTTGAGCCATTTGTTACTTAAAAAAATTGTCTTCACTGAATTGTATCTATTTAGTATTCAAGAAACTTCTATTTTAAAGGTCACGTGGACACGTTACTCGCATGAAAGATTGACGGTTACTGTAGCTATTTGCACTATTAAGATAAACAAGTAGATACTAGTGATCCCATTGATATTTATTGAGATGGTCGAACTACATTGCCTCGATCCGGTAATGCATCATTTTTATTACAAAAACACATTCTAATAAACATCGATATGAGTGATGTTTTGCACGCCATAACATGTTAGAGGTAAAATGGACAATTATGATTGGTTAAGCCATTATGAAGCTTATGTATCATAGTGTGACATATGGAGGAACATGATATTTATATAGATACATGCTGTAATTAAAAATGAGTATTTAATTTGGTATATGAGTATCACATGTTGGGTCGTTATTGTGGATCCTAAACAAGTTCCTCCACCTAAATACATGCAATATAAGTAAAGTGCTCAAAAAATTCAAAATATCATAAGTAATCTATTTTTATATATATGATAACATATGTTAAACATTAGGTTTTATGTATTGATATTTTAACTTAACATTAATATTTCATTAATATTAGGTTGACTTCATGCTACGAGAGGGTCCAGAAGCTATATATGTGCTTTGTAATTTTGACAAAGAAAATAAAAGTTGCTCATATGCATCCTGATGATTAATATTTGTTGCACTAGACTTGAAACCCTTAGAGAGACATTAACTCTTTATGATGTTATGACAAAGGACAAAAGTCATTCAATAGATGTATGAGCTAGATCCATTAATTTTTTGTTGAGCCCAAATCATCCAATAAATTACATTGATATAAATACATAGATGAGTAATGTTTATATATTTTAGGATTTAAATTACTTTAATTTGGTATTATTTAAGTATTTTAGATTCATTTTGCATGCATATATGTTTTCTTATTTGCAATCTAGGGCTACTTGTGATTATAAAATGTGAGAATTTTTTGAGTTTAAAGATAATTTGTTGAGTTTAGCTATTGTGATTTCTTTTAGTTTTTTTTAAGCAAAACAAAATTTTAGATATAGTTTCTATATTGGAGAAATTCTGTCGAGATTTTGTCAAAATTATAAAAATTTTTAACTCTATTAAATTATTAACTAAATTAAATCTTAGTTTAACAAAGTAAATAAAAAAAATCTTATAAAAACATTTTTTGTTAGATTTAGTTGGGACGATAGCCTCACTACCAATCCTTTGATTCAACTGTTTAACCGTTTGATCTGGTTGTATGAATTGATCGAACGATTCACACAAAAACTATGATTTTATGATTTTTTTTTCCAAATATATTCAGTGATTCAATAAATATATTTTTGTCCAACTTGTAGACAAAACAATAAACTCAAAAAAATATTATTCACATAGTAGCTTACCTTTGTTTTTTCAGTGTCTATTAGCCGGTTAGTTTAACTAACTATTACAAAAGGTTGATTGACTAGCCATGAAATTTATTTGATATTTCCTTTCTAAATCAAGACATTAGTTATGCTTTTGTTGTTCTTCAAAAGCAAAATACTTTGATTAAATATTCAAAAACATAATATTTAATTAAATATGACATTGCTAAATCATTGAATTGTATTATATATCCTATTTTTGAACCACAACATAAAAAATTATGTTATTTAACCAAAACTTCTTGTTACTTTATTAACTCACTATTTCTTTTACTAATCGTCTAACTTATCCAATAATGGCCCATAAAACTTTGACAAGTGGGCATTGAAAACCCTCTGTAATTTTTCGTACCTCAAAATATCAAACAAAACCATGATGTTTAAATGGTTATTTATACTGTATTTCAAAAATCATTTTTAAAAAATAATAATTGTTTTTGATGGTTTTAGATCATTTTCATGTGCTGATATCAAAAATAATTTTTAAAACATAAAAAATATTATTTTAATGCATTTCTAATCAAAAAACACTTTTAAAAACAACTAAACCATAATCCATAATCCATAATCCATAACAATCATTTAGAGGCCTCAGCAATATTATATGGCAATAGACACAAAGCGGCACTGTGTAGGCCTGGATTGCTACCTCATAGTATCTCCAATATACGAATATTATATGCCTACCAGCCAATCTAATGGGGAAACTGTGACGGGAACATATTAAATCATACAGAGAGGGGCAAAATGGTGACCAAAATATTCTTGAGGTTGGTAATGGCAGCCAGGGAGAGCTAGCTAGAAGATAAGGGAAAAATGAATAGAGAAACTGGTTAAAAAGAAGAAGGATTGATCGAACGGGTTGCGTGGTGCCATTGAAAGTGACCCCCCATTGTACCATAGGCTCTTGCAGGCTGCCCATTTCTTTTTTTGGGTCCATTCTTCTCTCTCCTTCAATGCTTTTAAGTCTTTTATTTCGTGTGTACGAGAGTTTGATTGATGTTATTTTTAAAAATATTTTTAATATTAATACATGAAAATAATATAAAAATACCATTTTTTATCCATGTAAAATACCAAATAAAAATAAAAGATTTTCAATTTTTTTCACCGGTGTTTTTAAAACATGATGCCAAGTACCCTTTTAAGTCATTGGGAAATAATGTAAATAAAGAGCAAGCCCTTGTGCATATGTAGCTAGCTAGCTTTCCATGAAATAATGTGCAAAAACCCCTCTTGGCTGCCTCTTGTCTTGATAATTTTGATAGCACTCTCTTCTCCATCAAAGCTCTTTTGCAAAGCCGTCGCTTCTCATTGGCTCTTCCCTACCTCCAACTGATCCACCCCTGTAGTGCCTCGTCGGTCCTTCCACTCCGCCCATATCAACAACCACCACCGTCTCTGTTTTTGCTCCAAAAAACAACAATCTTCAGGAATTTGTGATCTCTTTCGTCTCAAAACAGTAACCGTTGCTACTAATTTCCCACTACTCTATTTCTGCTCGCAACATGGTTATAGCCTAAATATATCCATCACGTAATTGCCCTTCAAATAAAAGTAAATAAAAAGACTGATCGCCCCAATTTCTTTTTCCTGAAAAAAAAATGAGTGATCGTCATCAGCAAAATTCAGAGACGGAAAGTAGCTCAACAAACTCATTGTCACCAGCCTCACCCTCTTCACCTTTATCCAGCTCTACCCAATCGAAGAAACCTCTACAGGACCAAGATTTCTCGCCGCCTAAGAAAGTAAAAAGGACAAGAGACACGAACAAGCATCCAGTTTATCGTGGAGTTCGCATGAGGAACTGGGGCAAATGGGTGTCAGAAATTCGTGAGCCGCGCAAAAAATCTCGCATTTGGTTAGGTACTTTTCCTACACCAGAAATGGCAGCGCGTGCGCATGATGTAGCTGCTTTAAGCATCAAGGGAAACTCAGCAATTCTTAATTTCCCCGAACTCAGCAATTCCTTACCCCGGCCAGCCTCACTTGCTCCTCGTGATATTCAAGCTGCCGCTGCTAAAGCTGCTCAGATGGACAAGTTTGACCAAAAATCTGAAACAACCACAACATCTCCATCGTCCCCTTCGACTTCTTCTTTGACATCTCTTGTTTCTTTGATGGACTTGTCGTCTCAGGAGGAAGAGCTGTGTGAGATCGTTGAGTTGCCAAGTCTTGAAACGAGTTACGACGAGCTGAAAAATGATTTTGTTTACGTTGACTCTATTGATGGGTGGATGTATCCTCCGCCATGGATGCAAAGCATGGAAAATCACTGTTATGGAGGCGGAGGCGGCGGCGGGTATGCCTGTGATGATTTTACATTCCCGAACGAGAGTACTGTTTTATGGAATTATTAGTTCTATCTTTTTCATTTCTATTAATGAATGTGAGTTTGTGTATGTATCTGAATGTGGTAGTTCTTTCTTATTTTCTCATGTTTTTTCTATATCTGATCAAGGGTTTCTAGCCCTTCTTGTTTTGTTTTGTTTTTTATTAACGTTCGAATTACCTGCGTGGACATAAATCAATCCATGATCATCCTATTAACAATTAAATAATAACTATTATCCATCCTTAATTTAACGGCTATATAAATTCTAGCGATCAGCTCAATAATACAGTATGAGAATACAGGGAAGCAAATTATTTTTGTTTGAAGGGTTAGAAGCTGTCTTTGTTCTTGTTTTTGGTGTCTGTGTTCTCTGCTGCTGTGGCCATGTAATTATGACCTCTTTGAATGGACCTAACTGTACAGTTTTGGGAAAGAGGGGAGATGTGTGATAAATTCCCTTGCCTCTAGTTGATGAAAACACATTAAAGACTGTAGTTTGTGTGTACGGGTTTCGATCCTTTTTAGCAAGTGAGAATATAGGCTGGTGGCTATCATTTCTCGATCCTTTCGTGGAGCTTTTTTAAGCACAATAAAACAAATTTAATAAAGTGACACGTTGTACAATTTAATTTTTTCACAAAATAGCACATGAGATTCTCAAGCCTAAATTTTTATTTGTGATTCTTTTAAATTATAAATAAATTAATATGATTTACAATGAGAGAAGGAGAGAAAAAGATAAGGAAAGTAATTTTTTGGTTGAAATTATGATGATGATATGACTAGTACAATTAACATATTTTTAATAAGATAAATTCAATAATTCTAAAAAAAAATTAATGATGATTAGAGTAAGTCACACAAGTTATTCAAAGACAAATAAGTCTTGATATCTTTGATCGATCATGTGACATATTCTATTTATTATTGACGATATTCTTTATTGTCATTAAATTTATCTCGTTGAGATATTTTTAACCATAGTAATAATATAATCATTGAAATTTAGATGTGTCTTTTTCACTGTTTTTCTCGTATTTTTATTTATCATGTAATTTTATAATTTCAAAATTAATAAATAATATCTGTGAATCTATAACTTTTTAAATTGTATTATTTAAAAAAAAATTGATACTATATTATTTTATTAAATTTTTCCTGTTCATAACTACAAAAAATACTGCTCCTGGTGTGCTTGATATTGTTTCTTTCCCTTTTTGTGGCATGAGACAAATCACTGAACATCTCCTGCATCTCGAAATTGAAAAAACAATGAATATCTCTTTCTATCTATTGTTTTGTTGAAAAATTACTGAGTTACAGCAAGATTTTTTTCTTTATCCTGAGTACGGCTCTGTCTGGTTGATTGAGTCGAGACAAAAACGTGACTTACCTTCAACTCTTCTTTTGATTGTTCTCGTGTACGAAAGCATGCAAGCTTTTTTTTTCTCTGTGGCATGATAGAAAGATGAAATTCTTCCGAAGGAGAATCTATGATCTGCTCAATGGTTTTTAATTTTGAGTTAATATAAAGTATTTGTGAAACAACCAGAATTTTATAAAATATATTTTTTAAAAATAGGGATTCATCATCGCATAAATAAAGATAGAATAGAGGACAAGTGCATGGACGTTTCAAACAAAATTCCCAAAGCTCCAAGCCTAAATAATATATATCACGAGGGGTCCATATTTTGATTTCATGGTTGACCTCTTGCAAACAATCTTCTTGTGTGGGGAGAGATTATCACGATCCCCACGTAGCGTGCAAGTGGCCAGCTCAGACCCACACCCAATCCCACTGCTACAAGGAGAGGCCATCTCTTGCATGGAAGCCAAATTTGTCAGCAACAGTGATCACTCGCAATAATTAGAAAGAATGGTCTCTTTTCATGGCTTTTCAAAGCACATTTTCATGGCTTTTCTTTCACAGGGAAAAGAAAATTGAAGCTCGAGAAAATTGAAGCAGATCTCAGCAAGTGGGGGAGGAACTAATTAGCCATGCGAAAAGTTTTACAGTGCTGCAAATGCTGGCGTCTTTCGATGATTGTTGCTGGAAATCTCAAATAATTTTGACGAAGCTGGTCGAGGCCGGTCAAACTCGGTGATTTTACTAACCGGATGATCAGAATCACAACCGATATGATGATCTAATCAAGTAGCTGTCCAATGACCCCACATCGGCTGGCTGCTGGAAAAAGAACAGTGATTTTACTTCCAAGCAAGGCAATTCAGAAAGACGCATTCATTCTTGACGAAATAGTTTACGCGTCTCATTACCCGGCCAGGTTACGAGTGATTCTCCTGTCACGTGTACGGAAATATGTGGTGGAGCAATGGACAAGACTCCACCTCTTGCTGTCCGCATTCAATTTAGATATATTATTATTATTATTATTATTATTTGTTAATATATATATATATATATATATACACACACGAGTAATTGCTTATTTATAAAACGGGTCGATTCGGTGGTTGCTATAAGAAAATTTACATGTAATTTGAAATTCACCTTCTTATCCCAAAATCAATTACTTCAAGCTATTTTGATTGCTAGAATAAAAAAGATATTCCACGGTATAAACATCCTTTTAAATTTTATCAGCTTAATTCAGAAAATCTAATGTGAAAGAAGAGAAAAAGAAAATAATTATAATTCATAGGTAATGCCCCTATATATATATATATAAAAAATCTAGAGGAAGTAGTTACTTTTCTTAGCAATCTACACAACCCTTCTAAATTCTTAAACCAAACCTGATTTCTATGGACGGACCAAATCCAACATATAAAAACAATAAAAAAAATAGTAGTAATAGAAATTATTGTCGGATATTCATCTTATAATATGTCAATTTAGAGTTTAACTAGATTAAACATTTTTTTTTATAACAATGTCACTTATAGTGTTTTAATATGTCAATTTATAAAAGTAATAGAGGTATTAAGATAATACTTAGCAATGAATTTGTATCTACAAGTATGGCTAGATGCATGAATCTTAGAATATATCATCATATTCACCACTCCCAAATACAGCCTATTTGGGAGGGCGGTTGTATCGCTGTTTGCTTTTTTTTTAAAATAAAATTTTTTTTTGTGTTTTTAAATCATTTTGATGTGTTGATATCATAAAATAATTTTTAAAAAAAATAAAATAAAAAATATTATTTTAATGTATATCTAAATGAAAAACACTTTCATAATACAACCGCAACTGCCCTCCCAAACATGCCCATAATAATTGAAAGCGAAGTGACGAAATTGAGTAAAATAATTTAATGTTGTTCTAATTAATGATTTCTCATTTGAATAAGAAGTTTAGCTCAAACTTTAAAATATTCCCTATGCACGACACCAAGAAATAATTTAAAAGAACTGTCCGAAAAGGGTGAAAGACAAAACTATTGCGTTTTTTAAGTTCTGAAAAATAATAATATATACCCCTTACGAGCATTATACGTATAAGGATGTTATAACTGTCGACATAGCGGTTGATGATTGTTGCCTTTTCTCGACATTTTTTTTTTGAGATAAGGTTCTCCGATTATGACTTGAAACATTTTCTATTCCAGGAACGTTTCTATACTATATTGTTTAGCACTTTATTTTAAAAATATTTTGTAAGTTTAAGTTTTAATTATTTCCTTTTTCCCCTTGTGCATGCATTATCATGAAAATCAATAGTGGAACCATTTCATTTTCATGGAAAACAAACATTGATCTATAAAAAAAACATACTTTTTTATTCATCACCGCCCCACCTTTTCATTCTAGCTCCCTATTGTCCCCCACCTCTGGACCTCAACTTTTGAATTTGAGGTGCAGAAAGGCCAGGGTAATTTATTGGATGAGTAGGAAAAAAAAAGAATTTAATAATTGGGAAGAGCAAAAGAGAAGAAGCCAGACTGTAATTCTTTTATATAATCATAAATGGGAATTTGATGCCATTATAGCTATCTCATACTTGTACCTCAGACAAGGATGGTGTCGTAACCCTAAGTTTTCCTTTGCCCAGTACTCAGAAGTTCTGCATGAACAGGAAAATAACTGTAGGATTTGCTTAAAGTTAGACCATTATACTATTTGTTTCTGTCCCACGACCATCCAAAGTCCCGACCACATACTATTTTCATTTTCATAAATGTTTCCGTATACGTGTGTCTATATTAACTAATTTTTATTGATTTGATTCTCCCTTTTTATTTTTTTTTCTTTTGATTTAATCTTTATTCACCTTTTTTTCATTGATTTTAATTAAACAAACATTCTCGTATTTAGTTGATACTCAATATTACAAGTGTCTATTTTAAAAATAAAGTTTTAGAAAATTGCTAAACCCAAAAGGACTTTATGATCTAGATTATGGGTTTTGAAAGCTAAAGCTGTCAATTTAAGTATAGTTTTCATATGTTTTCAATTACCTAACAAAATATCAGTCTTGAAAAAAATATGTTTTTGTATCTAACACACAATGTAGGTATACAGTAAACTAGTAAATATCTATAGGACATGTATAAAAAAATATTGGAAAGCTTCAAATATAAATTTTCCAATATGCCATGGATATAATATGATATATGGTGATCTTGGTAGGATATATATATATATATATATATATATATATATATATATATATATATATATAGAGAGAGAGAGAGAGAGAGAGAGAGAGAGAGATAGACACACACACACATGAGAAATACCACTGTGATACAATTTGATTTTAAATTTGTTTTTATTTATTTTAAAAATGGACTTGAACTAGTCATGTCTTCTACGCTTGATCATGTGGCTAAACTACTTTTTCCCCATAAATCATGATATTAAAATGTTGTAAACATGTATTAAAAAAAGAAAACAAATCCACGAATTAGTTCATGGATTTGAATAAGTTGATTCTTACCCAAAGGGTCCTGGCGTGAGTGGTGAGGGCGCTCTCATCTCTTAAAAGAGGTCAAGGGATTCAATCCCTACTCTTGTATGGAGCTGGCCATTTGGGGAGCACTTTTCACCCCTTCGGAGGCCCTATCCCGGAGCGAACGTGGATTAGTCTGGACCAGTGTCTAAGACACCGCGTGGTTTATACCAAAAAAAAAAAAAAAAAAATAAGTTGATTTTTTTTAAAAAAAAATAACCACTATAAACTTGGAGGGAAAATATTTTTTCAAAAGGTGACAGATGATGCAACTTAATTTATAACCCATTAAATACAACAAAATAAAATGTGGTAAGAAATAAACCTAAAATAATTGTCCCTAGTCAACCCAATTAAGCATGACTAACCTATATAACTCTGGTACTCAGAGTTGAGACAACGTGAGATATTCTACCAAACATATTACCTAGATTATGAGATCTAAATAGTCCGATAGAACAAAATAGTTTTTTTTTTTTTTTTTTATTTTTTTATAAAGACTATTTAAAAAATCTGTAAACTCGTTATACTATAGGTATTGTAGAGTTGATTTGTAATGGTTTCAAAATAGATATAATTTAAAATATATTAAATAGTAAAAAAAATCAACATATCCATCATGTATTGTATCCCATATTCATATTCATGCTCCAAAAGGTCTTCTTACCCTTTACATGCAATATATATATTGAATTCACTCATCAAAACAAAATAGAAAAATCTTTAACAAAATAAAATATAATTTCATCAACTTGCCTATGCCCCATATGAGACCTCGACGAAAAAGTGGAATACTATTTTCAATCTAGCAACTTCCTGGTATTTGCAAACAATTTTATTTTTTTTGTTCATATCTCATCATTGACAGCTTGAGAAAGCCCACCATTGGCTGTTGGGGTCTTGTTCATTTCGCCAAAGACAGTGCCTTCACTTTCTCCTCCAAATAATTGATCAGAAAGCTCAAGAAAAAGCTTTCCATGGTGAATCTTTCTTGGCATAACCCCTTCCCTCGCCCCAAAATCTGGCTGTACACTCCCCTAAATTTGTAAAATCTTGCGATATAGAAGAGATCTGTTTGTACGAGAAACCAAATCTCCAAGACCCCATCCTAGATGTGGAACCTTTTAATTTGAGGGCTCTTTCAAAGCAATTGAAGGCCCCATTAATGCATTATTTTATGTTATTTATATATGCTTTCTTAAATAGAATGTTTTTAAAACCTGTAATTTATATAAATATATCTATATATAATTTTGATGTCCAGATATTATTAAATAAAATCTAACATATCGTTTTATATTATTTTTCAATATATGCCAAGAATTTAAATTTAAATAATAAGTTTATTAAACCAAAAGACAAAACAATGCTTCAACTTTGTTGTGTATTTATATAGTTCAAGTTTCAAAAGGTTGTAATGACATTGGATTGAAACTCTAACTAAAAGTTCTGTCAACACCATAGTACTAATATAACCAAGCTAGAAGTTTTCTGTTAAGACCAATATGATTTACTAATATAGTTAAGCCATGTATGCAGAATACAATTTACAATTACGCCCTACAAATACACAACTATTAACCATCACAATATGCCCCCTCAAACTAATGGGTTTTTTTAAATTGTCTTCAACATGATTTTGAGAGGTGGTAAATTTCATTTATAGAACATAATTATATCTTTATTACATACCTGAATGTATTTTGTATCAGCTTAAAACACTGGATTAACATCTAAATAAGTAGCTCTTAACACTACTAGAAAATATAGCTTTTACCGACATAAATATAATTTCATCGGTAATTTTCACTTCATCGGTAATCCATTTGGAATTATATATACCAACAAAACCACCAATGGAATGTTCTATTGATCTTTCCCGTTGACGATTCCGTCGGTATGTTCCATCAATATTCCGTCGGTATGTTCCATAAGTCATAATGGTAATTTTAGTAAATACTATCGAACTCTCTAGAAAATACCGATGAAGATTTTTGTGTCTAATTTTCTCACTAATATTTTAATGTTTTTTAAATAAATTGAAAAGTAATTTTTATAACATGAAAAAAAAATCAAAATATATTTCGAATTAACTTAAATTGAAAATAAAATATTTGTTACAAATTATTAAATTTTAAACATTCAAAATTAAAATACAATTTAGGATCGCAGGATGTAGAAAGAGGAACACACGGATCACCCCCTTGTGACTACATTTGCATGACCATTCTACGCAATCCAGTCGTCTCAATATGAAGTTCAACGGTCTCATCACGCATTTTCTCAATTAAATCCATTTGGAACTTCAAAGTTTGTGTAAACGGAATCGATTTGAAGGTATTGAAACACTATGAGTCATTCATAAATTGTCAGTTGTAGTGTTAGAGAGTCCACATACCTAATGTCTATTTGGTAAACTAGACGATCCTGCCATCAACAATGCATTCAAATTGAAATCTAGATGGGTTAGAGGATCGTCCCCATATTTCTCTTTCATTTGTCCTCATCCTCATCATAATACATTGAAAATAATAAATCATAATTGTATTCTTCCACATCTATTGATTCATCCTCATCCTCATCCTCATCACAATCTTCGTTGTTGATTTCATTGTTACCATCGTTATTGAATTGTGTATGTCCATTAGAGCTTAATACACCATTCAACTCCTCAGTGTCAACATCAATAAAAATATTCTTGGCAATGCAAGAAATTGAATTTTCTTCCAACTTCGTTAGAAGAAGGACTCAATATGGATCAACTAACTCTACAAGTGGATAGATATCATCTCCCTCTATGAATTCATCATCGTTGTCCTGAATAACTTTTCACGACCTCTGGGTTTGATTTTCACTATGGATAACCAATCAACTCTTGAACAATTCTTTTTAAATGAAAGGTTGTATGTGTAATAAACTTGTTGACATTGCTTAGCAAAAATAAAGACATCATTCATGTTGTGGAATCTAGCCTTTAAATTAAGTTTGACTAAACAATGATGGAGATCTACTTTCACTTTCATGTAAGTGGTGTCATACCAATAACATTTGAATAAAAATACTCTATTCTGCTCGAAATGATATTACAACTCAATAACCTCTTCTAACTTTGCATAATAGTCAACTTCAATCTCATTGGAAGTGGATCATTTAACAAAAATCCACTATTATATATCCTTTTACCCTGTCCATATTCTTTTGTTGTGAATGCAAATGGATGTCATAATCAAACTTAACTGGGTTGATCATTTTTGTGGCCTCATGGAAGCAACTCTAGTGTCATCGTTGTGTGAGACCACTAGTTCTTCATAGAGAGGGTGCACACCTTTTTATTTGATTCTTTCTTACTTGATTTGGAGGTTTGTCGATCCTTATTAAATTGCCTAGAGATGTCTACCTCATCAACATTTTGTGAATAAGTAGTGAAAGTTGATCAGGAACAAGATATGAAGATGAATAATGACAATTATAAAATATAATAATTTGATTTCAAGGTAATAAGATTGTAAAAGAGATGATATTGAGTTGAATGATGGTGGTATCAACCTATAAAGTGATTGCAAATGTCATATTTAACCATTTGAAAATGCTTTCCTCATAAACCAAAATCTTATAAGAAGTTGTACAATATTCGTAAGATAACATGTTTTAACTAATCCATGAAAATTGAGCTTTTCTAATTTGGATTTTGTCAAACTTCAATTTCATCCTTGCTTTTTTCAATTTGTTTAATTCTATCCTTAATCGCTCTTAAACTTTCAAGTGCTTGCAATTTCCCCCTTACTGAAATCAAATTCAAGCCTTAGGTTTGAGCATCTTATCCATTTCAGGCCTTGGTTTTTAGTTTGACCAATTAAATCCATAATTGATTAGTAAATTTTTGATTTTCTTCAACTGGGTCCTTAATTCCTTTAATTTTAGTCCTTGAAGTCACATGCCTTTTATGAATTGGTCATTAGTTTTAGATTTGTTCAATTAAGTCCTTATTTGCTTATTAGACTTTGAATTTTATGCAATTAAGTTCCTAATTTCACAAATTTATCTTTCTAAAGTTCATTTTTGGTCCCCAAAAACTTTGATTTCTTTTATTTAACACCCAAATTCTCCAATAATTATCTTTTTTTTGTTGTAATTAGACCTTCTATTGGTGCTTCTAAAATTAAAATAAAAAAACAAAAAAAACATCAAAAATTCATGAAACATGAGTTGCACTGCATCCCGAAACAATCTCTAATATATATTATCCTAAACTTGTAATTACCATTGGCTTTATATTACCTGTCAAATCAATGACTTAATAATTCTTTTCTTCCACAAGTATCTTCTATTTTATTATTAATTTCACCATACAATTAGTGAACAATAAAATTGGCCCACTCAAGACTAACCCACCAAGTAAGTAATCACCAACAGCTTTCATTTCTTTTAATTTCAAACCTCAAACAATAATCTATTCGAGTGGGAGGTGGCAAGATTCTTGAAGCCGAGCATATGATTCTACGTAATAATCTTATGATTATACAAGTTGGATAAAAAAGAACCTTACAAAGAGATCGATGGTTTGTTTGTTTAGAATATCGAAGGAGATAACATTTAATAAAGTAAGTTTTATTTTAATCAGGCGTCTAACCATGTGCTCTAATTGGTCATTGCTCATACCTCTGCTTGGCCAACTTGATAATTATCATTCATATCATTCCAAATAAAGAATGCCCACTATGATTCATGAATTGACGGGTTTTGATTATAATATATGCCTCTTTAACATATAATATGGCAACTATATGTTAAAAAAGTGAAAACAACAACAACAATCAAATCATTTCAAGTGCCAACAGTAAATCAAAGTGCTTGAAGATTCTTAACTTCGTTACTTTTATTAGGGTTCATAATTCTAATATGGGAACATATGATGAACTCTTGAACAATAAAACTCTCAAATCAAATCGATGTTTATAGAAAAGATTTATTGTCTTATTGCTAGGCAACAGATACAGTAAATGAGATACGCTTCAAGGTCTTTTTTATGAATTATATTATATTTTATTAGTAATGAGATAAAATAAAATCTTATCTTGAAGGCTCTGTAGATACATGATCATGAACTAGCACTCGAATGTGAACGTGTTGAGATCCTAAAACTCACCTCAATTTGTTATAATGTCTGCGAGGGAATAGCCTCTCCTTACCAAAGAAATGAGGCGAGGATGCAAAGATATAAGATTGTTTAGTTTAACACATGCTAAATAAAAAAATATTTTAAGAAAAATATAGAGTTCATACATGAATAAACTTGTAAACATGCTATGAAAGACTATAATATAAAAAAAGTTTTAGCAGCCTACTAAGACTATTATATTAAAAAAGCATAAGAGATTGAAAAACAATCCTAGCATACATACTAAAGTGAGCGGACCTCACTTTTTAATTTGTCCTCAAATATGCCCATTAACCATGCTTTAACAAATTAAATGTTTTGAGAGGTATTTATTTAATAGCTTATTATATCAAAATAGGTAGTTTTTAGCTTTGAATCTTCTATAGTGAAATATCTTCAAATTTAGTTGGCTAAATAGTAAATTTGATGTCTTGGATTATTCTATCTTTTATATAAAACAATCCAGTATTACTTATATATTACTCTACCTATAGATTTTCTATGGTTCTCACAAAATAGATATTTATTTCATTATTACTGAAAATAATTTCTAGATATTCCTTAAAATCCGTTCTCTAATTGCCAGCTTTTTCATAATGATGACAAGTACCCTTATCATTTTTTATGTCCTTAGTAGACTTCTTTTGTTTTAAGGCAAAACTCTTATAATTCCTGATTTTTTTCTTAGCAATCTAAAAGACAAAACTAAGAGAACAACATCATTTCCTTCTTAAAGGCCTCTTTAACAAATTTAAGCCTATTAAACAATTCTAACAATATATTATCCAATTTATTCATGTGATAGTTCACAATGAATTCTGAAAAGTTTTTGGGTGATGATTGCAAGATCAAATTGACTCTTAATTCACTGTCCATGACAAAATCCAATTGATATAATTTCTCATTATAGTCAATTATTTTCAAAATATAGTTTGTCATTTAGGAACTATCTATCATCTTGTAATGGAATAATTTTTTAAGGATTTCATACCTCTAAGTTCTACTAGATACATCAAAAAAATAATTTGCATGTATAAACATAGTATGGGCATCCATATTCCCATGCTATTTTTGGGACTCAAGTGTCATGCTAGCTAATATCAAATATTAACCTACTCATCATCATCATCAATATAACATTGATATGCATTCGTAAATTCTTTTATTATGATCCTTATAAAGGAAAAACAAATTAGATTTTTGAGAACATATGATCTCTTTTTTTTTCTGAGAACAATTCTCATATTTCAGTATCAATCCAACAAGTTTGGTCTAGTCAACTAGTTTGTAAGAAGTAGGTTGTTTGAGGATATGTATCTACTCATTTTAGCATATCAAACTATTCTTGTAAAGATAATGAGTATTAATTTCTTGCATACATATGTAAAATCAAGTTCAAATAAGGTCTCTAATCTTAACATGGTCTCCTATTATTTTCTTGTAATTAATTAACCTAACTATTAATTTAGAAAACCTAACTAAGATCTTCTCGTGGGATAAGATCTTATTTAATTTATATGACCTTAAATAATTTAATAAACAAAAATATTTTAAATTTGATAAATAACATAACTTATCAATTACATCTTTATAGGAGTCCTAGATCAATTAGGTAATAACTCTTTGTATAAACACATCATATATGTTTTGCCTAAACATTGTCTGTAATGTTATATGATTATAAGTAACTCATCCAAATAATATATGTTAGTTAAGTAGGACCTAGTTTTACTACATTGTACTTATTCAATTAATGATAATCTTGAGTAGCTTAACAATTTATCCATCATAGAGCTATTGTTTTGTGCATATACAATTAATCATGCAATTAATATATAAATGAGGGTTTTGTTATTAATTTTATCTATGTCTCATTTCATACCATAATTGATATATCATACATAAGAATTATATATTAACATGCACCTCTAACATGCCATTTTAAATAAGTGATCATAGACATATCTAATACAATTCTCTTGAGCCATCAAAGAGAAGTAGGTAGTCAAAACCTAGGTAGCTACTGCAAATGCTTCGTAAGTCCTTTGTAAGCATTATGAATATATCCTTCACCTCTATTCTTTCTTTTTTTCTTTTGATTTACAAAATGATTTTTTTTTATCAAGATTTCTACATTTATAAATTAAATTACATTTTCATGATTTCATAAGAAATCTTGTGTTATGTTAGAGGATTAGATGAGAAAATAATTTTACAAACCTAGAAGAAAAACATGAAAGCTCTATTTAATTTCACAATCACACAACCATAAAAATACAATCAAATTGTTCTTAAAGTCTATAATCATCCATCATGTATAATAAAACATATTAATATGCATAATAAAAACAATGCATGCTTGAATTCTAATGATTAGCTTTATATGAAACTTTTAAAACAAAATTTTTAACACTTAAAACTACTAAATAAAATTTGATAATATTCCAAAGCTTAATAAAGTTAATATAAACATTTTTCAAAATTTCATAAAAACATTGATCTTATTAAAACTGTTATTCATATCCTAAACTATTTTAGGATCAATTAAATAAAAAAACAATTAGCTTGAAATCTCATTAATTTGAAAAACCATTATTCTAAATAATATTTCATTAAACATTTCAACTAAATTCTAATCATATTAGGATATTAAAAAACTCAAAAGATTTGAATTAAACATTTTGAATTCAATCCGAATCGAAGTAGAAAAATTAATTTTACAATTAATTTAATTTAGCATGTCAATTCTTTAAATATAAAATCAATATTTTATACAATTAGAGGCATGATCAAAGCTCTGCCCCAATTATACCCTATATGTAATTAGGCATAAGTTGCAAGGGTAAATTTATAAATTAAACCAAAACCCTAAAATAAGTTCTTGGGGTAGATTGCAAATGGAGCCTCGAGTGCTTGTGGTGGATTTGTAGAAGAAGCACCAGAGATGCTGACACTGCTATGGTGGAACCAATATGATTGCTGCATCATGCATAGGCTAGGCGTGTCAGCAGTTCTTTCACCATTGCTGGTGGCGTATAGCAACACAAACTCTCTCTTTTATTGTAGATGTAAGTAGTGATTTTTTTTACTTGTTGCAAAACAAATATGGTAATAATACCTGCATATTAATTCCTTGCATTGAAAAAAGTTAAACAATTTAATTTATTATCAATTCGACAATTGAATGAATTATATTTAAATAATAAGTACAATGTCTAATTAGTTATTATGAGCCCATAAAAATAAAAAAAAGTCATAGGTAGTTTGATCTAACATTTTAGTGATCAATTTCGTCTCTAATGGGCATGATGTGATAGTAAAGAGATTGTAATCAGCATAGAAAGTCTCCAGTTCGAGTCAGGACGTGCATCTATTGTAAAAGTCTAGGGACAATCAGGGTTTTACTCGCTCACCTAGCCTCACAAAGTATGTTTTTCGGGGGGATGGAGGTTCATCGCATAAAAAAAATCAGTTTCTCGTGAAATTATTATCCCTTCATCTTGAATGTTTCAATTTAGATATTATAACATAGAGTAAGTTTACTTTGTTAAATTATGTTAATTCTCAACATTAAATTCACTAATTTCTCAAATAAGATTTTTAAACTCTTTTCAAAATCTAGTTCCACTTTGATGGCCAAGGATTCACGGTCAATGCTACATGAGAATACATGAAATATTTTTCATAACTTATTTTGGGTGATGAATCTTGTCTTGATTATTTAAATATTTTTTTTATACAGTTTATGTTATACGCAATACTACCAATTTGTTACCATTGATTAGGATAACTTGTGGTAAGGATCAAAAATTTAACATTCTCTCTCTATATAATTTAGTGATATCAAATCTTAAAAATCACTTACATTACTATCACGTGAGCCATTTTATAGACATATGTTATCTCTTTGTACATAATTCTCTTTCAGGTTAGTTTAGTGAACATATCATTTGACAAATATCTATATATTAGTTTAAGGTATTTTTATATACCCTCAGTTTATGAGAGCAACTGCTTTCTTTTAATAAGAAAGAAACAAAATAAATATTAGAGCTTAACAACTCTAATTAACATATTATCTTAATAGAACATTAAACATGAACATTTAAGAACAATGTTCTGCTTCAACAAGAATCTTATAATTGTAATAATTTTAATAATTTTTCTTTGTAAAATATTTTTATCGCATGCGCTTTATTTTTACTCTAGATTTATTGAATAAATATTTGATTCACTAATTAAATATGAATAAACATTAAAGCCATAAAAAGCTTATATTTATAATAAATATATTTTATACAAATAAAATAATTCCTCCATGTACACTAACTGCATCACACATTCACCAACAAAAATGATGCTAGAAAGTATAACTATTTGAAGCAGTCACTTAGATTTTTCACATTTAAACTTTATCTGAACAATCATTTAAATCACCAAAATAGTATAATTAACCAAAATATGCCGTGGTTGGTGGGATATGATGATGTTACAGGACGAACCCTAGAAAATATTTTCTTTAATATTTTCATGAGATGTCTTTCAATGCCTAGCTGTGCGACTCGTGTTATCCATGGATCTATATGCTGTGCAAAAAGTTGACAGTGATGTATCACACGCTCTGGGTTTCATCATGGGAGGGCGGACGTGGACATGATCATACGAGCTGTGAGCCTATTTGGGAGAGCTTGTTGCTGTAGTTTTTTAAAATATTTTTTATACTGAAATATATTAAATATTTTTTTTTATTTTTTAAAAATTATTTTTGATATCAGCATGTTAAAATAATTTAAAAATATCAAATTATATTCATTTTAAAAAAAAAGGAAAAGCAGCAAACCAGCGTTTGAAACGCCAGCCAATCCCTCCCTCCCTCCCTCTGTAATATACATAACTGTATAATGAAACACACCATTGAATCATCTAGGTGTTCATCAGTGGTATAAGATTAGAATTAAGAGGTTTATTTTTCTTGTGATTTTAATTTCAAGCCCTATAATAATTAATATAATAATTATTAGAAATTTAAATAATTATTAACTTTTAATTTTGTAAAATTAATCGAGGTATGTATTAACTATATCATATAGCTATATTAATAAAATAAAAGAATACCTGAGTAACGACAAATTATAGAGTCATCGAACCTGTCCATGCAAGTGATCTTTATATGTATCTCAACTGATTTTATAAATTTTAAAGTTAATGATTAATTAAAAGTTTCAATGATCTTAACTGGAAGCTGTGATTTTTAAAGAACAAATAGAACTCGAACCTTTGATTTTTTAAAAACAAATTCAGAGTCTCACCAATTAGCCCACCTCACCCCACTCAGAATTGTTTACTTAAGACCACTCCTTCAACACATCCACATCTCCATTATATATATATATATATATATATATATATATATATATATATAATGGAGATGTGGATGTGTTGAATATATATATATAATGGAGATGTGGATGTGTTGAAGGAGTGGTCTTAAGTAAACTTCCATTTAATTGTGGAATCAGTCACTTATCAGTCCCCACAACAGCTTACCGATGCAAATATATCATATCATGGTCCCTTTGCATTAAATGTCTCTTTACTCTGGGAATAAAAACAACGGGTGATTGTATTATTTTTATACTGAGATGGGATTTTTTGGTGTTTCTGGGTGTGGTTGGCTGGTGGAAGAGAGAAATTGACAATAAGTGGTATTGCTAGGGATTATAATTGTTTTATACAATTATTTTATTTAACAAATAATAAATAAAATATAACTATTATACCTGAATCTTATATATATATATATATATATATATATATATATATATATATATATATATATATATATATTTGTAAGATTCAGGTATAATATATATTAAATAATAAAATAATAAAAATTATATGCATAAACATACATGTTTGTGTTATATTTTAAATATGTAAATATTATAGTGGATAAAAACATAAATATTCTTTATATATATATATATGTATCATTGAGTATTAAGTAATAGATATTCATCCCTAATATTGGAAGCAATATTGGTTTATCACCAGGCAACTAGCTGCACCATAATTAATGCTCATTATCATCCTTAATTAATGCTTGTATGTAATTTGGATGATTGGTTTATTTTAATTTGCTAATGGTTGATGTTATAAGTGTTATTAGAGAGGGTTATGAAATGAAATATTGATTGGATAGTAGGTCTCATTTTTATTAATGAATGATGTTTTACGGTTAAATTATAGAAAGCTTTTATCAATTGAGTTAATAAAATTAGGTCAAAATAAAATAAAATTGTTGAGATTAGTTAGATAATTGCTATGAAACATCCATATTGAAAAATCTCTCCAGCCCTAAGGGCAATATCATAAAAATATTAAACTCAAAGGCTAGAAGTGGAGAATTTTGAAATATTAAGAAAAGCTTATTGCAGATTGTGATAATATTAAGAATAATTTTTTTGTCCCCAAAAGATATGGCGTAATGATAGAGAAAATTGTGATCTGCATAGCAGAAATCGAAATTCGAGTCAGGTGTGTATTCTTTGTAAGAGTCTAAAGCAATTGAGGTTTTACTCACTAATTTAAACTCACAAAATATATTTTTCTGAGAAATAAAATTTTCTGGTATAAAAAATAAATAAATAAATATGTAAGCCTTTTGAATTATCATATTACACACATACAATTCTTTGTACAAACATAGAATTATCACAGCCTCTCGCTCTGCCTAAGGCTTCATTATTATTTTAGTCAAATTTTCTTACAAGCTTTTCCGATGTTTTTGGATCTTGTTTTCTACTTTACCTACGTTATCCAATTGTTTCTTAAATTTTCTCAAGAAACAACATATAACCATGAGGTTCAATGTAGTAACCACTACGTGTGTCTTCAGATACAACTAGAAATTCAAGAGCTTCTAGGTTGCTTATTTGATATGACTTGTTGATTAAGTTTATTGACATCTTTGTACATTTTGTTATCCCAATTAAATTAGCCTACTTTAAGTTTCTTTTTACTGTTTTTCAATGTTTATATCTTCATAAATTATGTTTATTTTTATCATTTATTAGTCAATTTCTCAGTCAAGATGTTAATTAACTAAAGTGTTTAAAACATACCATCAAAGTAATGTGTGACACAAAAACAATAATCTTGTCACTCAAGTTGACCTTCTGGTTTCAAAGAAACTCTTTCTCATATCGGTTTATCTTCTTGTATCATATTTACTACCAAAAAAATATTAAATTCATGAATTTTTTTTTGTTATGTTAAATGCAATCATATGATATGTCATCCTAAATATTATATTGAAAAAAATTTTAAAACAAAAAAATAGGAGTGGCATTTTAATACCACCATGTGTTAGGACACGATCAAAATCATATTAAATTTTAGAGAATAGATTTTAAAAATATTAAAGGTTTTTACATTTTGATCCAAAACTTTATTTTGTTTACATTTCAATCCATGAAAGTTATTTGTTAGCCACATTTCAACAACCAAAATAATTGTTTTTGGTGTCAATGAGTTTAATTTCATGAAAGTTGTTTCATTGAGTAGTTTTTTTTTACCCTAATCTTGTCCTTAAAGGTATATTGAGGATAAACATTATCTGTTTGATTTGGGAGAAATTTCCTGCCTTTTTTTTTAACATATTAGAGATTGTTTTAAGGTTAGATATGAGTTTATGCAAAGTTATGAGGTTGTTCCGTAGGGATTTTTAGATCAAATAATGCTTAAGAACCTAAGTTTTTTGTCCAAAAAAGAGGGACTCAATTTTAAAATGAGATTCATTTTATTTTCTTTAAAACAAATGTGTGGCCTGTTATGGCTCGTCATTTTTTTATATATTTAATTTCTTTGAAATTAATTAACTAAAAATTATATTATACACACACTAGAGATTCAGGCAAGATCAATTGTTTCCTATCCAATCTACCACTTGAAAACATAACTTCCAAACCATTTCGTAGCAAATTACACTATAAAGCTGCAGTTTCAATCCCTTTTTTCACAAAGAAGAAAAAGGATAGTTTAAATCATTACCTTGTAATATAATTCTTCAATATAAAAAGTGTTTTGTAGGCAATTTATTTAAGATAGAAAGTCATAATTGAAACACTACTTCTCAGGGAGCATTAAAGTACCATATATATATGATAAAAATGATTTTTCTCCTGTTAAAAGAATGGACGCAAGAAAACAAGTGTGAATCTTAACCAAAAAGAAAATCTCTTCAATCATGGTCTCAAAACTCTCGTACCAGAGATATAATTTTGTTAAATCAATGAATTAATTTTGTATATATTTTAGGTATTTATTAAATACCATTTAATTATTTTTGAAATAAGATTATAGTTGTGTTTTTAAAATACTAGAAAGTAATCTTTCTGTATAGCCCATCATATATTTTCTAAGATAAAAAATTTATGACTTTCTTATGGGCTTTTATTTTTATTATTATATAGCTAAATAGAAATAGTTTTAATTAAACAAGACTATTAAACCAAGAGAGGTCCATGACTAGAGACTTGAATTTGGTAGGGTGATCCAAGTCCATCTAGGTTATCTTTCTTTTCCATATATGAATTTTTCTTAAGATGATTTTATGAAAAAAATTAAAGTCAACCTCAATTTTCACCAGATTACACGGGTAATCTATGAGCCTACCAAGTCAACTAAATCACATTGGTTCAACCTTTATAAGGTTTAATTTGAAATTTGGGAGAGAAAATAGTGAGGATAAATGGCCTTCAGGGGTTGTTTGTAGAGTCGGATTTAATCACATTATCAAAACATTTCCCCATAACAACATCGAGCTTTGTATTATTCTTATCTTTTTAATACATTAACATTAAAATTATTATTTCTTATTAAAACTTGGTTCAATATAGTAACCACTACATGTATCTTTAGATACAACCAAAGGTTTCATGCATTCAATTAAAGATCTTCTAAATTGCTTATTTCATTATATTTGGTATGACTTGTTGATTAAGCTTATTTAATTGTTTTTACATTTTGCTATCCCAATTTAATCAACCTATTTTTTTAAGAAAAAAAAATGTTTATATTTTCATTCATTATGTTTATTTTATCTTATTTCACTTTGATAATAAGGTTTTATTCTTTTTATATCTTGTTTCTTTTATTATCATTGATTAGTCAATTTCTCAGAGAAAGAATCAACCAACTAAAGTTTAAAAATGTACCATCGTGTAATATGACACAAAAACAATAATCTTGTCACTCAAGTTGACCTTATGGTTTCAAACAAACTCTTTCTAATATCGATTTATCTTCTTCTATCATATTTACTACCTAAATAATATCATATTCATGGTTTTTTTTAATATGTTGAATGCAATCACATGACCCAATCGAAGATTTCATAAATTAGCAAAAAGATATATCCAAGGAGACCAATAAATTTGAAGTATTGATGTGGAAGAAAAACTAAACAAAATATAAAGACCATTTTTACTCTGAACAGAATGGAGAAATGTCTTGGTGTTGAGATTCTTACTACAAAACACAAACAAAAAAAATTTAAAAACAAATTTTATTTTTCAGTGAGTTTTTGAATTGGAAGTAAAGGTTTTTGAATATGAGGTACATAAAGATCATTAGATAAAGTAAATGTGTGTTATGGTGTATGTAACTTAATATGCCTAACATTGAATATAGAAATTCCCTTTACCATTACCAAAATGCAAGTGATCATTATGAAGATATGGTCTTGATCCTATCAGGTTTGTAAGATCATCTATGATGTGTTGATTTGCACCATTGTTTATGAATCAATCTATTGAGTTCGTTGAGAGAAAGATTAACATTAGGGTTTCTTTCATGGCTTTGAAGTTGAGAACATGGATAGGTTGAATGAACGAAAATAATGCAAAGATGACACCTTACATTATTCTTAAAAGGATCTAATATTGGACCAATGTGAGTAGCATTACTCCTTTTAATATGTTGTCAATTATCCTTCCTCTAGTTATTGTTGTAAGACCCATAGAAACCATGAAAATGAGACTTATTGTCGTTGATGTTTCAAGCACTAGCCTCCATGAAACCATCTTTGCCATTACTTGAATTATAGTTGATGTTATACAAACTACAATTTTATCATTGAGCAACAAGAGTTGATGGTGTTAGATCATTAATCTAAAATTAGGTTTATATGAGAATAATTATGTGTTTGAGAATTGTTAAATAAAGTGAAATTTAATTAAAATGATCAACTATGTATTTTTAAGCAATTGAGTTTTTGGATGTATCTAATAGGGTGTGAACCTTTAATTTATAGAGATTAAAGGGTTATTTTTTTTTTATTGATGGACTTCAATAGGAATACCAAAAGGTAGGAATACTAAAAGGTGAGAATGTCAAAAGGTATGAATATCAAAGGTAACTTGTTACATATATACATATGGTCATGGTCCCCAGATTATACATTCTGTTTCATTCTCATTTTGACATCCCATCATCAGAGAAAAAATAAGATTACAATACAGAGAATCAAAGGGCTCTCAAAAGAAGAATATCTTAATCTGGAAGGTTATCTATAAGACTCTAGAGAGCAATTTTTTGATATGAATTTAGGTACGCTTCCGCTTAATTGTTTATATGCTCTTGATAATTTGACATGAATAATTTCTATTATAAAATACAGTTCTAATAGATGATGGTTGAGCTGACTTGGGAAACAAGTGAGGGCTTGCTCAAAAGTGTGTCAAACATAGTGTGAGGTTTTGGAATTGACAAAAAGTTATAGTACATCCATTCAAAGAAAAAGAAAGTAGTGCACTCAAAATAAGGTGGTCCATATTTCCAACAAAGAAAAAAGGAACTAGCTTGAAGAGAAAAACCATCAACAATAACCATGTGAGGAGGACACAATAAATTGGAAACCATATTATCCAGTAAGATATGACTTCATTTGCATTCACCAGTAAAAGTAATTTATGTTTGTAAGCTCCAAAGAAATAACTTGTTGCGTATTGAAAAGAGAATCCATCGTTGCAATTGAAGCCTCCATTGTGGCAATATTTATGGAAGCAACAAGGGAAAATTCCAAAGCAAACAAGAAGAAGAGGTTTGGATTAGTGGCTGAGATGAAACGATGATCTGTAGTTTTATCATTGTTGTCTGCTCTTCATCGCTTAAAAATACATGTTCAATGAAATGAATAAAAATAAATGGTACTACAAAATGCAAGACCATTGGATTCTGCAAAAGTAAGACGGCCCGGTAATCACTTGTGTCTAAAGAACTATTTTGTTACTGTATTTTTGAAATAATTTAAATTTATTTATTTATTTGTTATTTTAAATTAAATATTTTTAATGTTTTAGATTATTTTTGTATGCTAATATTAAAAATATATTTTTTTTAAAATAAAAAATATCATTTTGATGTATTTCTAAATATATTTTTTTTTAAAAAAAAACAACAACAACTATACTCCCAAACAAGCACGAATACCTTAGTAATGCCACTGCCTCAAAGAAAAAGACAGACACATATGTATGACTAGAAAGCCTAGACTCTTGAAACGAAAGCGAAATGTACAGAAAAATATAAAAAGAAAAACAAAATTGGCTCTGCCATAATGCAAGCCATGGATGGGGAAAGTATAATAGAGCTAGCTCCTCCCAAAATCTGGGCCACAAACAGATAACCAAAAAGAAAAATAGAAAGGGCTGTAAGATGTAACCTACATAGCTGAATGAAAGAGAGAGAGTTGAAATTATGCGACTGACTCACTGTCTGGAGAAATTGTGCCCTATCCACTATCGTCAACAGGAATGCATGTCGTCTAAACTGTCTGAAATCGAGCAGTAATTTCAAAGACATGAGCTAGCATCTATTTTTGACTTTATGTGAACAATTTCAAAGACAAGAGCTAGCATTTATTTTTGACTTTTACTCAGCAACATTAATTGATGACATTATTTCAAAATCCACACAATTCTATTTTTCATCTCCTTACAATTTGTCATTCAATTTAAATGAGTGGGTTCCCATACATTTATAGTTTTCATCATTGTTTTCCGAGTCAAACAGTTTAATCAAAATACTAAATGCTTGTTTGGCTAAGCAATTGAACCGCTGTTTGGTTAAATTTTGAATTTTTTTTTATTATAAATAAAATTTTTTTGGATGTTTTTAGATCATTTTGATGTGCTGATGTCAAAAATGATTTTTTAAAAATAAAAAAAAATATTATTTTCATGTATTTCTAAATAAAAAACATTTTCAAAAACAATCGCAACCACATTCTCAAAACATCCCTCTAAAAACAGTCAATATATTTTGACCCGAATGTAGAGGTTCATCTGCTATTCGTAGTCCATACAAAGGAATGTTCTCTCATAAATTCTCCAATCTATAACAGATTTTGTCTTCGTATTTTAACATTACTGTGTTTATACTGTTTTGGATTTAATTGGTTATAATTATGTTTGATTGACGTGCATGAGGATGAAGTTTTGAAGGTCATAATTGTGTGATTAGTTGCATCGTAGCTGTAACAGGGAAACGCAGTCTCTCTCATTTGCAAATTCAGATCGTTTGCAGAAGTACAACGGCTAAATTATTATCTTTTTTTCTTTCTTTTCAATAAATGAAAATCACCAGCACTTTGAGAAAAAAAAATATATTCACAGAAAAATTATTCATATTAGGTTAAATACTAGATCAACAACAAAGAAAGCTATGGTATGAGGTGCTATATTCGGTTTCATGTGTTTAAGCCCTCCTAAAAATCCATATCTCTACTAAGACCTCGTTTTGCAAGGAGATTCTTATCTTAATTAAATTAAAACCTAACTATTCTAAAATAAAAATAATAATTTGTCTTTTTATTTAATACCAAAAATATATATTATATATAAGTTTATAATCTTAGATATTATACAAAATATATTCCTTTAAAAAATGGTTTAGAACATATAAAATAGCTCTTTTATTTGACATTAAAATATACATGTTGCGTGTAAGTTCATAATCCTACATATAGAAGGAAACAAAATACTTTTTATATTTATTTTTTTGAAATATAGGCCAAATTATCATGGATTCAATAAATTGGTTATTAAATCCAAAATTCATGTAAATATGTAGTCTTGAATTAAATACGAAAACACTAAAACACATAATGTATTTTATATATTTTTTAAGAAATATGTAATATATGAATTTATTTATTTTTGATAGACTTGTCCAAATGCACATAAATAAAACATTTGTTTTAAAGAATTTCTGATTTTTCAAAGGCTTTCAATGAAAAAGACATGTATTTTTAATGTCGGGGTGATTACCTTTCAATATATATTTACTATCCCAAATATTAAATTCAAATACCTAAAAAAATATTATAGAGACTAAAAAATAAATTCATTACGGGCCTTGAAATGTTTTAGATTTTTTTTTAATTTATCTAAGGGTCATTTTGGTACAACCCCTCTATACAAAAAATAAAATAAAATTATCAAGTAGGCCTTAGAAAATGTTTTTCAAACAACCCATTAAAGACCAAAAAAAAAAAACTTTAACAAGAAAGGTAGTCATCCAAATAAATCTTTATTTATTTACATGAAAAATAACCTGTATGAGTCAACCTAAAGTGTTGGTTCAACCACACACCGACCAATAATAAACTTATCCCAAAAAAACTATCCAAAAACAAAGCTTATTTTTAAACCAAACCAAAATCAAAATCAAAAAAAACACAAAATACATATAGATATTACAAAAAAATAGATCAAACACAAATAAATAAAGAACACGATGAATCATCTTTACAAACCTAGAAACACAAAACATAGAATAAAAATCAAAGGTGTAGTATGAATCAATTATAACTCAATAACCAAAACTATATCAAGAATTGGTTTCAATTTGAAAAACATGTTATTGATGCATGAAACTCATAAAATATTTACTAATAATGACATGGGTACTAACAAAACCAGGAATGAATCTAACAAGTTCTAAGACTACTATTTATGACAATGTTCATCACATTAATATTATAAGCATCAAACTAAAAAACCGATAAACACTATCTAAACCTAGAAACATGCATTTTGACCTTTGCAATATTCATTGGTAGTTCTAGCTAGACACACTATCAAAATTAACCATAAAAATTGGGGGGGAGCTTCAAAATTATCAACCTAAAACAACCTACATCTTATCAGAATCCAAACCAACACTTTATCATTACACGAGAGTTAGAAAATCAATGTAACAATGTTATATAAACCTCATAAACAAAACATCTATAAATCTAAAAAACTAAACACATTAATCAAAAACACATTCCAAGTTGTAAAATACATGAACATGTGGCAATTATAGTCTAGAAAACAAACTAAAACAAACAAAAAAATTGACTTAAAGACCATCAAAATTATATATAAAAAAAAATAAACTAGATTCAAAGCTTTAAAAACACAAAAAAAATGGATTTTTCTAGATTTTTGTCTGACTTGTAAAGGATTTCTAGCTTTTACTTTAGATCTTCAAAATGAATAAGAATCCTTTTATTTTTGTCTTGGCACTTCTTTTCATCCCTTTCTATTCCTAAAAGTCTAAATATATTTTTCTATTTTCTCTTCTTTCTCATTGTATCTATTTTTTATTATTTCTTTGCTCTGTCTTTCTTACTTCTTTCTGAATAATTTTAAAGGCTAGAAGTTACAAAATTATGTTCTCCTTAACTGATATCCTAAAACTAATATGTATAAGATTCCTTTTTCCATTATGCTAGAGATTTATTTTTTCCCTCTTTTCTTGAACAAAGTTGTTTAGGGGTAAATTATATAAACTAAGGTTTTGTTAATTTAGGATTTGGAAAACCTCCATTGTAAGTCCTTTTATTTCAATTTCATTACTTGTACTTTTAATTGACCTTTAAACTTTCTTGATCTATGCAATCATACCCCTACAAATTTCAAATTGCCTTATTTTATTCAAGTTTTTTTTTACAAATTGATCATTGGCTTTCTAATTTGTTCAATTTGATCCCTAATAAATGCCAAACTTTTAGTTTTGTTTTTAAATTGACCTTTGTTTTGACCAATTTTGGTCCTTGTTGTTTTGCAAGTTTTGCAAATTGGTCTATGGTCATGAAAATCTCTGATTTTGACCCTCTAATAGCCTTTAGACTTTTAATTTATTTTAATTGAACCCTTCATTGCATCGATTTGGTTCAGTTTCAATTGAGTCCCTATTTTTCCAATCTATGTGATTTTTTTGGCTAAAATTAGTTTTTAGAATTAATTTTCTCTTCAATTATATCTTTACTTGAGAAAAAATAACTTATTAAAATTTTAGTTAAATCTTTAAACTTAATTAATTATTATAGTTTTGATAAAATAGGATTTCACGGCTAAACGTTGTCTCAAATCTTGTCTTTTTTCGACCTCTTTTTTTTTATAAACCAAAATCACTCAATTTGATCACCCTTATAGCTTTTATCTTTTGCAATTTTAAAAATGTTTCCCCTTATATCTTAAAAATATTTTTTTCTTCAATAATAAATCAAAAAAATAAAAGGTGTAATAATTATATCTTTGTTTTTGTCATCATAAAAACATGAAGTTGATTTATGTTAAGCCACGGATCACAAAGCCCCAAATTAGCTTCGCCTTAGATAATAATACAATAACTTCACCTTAGAATTCAATTCTTTCTCCAAAAATTGCTTAAAACTCTACGTTTTCCTTGTGAATATGCTTTAAAACATAACTATATTGATGAATTCGAAGGGTTAGAGATTTTAAGTGTCATAAATATCATATATCAATGCAAATATTCATTTTATTTGCTTACCAAGACCAATTCCCAAATGATCATCATATTGTTTATATTTTATATGTGACATCAAGAGGTCCAGAAATGTACACGTTGCATCAATGTAGTTCCGCTCGTTAAATTGAAACAGAACAAACCATTTGATTATTTTATGGGTATACCGTCGTCAAGATTCTTCAGGCACATGATGTTTAGGAATAACCTCTATTTATGTCAGTAAATACAAATGATTAATTAATATAAAATATGTCTTCGACACTCTTTGTCTAATTCCTAGTAGGTGCCTTGACTAATTTTTAAACAAGTAATTGGCTCCACTTTTCCGAAAATGTACAAAAATTAAAAGCATATGACATTAATTTGTCAAAAAATCTAAAAAAGGAAAAAAGGCATGGTAAAAGGGCTAAAAATACAAAAAAAAATAAATTAATAAATAAATAAATTGTTTTAAAAATAGTTTTAAAATACAATAACAAATCATCTTTCGGTGGGACCAGAGACCATTTCCTTTTCTTTTTTTCAACCGTGGGCAGGGAAAAGGTCGGCTGTCACAATTGATTTGCTGTCATGAGCTGAAAGGGAAAGGCTCCAAAATCCTACTTCTGATAGCGACTGTCGGCATTGGCTTTTCATGCCACGTGTACTGAGGACCCTCTTCGCATGTTAGTATTTGCAATTTGGATTTACTTCACTGTGTTTTTTTTTTTTTTTTTTTTCTATTTACCATATCAGCAGTAATTATATTTTCATGCGAAGCTTTTTTTCTTTCAAGATTCTTTGTTGTATTTCAATAATTAACATAATTATAGCTGTAATTCTTAGAAGAAATTTCCGATTCATTTCTTTTAATATAGCACCTACCCATACAACCACCTCGAAGAGGGGGTGTCCCTTTTGAGCACGATGTATACCCTAGGAAGTACGTTGTTCATTGAAAGTCTAACAACAAAATGTAAGTTTATTTTTATTTCATACAAAATTGATAAAGAAAAAAAAAGTAACACTGGATAAATTTTTAGTAATTAATTTCAATGCACAAATTGGAATTGGAAGTGCCTATTTTTCAATACAGTTAGGTTTCTAAAAATCCTGAATGGAAGGGTATGATTGATGTTTGACATAGAAAATTCAAGGCTATTATTCTTATTGTTGTTGCTATAATTATTCATTTAGTTAATTTTTTAAAATTTTAATAAACTAATTATTTTATAGAATAGATTTGTAAGAAAAATATTTACTAGAAGTAGGATGACAATGTTATTGTTGAAAAAGTTATTGGAGAGTTACAACATCATACCATGTCGCGTGATTTCTAGTGTTACATGTAGAAGAAATCAATCAAATATGCAAAACAAAAAGGTCTTACAAGTTAGGAAAACATGGTTGTATGAGGGAGTTTCAAACCTACTCATTTCTCGGAGATTATCTTGGAAGCTTATATCTAGCACGTGATGTTTATGTGTTTTGTGTGTCGATTATAGTCTAATATGGAGAATCAAAATAAAAAGATTTATGGTTGAACTACCACGCATATTAGCGAATCCATTCCGTTCATTTTTTCATGCAAAGCGGATGGTAAACTTTTGTTTTATTATATACCATTTTTTAGTAATTGTTGTTAATAAGAAAATATTTAACTAATAATAGCTTTCTTTTTTAGGCTACAATTTATAAATATGATCCAAGATTAATGGATCGTTTTGTTGAAACTCACATGTGAAATGAGGGATCGTCAAAAAGTGATATAACAACTCATGGATAGTTGAGCTTGAAAAGTTATTGGTAAGTTAGATTTCAACAAAAAATTTTCTTTAAGTTATTATTATTTTTTAATTTGCTCATTATTTATTCATGTAACATATAACATCTAATTGCAAAAGAAATACAAGGATGATCCTTGAACCCATATAGAATTTGATCTATAATTATGTTTTGAGGCTGAATCATTTGGTGGATTTATAGTATCTCAAACACCATGATCAAGGATATGTGGATATTAATAAAACACACACACACACACACACACACACACACACACACACACATATATATATATATATATATATATATATATATATATATATATATATATATCACATTGTATTAAGAAAATGTTCTACAAATATATTTATATAATATAAATATATATTTTTGATTAGGTTCAAGCAAATATGTTTTGATAATATTCATACCATATTCATTACTCTATTCATCAAGTGAAGGTCATCACAAAAAAATAGCAACTTGTTTAGAGCCAGCGATGATAGAATCCATCAAAATTTATATTAAATTATAATTTTGATATTGAGAGATGAAATTAAAAATAAAATTGAATTAGGAAAATATGATAAATAGCAATAAAAATATTTGAATCAAATTTGAAATAAAAGCTAAATAAAATCAAATGATGAGAGATGCAATTCAAAAATTATAAAAGATTTTTTTAAGAAACAAAATAGATAGAAATAAAAAAAATGAATCAAATTTAAAACAAACACTAAATAAAATAAATTGATGATAGATAAAGTTGAGAAACAAAATTGACCTACAATAAATTAAAAAAAAAAAAATATATATATATATATGAAAAAAAATAAGAATCATATTATATATATAAAAAAAAACAGGTGCAATAAAGCTTGTCTATTTTCCAATGCTACGTTGTCTATTCTTCGTAGCCATACATGTCTCCAACAGAAAGCTCCTAGTACATTTCAAACATCATCGTGACAGGTGATGTTTGATCGATGAAATAGCTAAATTTTATGAAAAAAATATTTTGTTGTAAAGAAAATACTGTATATGCTCTCAGATTACACACTAACCCATTTCTTAATTAACATATGAAGCCTGCCGCTTGACCCTGCAAGGAAACTTTCGTAGATTTTGGTATTCCGTTTTTTTGAAAAAATTAAAAAAATATTTTTTTATTTTTTTATTTTTAAATTAAATATTTAATATTTTTAGATCATTTTCATATGTTAATATTAAAAATAATTTTAAAAAGATAAAAAAATATCATTTTAATGTAATTTTAAACGATAAATACTTTTAAAAATAACCTCAATCATACTACTTAACAATCATTTTATGTTCTTGGCTTATGATGGTACACGGTGTTAGCTAATGCCTGAAATAAAGTTGCTCTTAACGACACTTGAGATTTTAGCCTAGCGGGAGAAAAAAGTTGCTCATTTTCTCTGTGTCTGGATTCAAGTTTTCTTTAGTACATGTTTGTTACCTCCGCGATGTTTTACTTGTCCATTGGGTTTGCATGGTGTTTAATAGATTCAGAAATTAATTGTGATGTATGTAAACTAGTCCAAACATCCCAAATTATAAAAAATAATAATAATAAAGCTGCCTGTAACGACCTCAAGTTTAGTTACCAAAGTTTTCCTGTAGTTATTCCCATGTGTAATTCTGATGTAAGAAACAAAATTAAATGAGCATCTGCTGCTGAGGAAACATGAATTGCTGACATGAGTGGCTGCGTATGCTTGGAGAGGAAGGGTCCCTCAATTATTTGCCAGACGACAGGTGAAGTCACGTTGATGTCGAGGTGATCTTTCCCTAATGGGGCCAGCGGGCTGGCATGTAATTATCACTATTGATTTACGGACTTTATCATAGTTCTCATTATTGCTTAATTTGTTTTTTTCTTCCAGTCTCTGTCTTTTTTTTTTTTTTTTCATGCATGATTTATAATTGGTTTTAATAGTAGGCAATTAGAGAGAAAGAGTGCAGTAGGGGCTCCATTAGTTAAATAAACTATCGTCATGGAGCATTAGGGTTAGGATTTAGGGTTTATATTAAATAATATTGTGGACAAAAGCTTTTAGTTTGAAGTCCAGACGGTCCATCCCATCTAGTTGCTAAATAAATAGAAATGAAACCTCTAGACCAAGATCTTGCGAGAGATTTTTTGAGTTGATTAATAGGCGAGATGATATGACAACGATATACGAGCTAGCAATCCTATATTTCAATTGTCCATAGAAGTAAGTTTCCCGAATGAATAATGAAATAAACTTTGTAAGATTTACTGGATTCTGCTTGCGCAACTAGTAATATACTTTATTTATTTGCATGTGCAATTCCAATATAGAAATGATTTCTATTTTTTTTAAATAATCAAAAAACAATTGTTTTAACCTGACTTTAAATAGTTAATGAGACTTCAAGATATAATTTATATAATTATTTAACATAGTTTCTCAAGTGAAAGTTTTTTGAGGATAGAAATTTGTAGAAACCCACAATATTTTGTGCTTATTTTTTATAGCAAATAGAAATGTGATAATAAGTTTTATTCAAAACTCGTGATCGCTTGATTAAGAAAGTTTTGAAACCATGTGTTTTTTTTTAAAAATGATTTTAGATGGGATATACAAAGATTTTAAAAGACTTATTTATGAGTTCAGAAAGCTCAATCAAGGACTTAATTGCAAAAGAATTTCTTTTATAGGTAATTTCGGTGTTAATTGCAAGAAATCAAAGTTTAGGGACTAAAACTAGGCTTTAGAAAGCAAACTTGGTGAAATCAAGGGCTCAATTACATTTGATGAGCAACTAAGAACTTAATTGAACTATTTCGGTGACCAATGACCAATTTGTAAAAGGCATGTGACTTCGAGGACTAGAATCATTGAAATTAAGGTCCTAATTGATGAAAATTAAGAGTTATTGACCAATTAGGGTCCAATTAAACAAATCAAAAACCAAAGACTGAATTGGAAAAGACGTTCAAACCTAGAGTAGGAAATTGAATTCACTCGAGATGAAATTGCATGAAATTAAGAGTTTAGAAGTAATTAAAGGTACAATTAAATGAGATTGGAAGAATAGGGGCTAAAGTGAAGATGGATAAATCATAAATCAAAAACATTAGTTTTTAAAGATTAACTAAATCAGCATCATTCAATAAACACTATGCATCTTCTTCATTTTGCCTGATTAAGTAAGCACTTTCAGGTGATCAGATGTGGCATTTTCGATCACTTTTGAGGTTGTAACCACTACCATTCAACTGAGAAACATCCCTTCTACAATATTATTACCTAGAAATCAAATGTTTATGTCCTATTTTCTTCATTGATTATCATAACATATGTCATTGAACAAACTTTCACTATATATTCAAGTGCTATGTTGATCAGGTTAATACTTTCAAATAAATAAATATGGAGTTACAAACCTCCAAAATAAGCAGGAGTGAGTCTATAGAAAGGTATGCACCTAATTTACCAAGTTCAAATGCCTTAGACGACAATGACGATAAAGATGCTTTGACGAAGCCACGAAAATGTCCAACTCACTCATTCTTGACTAAGACACCCATTTTCACAAAACCACCTAGCTTTTGCATGTGTTCACACTTATAAAAAGATGAAAGGTTTTTTTATCAAGTCTTTAAAACCTTCTTCCTCAAGATCGAAACACTAAAACATTTCCAAATAACCTTAAGTTTGTTACAAAACTATTTAGATCCAAAACCAATACTTTTATGGTGAAACTAACTATGTTTTAGTTTGTTATAGCCGTAACAAACTCATTTAAATCTTGTAGTTTAGCCTAAAAGAGGGGGAGATAATCATTAGACAGAAGGGTGAAAAGAGAAAGGGAAAAAACTTTGTTTTTTGATGATTTTAGAGAAAAGACATCAGAATTCAATCGTTACTCAAGGTGTCACGCCGATAAGGTATACTACTATAAATTTCAAGGGTGGAGCCCATGAGGCTTGCAATTTGATTCCTTTTATCATTTGAATATAATGTGTTAACATTTTTAAATATTTGTTTAAGCATGCTTTGACTTAGAATCTACCAAATAGAGAAACTAATTGTTAATATTTGTTTTGTGTATAATTTATGCATATTTTCAAGTCTTTTAGTTTTGTTTTGGCCTTAAGGAAGGTAAAAATATAGATTTTAAATCTTGCATTGTTTGAACATGATTTATGTTTTGAGTTAGTAATATAGTTTGAAGCATGATTTTAATTTTTTTTTCCCTGTATTGTTCATGTTTTTTCAATTATATTTATAAGTAATAATGTTGTTTGATGAAGATAAGAAAGTTTGGATGTCTAAGACGCTTTTTGGGGGGTTTTTAGTTATTTTTGGTGTTTTCTAGCCAAATATGGGTTTTGTTCGTAGTTTTCATCTAAACAAATTTGATTTAAGCTCTACTTTTAGGCCTTATTTTGATTTAATTTGGATTCCTTAATCTTTGTATATCACTAATGGTGAATAATCTAAGGTTTTTTCTGCATTAATAACACTTTTTTGAGGGTTTTAATCTTAGAATTTCAATTTAGAATCGAAATTTATTTATAAATAATTATGATGTTTGAGTTATAATTGAAGCCAATGGACCTTTTATTCTTGATTTGAGCTTGATTGAGAACATAAATGTGTCTTTTATTCCTTGAAAACTTGCCCCATTTGACATACTTGTTGCTAGATTTTAAAATGAATGTTTTTTAATGTTCTTTGTTTTCTATGTGCTTGATCCATTTTTGTTCTTTTTTAAATACAAAAATATGTTTTTATCAAGTTTAATCTATTACATCAAGTTAATCAGATCAACCCCATTAAATTAATTCAGTGGGGTTAACCCGATTAGTCAACTTAGTCAGGTTGACCTTTTCAAGTCAAAATATGACCCAATATTAAATACTCGTTTGTTTCTTCCTATTTTTTGTTATGTTTTTATTAGTTTAAAGGTGTGTTTGACGAACAACCCATTAAGCCTATTTGGATAGTTTTATTTTGAATAAAAATATAGTTTTCTCACTGTACAAAATATACATATAAAAAAACTAAAACATGGTTATTTAAAAATATCTTTTTACATGTTGTATATGGCCAAATACCTATAAAAATAAATTAATATTTTACAAAAAAAAGAAAAAGTTCAAATAAATAGTTTTTTGCATACATTTGATGATTTTGATAAAGTTTATTGAGTCCATGAGGATTTGGCCATTATGTTTTAAAAAAAATCTTTTCTTAATTCATGATATTCAATGATAAATACTCTAGTATATACATTGAACCTACAAGTAGGTTGATATTTAAAATATTAGTAATTGATCTAATACATCTAAGAGTTATCTTGAAATATTCACCAATTTTAATTCAGAGTGTTTGTTTTATCACAATAGATGAAAAAACTCATCCACCATCATGATAGATGAACTTTTTAAGACATCTACATAGATTTCTACAAATATTAATTTGTTTGGGCATATGAGTCCATAATAGATTTAAAAAAGCTAGATTTATTTCATATGAATAAATTATAAGTCGTAAATAGAATACAGACTAGGAACCCATTGAAAGCTTTTAAAAAAACTTACTTTAGGTAGGGTGTATTAGGAGTACTAACACCTTCCCTAATAACAAGTAATTTCTTACCCTTGTAAACCCCCAATAAGACCAGGATACTCGAGTTTCCTAACAATCTTAAACTAAATAACTAGATGGTATTTCCTTGATACCATGATGAATCAGGCAAATAGAATGGCAAGGAAGACATGTTGTTTATAATGATATGAGACTAAGTTTTATGTTTTATGGTTCATTTGTTTTTTCATGTGTTTAATTTTTATATCTTGTTTTTTTTACTCTTTAGTTTGCTTTTTTTCTTTGTCATGCCTATGCATTTATTCTAGTTATGGATAAAATGTTTCCATGTTTTACTAGTTTATTTTTGAGTATATCTTTTTGTAATACACATATGTAATTTTTTTTGGTAAATGAGGGTGTGGTGGCTTATCTTATGACTTTCAATCAAGGCTTTAAGTTCATGAAACCATTCAACTCATTATTGATTGCTTGGACTTGTTGTGATTGGCATATATGTCATCTCATTACCAATTGAGTCCTCATATTGCCTTCACGAGGATAATCATTAAGATAACCAAAGGCCATGTTGTTTTAGTGACCAAATAGTACTTACTCCTTGTCTCATATAAAAGGATTAGAACTTGCCCATAGGGTGTATATCCCTGAAATAAATATTGTAGCATTAAATCTTATTTTAGTCATAAGCATCTTGCATTGTAAGACTTGAGACTGATAATATCACCAATAATATAAAATGACAACCATAAAAAATAGATTGAAATTTGAACCTTACAATTGCTAGAGGGGATAACCTGAGACTAAATGGCAGCAAGATACCACTCATCAAGAATATGAGTTGATCTAAGAATGACCTAAGAAAGGCTATTTTCTCATATGAAGGTCATCGTTACTAATGATGAGTTTTTAAAGAAACATGGGAGGATGACAGAAATCACAAGGGTCTCTATTTAAAATTTGGTACTTAAAGCTCTAATACATTTATAAGATCCTGAATACCGATTATTTACCTTTGAGAATATAGAATTATCCCCCCTAGAGAAATATTATTTACTAATTTGGTTTCAATAAAAAAAATTACAAAGCCTAATTCCCTCAATGGGGTGATAAAGTGTTTACCAAGTTGATCAAGGTTTTTTGATCTCAAAAAATGTTAGAGAGAAGTACTAGGGAAGAAGTACTTGAAAAAAGGAAGAATGACTATAAATTTGTTAAAGGGATAACGAAGAATGCCCTCTTTGGGAATTTTTGTATTAGTGTTATTTTTTAACCTAATAGGAATAACTAGTCTGGAGACAACCTCAACTTTCATCTAATACAAAAAAAAATCAAACAAATCCTATTGTTGAATTATTAGTAGAAACTATCATGACACTCAATCATTGAGGGGAACTAGCAAAGGATCAATGAGACATTATGAGCAATTGTTATACATATGATTGGTTAGCCATATAGAAACTAAGAAGCCAATATTTACCAATTTCTTGTGGTATAGTCACAAACCATTAGAAATAATTTAAAAAGATGAATGAAAAGATCTTAATGAAAAGATTGGAAAGGAAATTTGAGGAGAGTCTATATAAGAAGAGGTGAAGTGGAAAGTCCCATGAACGAGAGAAATATTTTTTTTAATAATTTATAGTTAAAGATGATGGGTACCTCTGATTGCAGTAACTGAATATGTCAGCTATATGTCTGTTTCTAGTCATAAAACAACTTAGAGACATATAATATGTCCTAGAAATGGTCATGTTATTTGAATTCTTTATGCAATTCAAAGATCAATTTGTTTTTTAAAAATAAAAAAAACATGAAAAAGGATTGGAAACTCTATATGATCAAAAAAAATAAACAAGAGGTTTAAAAAAACTAGTAATTAGTGAGAAATACTCAAGATAAAAAAAACCCTATCATTAGTAATTGTCCTTGTGACTCTTAGATTTGAGGCTAAGACTTCACGAGTTGTTGATCAGACTAAAAGAAAAAGGAGTAATAGTGAGGAGAACCTAAGAATAACTGAAAAAAGCTCAAAATAGATGTAAACACCAATAACACCTTTAAAATCTCCCTTCAAGAACAACTCATTAGTGAAAAAAAGTTGAGGGATTTTATAGAACAATAGTTGAAGGAAATAAATAAGAAAACCATGTTTTTAGAAAATTAGCTAAAAACCAAGCTTAGAAAAAGCAGGTTGAGAACCTTCTTAACATGTTTTTTTTGTCCCTTTCCATTCAAGCTTAGGGCAATAATCACTCAATATACTAAACTTATATTACTAAATATCAACCAAATCAAAATAAATAGATATAATTTAATTAATTAATTAACCAAACAAATCTAGTAAAACTTATATTAAAATGATAGCTTTTATTGATGTTGTAAGTTGCGTAAAAAGACATCCTATGTAAGGAAATAAGACATGATATAGTTAAGGAAATAAAATGTTTTAATACATGCTCATCATCTAAACAACTTCAAATCATATAAAAAGTATAAGAAAAAAAATTCAAATTCATACAAAGATTTTCCTAGAGGTGTATAGTTATGGCACATATACTTCCGATTTCTATTTTTCCATGCTTTCCCCTAACATATTTATGACATCATATCTAACAACTATGAATTTTTTGTTATATTTTTTTCTTAACCCTAATTTATGGATTGAAAATATGCAATATCGTAGTCTATGCAATTTTCAATAGTTTTTATGTTTACAAAGTAGTCTTGAGAAGAATTGTAAATAGAACATTAAAATTGGTATTTCTTCTAACAAGTTTAATCAAAGACATACAGTAAGTTGGTGTCCTTGTCATAACTTATTTTGTACATTTTTCTTAATATATGTTATTAAAAAATAAATTATAAAAAGAAACAATACATTTTTTTTATGTATTTCAATTGATTTGGGGCTATTTTATAATTTTTGATAACTTTTCTTGTTGTATTCATGATAACAAAATTTTGAAAATATAAATATTGAAAACATCAAGAAAATCATAGAATAAACAATAATAATAAAAAAATCAATGAAAGAAGGACCAAATCAAACACAAAGTTTTGGCCCATTCTCAAAATAACTAAAACATATGAGGATAATGATAGGGGAAAAAAGAGAAGAGAGAAGATGGTAGAAAAAATAGATAAGTAAGAAATAAAAAATAGATATAAATAAACCTACCCATATAATAAGAAAAAGGATGAATAAAGAGAAAATGAAAACAAAAGAAAGAGAAAGAAATCTAGTAAATAAAGAGATAAGAGAAAAAGGAGAAAATAAGAAATGAAGGATAGAACAAGAAAAATTAAAAAAAAAATAGAGAAACAAAGAGAGAGAAAGTTGTTGATAAAAAAAAAGAGTGAGAACAACAACCCAAATAAGCTTAACAATTTCTTATTTAATGTAATAAAAATCTTCATATTCTAGCTCGTTTACATGATTTCTGTCTTTTATATTTTTTTAATTTATAATTTTGAATATTAATTACTAAGAAAAAGCTTAATAATTTTTTTATTTGATATAAGATATGGCTATAAGGTCTATTAGAATATTCCTAGGTATATTTCAAGATTAAATGTTCAAATAACATTGTTGATGTAGGGACCACTTTGAAAGAGAGACTTGAAGTAAAAGACATGGATTGCTAAAAAAATAAAGGATTGGCATGCTTATTAGCAATTTCTTTGTTTATATCTATCATTAATGAACAATATAAATTATATTTTAAAATTTTATTAATGATTTACATTTTTAGATTTATATAATTATTTAATATGATATTAAAATCTTGATCATCAAATTATCATGAGTTCAATTATTTGTTTTCTAATCAAAATTAATAAATATATAAATTAGATTTAGTGTGTGTATGTGCAAGATCAAGTCACTTCATATGTTTTTTTTAGAAAATAATATAAATCCTATTAATATCATAAAGCTTCATTTAATAACTTAAATTTTTTGGTTGAAATAGTTAATTAAAATCACATCAAAACTTTGATTAGCAGCTCATACGAATCTATATAATTAAAAAATTAATTACTATTGCTTAACATATAATAAGTGCATATAAAAGTAATTCATTTAATTAAAAAATAGATTAATATTCCTACTTAACATATAATAAAGCATATATAAAAGTAATTGATGTCTGCATGGAAAATAGTAACTCTATTTATCTGTATGAACACTACCCCAAAAACAACTGGTAGTTTACATCACCATGTAGCAACCAAACAAGAACTCCCTAATAATGTCAACGTAAAATCCATCAACCTCCATGCCAGCTTGTGCATGATTCTTATGTTAAATCAATATCTGTCTTTGTTCTTCAACAAGTGGAGCCCACTTGGCTTTCACCGACCAAGCATTCATCCAGTTATCGTGTTGGATAAAATAATTAAATATATTATTATTATTTTTATTATTATTATTATTATTATGTAATGGAAGATGCTAATAATTAAATAGTACAAGTTGGCATCGATAGCTAAAAGGCTATCTTCCACCCTTCAGTGTCATAATTATTGTCTATTTTGACGTTGATTCCCCAAAGCAGAGTCCTCGTTGTTATTATGCATGGAAAGAATCACGTGCAAGTATTTTTAAAAAAGTTATATTTTTAAAATTTAAATTTTTGATATGTTAATCTTAATTTTAAAAAATAAAAATGAATAAAGTATTTAGAATCAAAAATATATATTAAAAAGTAATTACTATGATAATATTATATGAATTTAAGAGGGTATTAGATAGAATGATAGTTATTGTTTTTTAAAATATAATTTTTTTTAAAATTATTTTTGATTTTGTCACATCAAAATAATATAAAATTATTAAAAAAAATAAAGTTTAAATGGAAGAAACTTTCTAAAAATATCTTTTTAACGTATGATTGAAAATAAATTTTGTATCGGCATAGCATAACATCATATATATATAAGCACATGTACAATAATCTTGTAAGCAATTTGTTAATTACTTAAGCAAACAAAATAATGGCCCGAAGTTTGCCGACAACCCGACTGATTTTCCAATCCAGTTTTGCTAATCGCTTCTTATTAATATTTTAATCATGCGTTAGCTTTTTATTCAAGACCTGTTTTACGATAATTTTAAATAAAAAAACGCAAGTATAAGAAGGCAGAAAAATCATAAATGAGAGATTTTTCTTATCAATGGATTATAGATTTTATTATCTTCTGTTTATATGTATTTTTTTCTCAAAATGAATATCATCAATTATTTTATATATAATACTATAAATTAATAAAAAGAATATAAAATAAAAAAACATTTCGCCCTTAGTTCTCGTCGGCATTGAAAATCTCAAAAATTATCTGGGGACCCCCCAAAGAAAAGGTGCAAATCACTAGCTAGTATTTTGACTTCTCGAACACTGCAATAAAAGAGCCTTCTTTGAAAGAGACCTCCTCGTTATCTATGACTGCAACCATGTAGGTCCATCTTTTTTAAGGCCCAACAAGATCGTAGGGCAAGATATTTTGATGGCTCCTGTCGGGCAACTGTAACCCGACACGTGGTATACCTATTGAATTATAAGCCGTCCGATCATCATAGTCAAATCAACCCCATTCTAGCTTCTTCGTGATGTTGATGTGTCCATATCTTAGTCCATGACCGTACAGCTGCTGGTCCCGGAAAATAAAAAGTATTTGTTGGCGACGGACACCTTTTTAATTGGTTGCTGGAGTGTTGCTGTCAGTCACAGTATCACGTGAGGGCTGGTTATAGTGCACGTGTCTATCTTTTTATACGCAGAAACATACTTTTACCGAGCAGTATATCTCTGAATCTATCATCAAAAGTCTACGAACGTATTATTCACTTATTCAATCAAAGTCTAATTTTCAAAATAGAATTTTATGTCTAGAGCTAATTAAATTCATTTAATGTAATTGATAAATGTTATTCCTGCTATGATATGTCATCATTCATGAAATTTAAGCTGCAAATTCATTCACAGCTTATATATATAAGATAAAAGATATGAAATTTCTATCATGAGAGGTTAAGACAAACATGGCCAGCAAGCCCTTAGAAGCTCCACCGTTTATAAGAAGAGAGAATGATAGTACTGCCACCTTTGTCGGATTGAGTTCATTTATTGTCTGATCCGAAGGTAAAATCAGAAGGGAAAAGGAATAGCAATCAACAACGAAAGACAGCAAGATTGCATTCAGACACTCATTGATGTTGTTTGAATCAACGGTCCAAAATGATTTCCAGAAAGCTATCCTGTTCGGATGCCCCTTGCTTTGTTCTCTAGTGGTAACTTTGCTTGCAGAGAAAATTTCCCTGTTCTCTGATGGCAATGATTTCCAGAAAGCTATCCTGCTGAAAACTATTTTTTTCTCTTCTCTTTCTCGTTAAAATTGATGTCAAAAACATCTCTGCTCGCACAGCACCACCCTGTTGTCGGGACAGGTAGACAGATCAAATTAGACCATAGATTGTTTTTGAGGCCATGGGCATCGCTCGCATTTCAATCTATCTGAACTGGAGTACCCCTTCACTATCCCAAGTGGTTGATAAAATAATATAAATTATATTTTAAAGTTTTTTTTAATATGATATTAGAGTTTTGTTGATTTAATAATCACAAGTGTGAAGGAATCATCTTATCTAAGAGCTTAAGCTAGTAGGTAAGGCTCTAGAATATGATTTATATTATTCTCTAACACACATCCTCATGTGAACGCCCTTTGGGCTTGAAACTTGCACAGACCCACATCACCTTGTGTTTGGTTTTTATCAAATAGAATGGGGATAGTGAGATTCGAACTCGTGACTGTTAGGGTCAAAAAGGCTCTGATACCATGTCAAGGAACCATTTCATCTAAAAACTTAAGCTTAAGTGAGGCTCTAGAATATGATTTATATTATTCTCTATCAACGAGTTCAATTCTCACCTCTTTATATTCTATTCGATAAAAATCTAACACGAGATAATAGAAGTCTGTATAAATTTTAAATTTAAAAGGCTCTTACTTGAAAAACGCCAAGAAATGTGTGGATGCTCACGTCGGTCATCAACTCCTTGCCTTCTTGTCTCTTCAAAAGCTTTTTGAAAATATGGCCAGCTTGTGTTTCTAGTAACTGGTTTTAGGGTTTTTTTCAGGAGGGAAAACGATGCATGCAAAAGATCTATTGTGACACTTCTAGTGGCTGAACCTGGTGGAGTAAGCCTAGCCATAGATTTTTGACAACTCAGGAGGCCCTGCATGAAGGACAGAGCAGTACGCTGCAATTCAATTCACATTATATGTCGCTGACTCTTTGATTTTCGTCATCGAGTTGAATATTTTTATCTCTGGAATGGATCGGATTGCTGCAATTAATCCAGGACTCAGTGAGTTCAGTTTCATCGAGTAGAGATTGAATGAGTTACCTTCTTTTAATAAATTATCAGGGGGAGACGCACCAAACCTATTCTCCAGCCTGAAATGTTTAGTAATGGAAAACCCCAATTATAAATTATAATTATAAGGAAAACCAAGCCTGGAGTGAAAAAAAAACAGCAATGATTTGCTATATATATATGATAATTTTAGAGTATAATTTTTTTTTATTAAAACTTAGACTCTAGCCTTTTTAATCATTATTTTCTATTTAATGCATTGTAAGTCATTTAAATTAAAAAAAAAAGTATTCATCTTTTGTCATTCATGATCTTTTTTTTTTTAATTTAACTGAAAATAAAAAGGCCTCCTTTTCTTATCTAGTTTAAAAAAACTTCACCTATGGTTGTTCTTTTTTAAAAAATATATGATATTTGTATAATTAAATGAAAAATAATCTCAAAAATATAAAAATAATTAAATCCAAATACATGCATGATTTGGGTGGCAAGTTTGGTTGGATGACTTAGGCTCACTTGATGCCTTTTTTAATTCAATATTGTCTTTTTGCCAAATTTGTCATTTAATATTGAGTTAATTGGGTATTGAGTTTTCAATTTGTTTCTATTTTATTTTGTAGAATTAACATGGTCTCATTATCCATCCAATGAGTTTTGTTGATTACATCAAATTAACAAGGTTGATTCAACATGTTACCATTTCAGTATTAAAAAAAAATATATCATTTAGATATTAAAAAAATATATCATTTAGTGTGTCATCATCTCAAAATTTAAAAAGAATATCATCCAATATGCAACATCCTTTGAGTTCATGGTTAATATGCTTTAAGAAACACATTAGTAGTGCTTACATGTTTGTTTTATGTTAAAAAAAATATTAATCCAACCCATCATGTTTGAAAAAAATATTGATTTGACTCATGACATAACATGAACTGATAGTTTAGTGAATATATACACTAACCCTTAAATGTTTAGAAAATAGAGATTGAGCAAGTTCCTTTAATAAATTCAAAATAAAGGTGTTTATGGACATCGTGGGTTGGGTTTTGACCCATGATTATTTTCAACCCAACTTATGATATTTTTCAAATATAAGTCCGACCCATTCATTTTTTTAGACAACATAATAACTATCACAATCTTACATAAAAACAAAACAATAATTATAGTCAAGCATTTTATCAAATAATTAGGGTGCAATATGATACAAAGACAAATCGATGAGTAGGGATTATAAAATGCTTTTGGGTTTGTGATTTGACTAATAAAATAAAAGTTCAATTTAGATTCTTGAAATTTTATTAATTTTCTTATAGTCTCTATGTTACCAAACAAAAACGATTGGAATTATAAAATGTATTCTCATCTCCTCATATCAAACTTTAAAATGAACATTTATAATTTATATAGAAATAAGCAAAATAAAGAAGGGAAAGAGATTAAAAGAATGAAAAACGATTATAAGTGTGAAGGCGAAAATGAAAAAAAAAGATAGAAGAAAAACATATTTTTAATATCAACGAATTAATTTATTTATTTCGGGTTATACAAGTTGGGTCAAGCTAAGTGTATTTCATAATTCCCAACCCATACTTAACCCTGTAATATCAATTTATTAGGTTTATTGACCCATTTTATTCAAAAACAATATCTAAATTATCTGACCTTTAACAAGTTAGATTATGTAAGATAATAAAAAAATTATATATGAGCCAAATATTTTTATAAGCATGTGATAGTTATTTTTCAAAATATTTTTCACTTGAAAATACATTGGAATAATTTTTTTATTTTTAAAAATTTATTTATAAAATAAAAATATCAAAACAATCCAAAACATAAAAAAGAAATTAAAAACAAAATTAAGATACTTTGAAAAACACAACCACTCCACAATCCTCCTACCACCTGATGTTTAGCATTAGAAACCCCCAGCCCGATGGATCACACTAAGCAAATAATTGGGCCTGGGCATGAAACTCCCAGCCGCACCGATTTAGTAATAGTTCTGCTAAAGGAAAAGCCCATCTGATATTTATATTACAAAATTAGTGCAGAATGCAGGACTGAATGAACTAATTTAATAATATAAAAATCGGTTGGGCTTTTGCTTTATGTTCACAAAATGATTCTTCTTGGGCCTTTTGTTTTAGCAGAGTCCATGTCGAATACTGTGAGTGCATAAAAAACTATTCATTATATCAATTTGGGGTCTTCAACAAAACTGTTTTTATATATATATATATATATATATATATATATATATTAGCATGGTATGGTATTATATGTTAAGATTTTTTTATTTACATATTCTTACATAATCAACATATTAAAGAATATTTCAATTTTAAATTACAACTTAGTTTTATGAAATACAATTTTTAGGTTATTTTTAAGAAAAAAATTAAAAAAAGCAAAAAAATTAAAAACAAAATACACTTGTTTTTTAAAAAGGTGAGAAAAAAAATTAAATTTGATCTCTACAAATATTGAAGTTATAAATATGGGGTCCTTTTTATTTAAGGTTTTTTATGTTAAGATGCAAAACTTTATTTTCGTTATATTTCAGTTTTTAATGTCAAGGGAAGAGATAGAAAGTCATCGAAAAAATAAAAGAAAGAGAAAGTTTGAATGATCACATTTTCAAACCCCAAAAAATCGGGATTCATTAATTTTTTTGTTTATTTATTTGATTTTGGAATTTTTGATTGTTTAAAAGTTGATTTTTGGGTTGAAATTATTTTCCTAAGAAATTTTCAAAGTATTTTGTTTAAATAAAATTAAATTGAAAATGAATTATTTAGGTTATAAAGCCACGATCCTATTTTCTAGTCATTGAAAGTGAATTGTAAACTTTAAAACAAAGTTCTCAATACCGTTCTAGTTATCGTTCCGGTTGTCGTTCTGGTTTTCCTATTGGTATTGAACATTTTCAGTTTCGGAGCGTTTTAGCGTGTCATATCGTGGTTGTACTATTTATATATATATATATATATATGAAAATATTAAGTTAACAAGGCATAATTAAAATTTAAGATAAATTAACTTTAAATTATACAATACAAACACAAAGACAAATAAATATAATCTCAAAATTAGAAACATAACCTCAAGTTAATCATCATGTTTTTGTCAACCCTAAGTTTACGTAATAATTCTTCATGACATTAATGATATATTGGGGAATAAGAACATGCAAGATATAAACATATGTATAAATTATAATTATTTTCTTAAGAACATTCCAAATATATCTATTTTACATAGATTATATAGATAGATAAAAGAATACAAGTTAACATTCTCCAAAGTGCATGCCTATGTCCTCAGTGCCGCTAAAAAAATAATTGTTTTCCCTTCATAAATTGATACGGGTTTCAGTGCATTCCAGCTCCATTATTTTTTTTAGATGCAAGGAAATTTTATTCACTTAAAAGTATATTTTATGGATATAGATGAGTAAGTAAAATCCAGGTTGTTTCAGACTCTTATAAAAAATATACACCATAACTCAAGCTTGAGATTTACTGTGTAAATATGGGTTTTGGTGCATTCTAGCTCCAGCACTATGGAAGCAAAAAATATTGGCTATATTGATTAAGGTTGAATGATAAACATATATTGTAAACAAGAAATACATCATATTACAAAATAAATAAATAAATAATCAAAACATATATACCAAGAAGCTATTACAAAGCTTTATATAGGCATTATGAAAATCAAAATTAACTATAATCGGAATGAACATTAAACTAGCTAGATTCTTAATTATTCCTAAGATTATGCTAAATTTTAGGCTCGACAAAAAGTACAAGACTTTTCCAAACAAATTCAAATCAAATTTCGTATAATATTGTATATGCCAAATTAATAAAGTAATATAAAGGAGTTTTATTAACCCATGTCAAATTAAAATGATCTTCTCTTTATTCCATTATCATCTTTGCATCAAGTATGTCAATTCAGCTGCAAAAGTTCTCGTTCTAGTCAAGATTAAGACTAGCCAGCCAGTTTATCATCGGGCCTCGTAAGCATGTGCTCTCGGAAGGTTCAAACTCTTTTGTACAGTTAAGACTTCGATCAGATATAGTGTTAAGTTTCTTTGTTTGACCAGCACGTAAGCATGTGGGAAAAAAAATATTTTTGCAGAGAAATGAAATCCAGCAACTATGAAAACAAGTTGCGGGCACGACACTTCAGTGGTATCATGTGAAAACAAGTGTGATTGACATGGGGAGATGCGGGAAAACTAGTGCGATGGTAGCTGGATAAATAGTAATTGAAGGTGGAAATTAACTTGGCCAAGACATTTGAGAGTCATTGGTAGTATCAAATTGAATATACACAAGCAAGATAGATAGTTATGAACTGTCAAAAAATACTGTTAAATCTTGTGCAGCTCTGTCAAACCAAACCATGGAAATAAGCATTACTTAACAAATATCTGGTGCAGTGTTCATTTGACTAACTATTCTTGTTGCAGTGTGGTTTAGTCTTGTAGAGAGCAACCTTAAAACTTTTTGCTGGGATACAGAACACGAATCATCTGTTGCTGCAATGTGGACATTCACATGGAAACCATGGCGTCGACACCTGTCTTGGTGGGGAGTTGTGTGGTGTATCCAAAGGCAATAGATAACCTATTTTATGAACGACGAGTGCTTGCAAATGAAAAGATGCAGAAGAAGTTTGGTCGGCCTTGTCTTTCGTACATAATCAAGTTGTTTATAGCACCAAAATAGTGGATTTGGATGCGGTTTTGACTGTCCATTCTCTTCTTTGATGTGTTTTTCATATTATCTGTTATTACCTTTCCATGAGCTAGCCAGCTTGTGTAGGTCTGGAACCCGCAGGCAAATCAAGAAGGATATGCTCCATCTGCCGTTGAAGTTTTTGCGGATTATTGATGAAACTTTGGATGCGTAGTTTCAGCTGGCAATACCAATGCATCCAGCACTGCTACCTGACTTGATGGCTGGTTTTGACAGATGCCTTCAGTATTATGCAACTTGAGGCAAAATCTGGCTGTGGTAACTATTTGCAAGGCTCAAATATGTCCTTAGCTTCAGTTTCTTGAGTTTCTAACAACTGCAATTAATCGATCTGATTTGTAGGATCACGAAATACATATGTTAGTCAGGGCGTGCATCTCTTATAAGAGTCTGAGACAGCCAGAATTTTACTCGCTCATCTGAACCCATAAAATACATATGTTCCAAATATGCTAGCATAGACCAGATGTACTACTGGATCAAAGTTTGCATGGAAGAAGAAAGATGAGTTACCAAACACTCAGAAGAGAAATTCACAGATGAACGGGGACAATTCTTTTGGGGTGCCCCAGCTCTGTGTTCGTATAAATACTTTGAACAGAATCCGATCAAAGTTGGATGTATTAGAGAAGAGAATAATAACCTATGGCATGCTTGGATAAGTTGGACTGCCTTGGGATGTTGCAGAGAGAACTTGTACAGTACTCTGAAAGTGCCTCAGTTAATTATTCCAGTCGCTCTTTACCAGGATCAGCAATCAATAGTGAAGAAACTGCATTATTTTTTTTACTATAGCTCAACAGATTTCTTCACCCCCACTTTTTTTTCTTGTATATTATCTACTGCATATTCTTTTGTACCATTCCGAGGTTCTTTGTTCTTTTTTCGATAAATTCAATGTTAAGAGATTTATTTCCTTATTAAATGGTGCAGGCTGGTATAGCATCATACTATGTTGATTCTAGTGCTTGTATTATTTCATTAGCTTGCATCATGATTATAAAAGCATTAGCGGAAGCCATTAGGTTCAAACTTAAGGTCATTTGCATTTCTTTAAATATACCAATATACAACAATAGCTGAAACTTCTCCTTGACAGCTCATCATCGTTACAACTCGGATGCAAACTTCAATTAGCAGAGATTGTCAAGACTTGTAATGGTAATTCTACAAAAATATCTTACCCGACTGTAACGAGATGTGAAGTTCGATGTCTGCAGCCTTCTCGAAGTAAAACTTCTAGAAAGAGTAGCGGTTTCTCTTGTGAAGCATTGGCTATGCAAAACTTTAAACAAGAATGCACCGAATTCCAAATCCACCATCTACAATCCTTCGAAATGATGGGCGATCGATCTGTGGTTTGAATGCTTGGTCACCAGGAAAAATAGTCAAGGTAGTAGCAAAACATACCGTGCATTAACATCTTCATGAAGATCAAAAACAAAGCATCATTGTTCTTCTAAGATGGCACGCCCAAGATTTGTAGCGAGGGCTAGTCTAACAGAGTTTAATGCCTCTGCTGGCAAGTCGGTGGCAACAAAGCCTGGACGCATGCTTGCCATGGACAATTCTTGCAGTTTATTCAGCAAAAGGTTTGTTTGTGAGACATTTAGCAAAGGTCGCCCTGGCCAGGTAAGCAGTGTCAGCTGCAATAAAGAAAAAGAGTCATCAGCTAGCAATTAGTCCAGCATTCATGAATGCTCAATTAATCATACACATTCTGTAACACAAAAAACCTACTGTTAAAATATCTCAAACTCAACAAGAACTTGAGATAAAATAAATATGGTTAGCCTGCTCAATGTCAAAAAAATGTTAGCTGGCAATTACATTTAAAAAATCCAGACCAGTTGCGAGTATGGAAATTCCAAGGCATGCACAGAATAAACTTCTACAATACACTGCACTTTTTCTATCTCGGATATTATTTAATGTTTAGAGGGAGGAAAGGAGAAAAGGCTTACAGAATCATAAAGAAGTGGCAGCCAGAAACGTTGGGGAGTAGAAGGGTTCTTCATAAGCTGCACATTCACAAAACAGAAACTAATAAAAATCCAAACCTTGCAACATATATGTTATTAAAAAACAGAGCTCCCTCCAAGCAGGAGATCTGAGATGTTCTGCAAAATCACAGCTTATTGCTGCTTGTGCAACTACTTCATATTTCAACAAGTGAACAACATTACAAGATCCAGGGTCTTTAGAATATGTAGATAGTATTGACTGATGCCACATCAATATGATAGAAAGTTGTTGATTAGACATACCGACATAAGCGAGTCAGCAGCATGCCGAGCAGCATCTAGAGTTTTCTTATCACAAGCCTGCTGTAGTGATTTCTTGAAATCCCTATACCTGTGAAACATCTAGGTTTAGAAACAAGATTGAAAAAAAAGAAGAAATGGAAATGGAGTAAAGGGAGGATTATGATCACTGCTGAATTAGAGAAAACTTGTACTTGTGAAGAAACTCAAGACTCCCAGCAGGCTTTGATTCCGAACCCAACAATTCAATTAAACCCTCCCATTGCTGTATAGACAAACAATATGGAAAAAAAAATACCAAGGTTATTATTATTATTGCTAGAGTAATTTAGCATTGGCCAGCTGATCAAATCAATGATTGCAATAACAACAACCTTGAAGCTCTCACTAGAAATTGACTTTCCAACAGAATCAAATAAATGTCGGGCAATCTTGTTAAGGAGAAATTCATCCCGAGCTTGCTGAAGCCAGAAAACTCCCAAACCTTTCCTCCCATGCTTCCAGTGGTACACTCCAGCAATCTATACATAATTACTAAAATTTGTTAGTACAAGTGCACATATACCTAAAGTCTTGAAATACTCAAGATAATTAAAAGAAACTAAAAGGGGTAGAGGTTTTATTGTAGCACAAAACACTGTTCATCCTCTCACAAATAACTACGGATTAAAGCAATGGTTTTTAAAAAAAAAAATCTCAAGTTGATCCTTAAAGTTTTATTTTGCATGATTGAGCTTTTTTTAGCTCAAATTACATTCAATTGCAATTTTTTTAAGAAGATGGATTGAATTGAAAGATAAGAGACTGGAGTGAAAAAAAGGTTGAAAGGGAGGCAGATCTGAAATTTATTTTAAAAGTTCATTTCCATCCCCATTGTTTTGAACTATTATGTAAATTGTCCCTGTAATTTTCAAAACTTCAATTTTGATATTGAAATTTATTTTTCTTTTTTTTTGGTCTTTTTTGGATGGACGGAGAGATAGGGAGTCACCGGATTCCGGCGTAGAGAAAGTTATAGTTAGTGATGTTTCCAGGCACTAAGAAAGTTATTCTGTTTAAAATAGTTCTGTGATGAAAAGAGTTCAAATTAGATGTTTGTTTACCTTGAAAGTGTCTAGAAAAAGAGACATGATCATGGAAAGATTTTGCGGTTCAGGTTGATTTTGGATTTTGAGTTGGCTTTTTATGTTTTTGAAGGCCATGAATTTGTTTAGCAAAGCTCCTATGGTGTTTTCTAGGTATTTTGAGTAAAAAAGTGAATTGAAAATGAGTTTATTTATCAAAACTCCAAGACTTTGTTTTCCCGATCCCATAGTGACCGGATTCTGGGGATTACCAACGACATGTCGTCTGCTAATGTAGGCGATGCATCTTTTTTTGAATTTATTGGGGCAAATAACATGTTCGCTTCATTAACTTTAAAAATACCAAAACTGATCTTTTCATCAAATATAAAAGAGATTAAGGGTGACATGCAAACCGTTACTGTATGATTTTGATGATGTTATTGTCTCTCTTTCTATGTTTATGTCTTGTGATAATCATCAAAATGAAGTCCACACAACAGCCATTGCTTGATGAGCCAAGTGTTAGGTGTGGCTTTCTAGGCCTAGCAACATCTGATCTAATTCTTCATTTAAAAAAAAGATTTTTTTTTATTAATGCCTTATTTGGCATGTATTTTTTGAAATGATTTTTTTTATATGATTTAGTTAATATTATGGCTATGATTTGTTTTTGCTTATTTAACATTTTTTGGATTGCGATTATATTTTAATGATATTGGGTTTGTTTGATTTGTAAAGAGATTGATATGATGTGACTTTTTAAAAAATTTCATATTGATTAATTTTATAAAATTTCTTTATAAGATTTTTAATAAGTGCAACATTGCATATTGTTTTTTCTTCATTTTCTTTAATAGATTTTTTGTCAGTTTCTATTAATAATTTATTTTGATAAACAAAAAATTCATTAAATACAACTAGATAAATTATCTATATTGCAATATTAAATATCTAGATATACCTTTGGCTTCTAGTTTTTTCAGTTCTGTTATTTGTTTTTTGTTTATTGTTGATGACACTTTTTTTTTTCATTTCTATACATAATGATTATTGATTTGTTCAGTTAGATGTGTATAAGCTTTTCAATTTACATTTTGAACTGTTTTATGTAAAAAAATAACATTGAAGAATTTTGAATATTCAATTTTTTTATTATGTTTTGATGTTCTAGATTTAATCTTTATTCTTATGATTTCTGATTTTTTTTCTCTTTTATAAAAGTTTTATTCTTTTCAATTTCACCCTTCAATCCAAGTTTATAGTGTATTTATTTATTTATTTTAGCCTTTATTATTTTGATTTTTATCTTTTTGTTAATATTTTTATTCTTTTCAATTTAACTCTCAAATTGAAAATTTGCTGATACCATTTGATTTATGTACTTATTTAATTGTGATTTTAACCCTCCTACATTGTTTTGCTTTTTTGTAGTTTTTTGTGTGATTTTAACCCTCCTACATTGTTTTGCATATTGTAGTTTTTTGTGTGATTTTAACCCTTATAATTTTTTTCATGTATAGCTTCTATCTAATAATTTGGGTTACTATTTGAAATGTTATCAGTGATTGAAAATTTTGTGTTTTTTTTTCCAATATCATTTATCAAGTTAATCTAAATTTAACTCAGTTATCGAATTTTTCTTATTTCATTAAAAACATAAGTATCTCCAAAAGAGTTTTTTCCACATTAAAAAAAATAGTCCGACCAACAGTGTCGTGCGTGCCACCAATTTAGTATGGCACTAAAAGACTTTTGTGTATACAATATAACATGTTTAAGTTTCACTATCAACAAAAGCTACTGGCAGAGAATTGGCTGAGCTCAAAGATACAAGACTTGGTGTATTCATTTATAAATAAAGTCAAGGATGCGTTTTAAGATTTCATATACCTTCATAATGTTTGAGCTGACATGGTCGAGTTCATACAGACGGCAAATTTCTAAATTCTGCAAGCAGACAGATAAATGTCTATCAATCAAAGATTTTAATATCAACCAGAAAGGCACCAAAAAATTGACACAGGGATGACACTTCAAGATGAAACAATTACCTTAAGCAACAATTGATTGTGTTGGGCAGGCTGCCTGTATAATAAAAACTCCAACAAACTCATTCCTTGCTTCATACACGATGTCAAGTAAACTGGAGCAATCTGCAGCGGAAGACAATTGAATTACAAAATACTTGACAAAATAGGAACGGGTAAATTACTGCCTAGGTAAATACACAAAAAGGGGCTGTTAATAAGAAAAAAATAAGACAAAACAGTGCCTAATAAAATGAGCTTTAGAACAGAGAGAATATCAACCTCCACATTTCATGTTCAAGAATCTTACCTCGAAAAGTACACAACCAGGAACTTTTAGGTAATCAACAACATTTGAATCCCAAACTAGTTGGGTTGGCTCTCTCCAAGAACAGGCAGAATTTATTATACGTTTTTAACTGAAACTGAATTCTAAATGCAATGGAGTAGAAGAAAGTAAATTGAACATCTCCTAGCATAAGGATAAATGAAAGGACATTTAAGTTTCTTTTTTATCCAAACAGGTCAGGTGTACTTTTGCATCAAAATATATTGTGGTGGAGCTCTGTCATGACAGATGTCAAAATAATGCCATTGTTTAGATACAATTCTGCCTCTTCTACAGGAATTCAAATTTTTGAATGATTATTCTTGAGCCCAGTTTCAATTGTGTACTAAATTGCATATCCTTCTCCTTAAATCCTACTTTTGTATATATTCAAATATACTGTACATTCCGTATTCATTACACAAGTTAGCTTGGATTCAGGATCTCAAATATGAGATATTATGTACTGATCTACTACTTATATTAAAACTAACTCTTCTAGCATAATCTATCATTATTACAACGGATTTAATTAGCATGCATGATTCAAGCAGTTTGCACTTACTTGCCAGGTCAAGAAGTGAGAAGTTAGAACTTGAGCATAAACAAGACGATGGAGCTCTTCCATACTTATTCCCCCTATGTCATCATGCTCCTTGTGTAAGAGAATATCTGCTTGGTCACTCCTAGCAGTCAATAACTCTATGGCATGAGCCACCATCCTGTTGAAAAGGCATCAAATATAGTATAAAAGGGTTGTATGGTAGAATTTTTCTAAGAGAATTAAATCTCAATTAAATAAGCTTCTACATGTTGAACCAAAACGAGGATCTAGAGAAAATTAATAAAACTCACCAAGGACCAAACCCTCTTGAGCATTCTGCCAATACAACCTGCAAATGTTTATAAGAATAAAAACAATAGGGAGTAAAACAATGGACAATACAACCTAGCAGTTTCAGATCCACATAGCTCACCTCAGTATTTTCCCCAATAATTCCAATTATTAGCTGCAGCAGCTTATGTGGACTAGACATTGGTTTCATCTGAACACATTTCTGAGCTAGGTTGTACATGCCTTCAAGCCCCTGACCCATGAAAGAATTAAATGGAATCTCAAGTCTTGCAAATGGATAAAAAATCAGCAGCGGCATAGGATTAAGACACAAATAATTCGATAAACTTAAGGAATAGTAAAGTATGCACTTACAGCAGTGAATGGCCTAATGAATAGGAAGTGAGATATATACAGCTCTATCCAATGGGCTGTTGCAGTGCAGAGAATCTTGGTGTTTCCCAACATGATCTGGATCAGATTTTTTAAGCCCTCCCTGGTTTGACGGTGATGGCATGGAACCCAAAATGCACTGGAATCCAGCTTAGTTATTTGTTCTCGCCATTTCTCCCATGCCTAGAAAATAAAAGATATTAAACAGCATGGTTATAAAAATAATATATATTGGAAAATGAAAAAAAAAGATTCAAATATGATTCTAAAATGCACAAGTACCTTCATAAAATCAGGTTTGGCTTCAAAGCATTCACCTAATTTTCCATTTTTTAATTCCGGACGAAAAGCGTGGCATCATTGAAATTAGAACAGCTACAGTCTCAACTAGCCCATTCTCTGTCTGCTCAATACCAGAAAAACACACGGGACTTGAAAATCAACTGTTAAAACAGATGCATGGATGAACAGTAAATACCAAGGAATCTTCATTTTGATAAAGATTCACATAATGAATCAAGAAGCAAAAAACTCAACCTAAAATCAAAGCCCAAACAACTTTTTTGTTATGGTACATGATTGTTTTTTGTTTATTTACATAAATGAAAATCGATTTATTTAATGCGATGCTTGCATAGGCTTTTCAGTTTACACTTTGAATTTTTTATGTTAAAAAACACATTGAAGCAACCTGCATACCCTGATAATGTTTTGACAAAAAAAATTATAACCCACGACAAAGCGTGGGTTAAATGGCTTGTAATTTTCAAACAGCATGTACATATTCAATCAATCATCATTAAATTCTTACCAACCTCTCTATGGCCTAGCTGATCTAGCTGATAAGATCCATGCAAGCGCAAAAGTTTCACCTGCAAGAAAAAAACATTAAGTCCTGCTATAAAAGGAACTATACCACTCAACATACTACAAGAAAGATTGGGCCCAAGACCACTTTACCACAATCTCTAGCCAACCAATTGCCAGTGCAGATGATATCACTTCCCAATATTTAGGATCATCTTCAATGACCTGCATAAAACAATCATATAAGATTTGATATTCACAAGAAAAAAAAATGAGTTCACAGAGGTTTTGACCATGGATAAAATAAATGTCAAATAAGTTGCACAAAAGTCCTATCTAAGAATTGATTCAATTGAACATATGCAACCAAATTTCATAATATTTTGAAACGTGGTAGTGGTTGTTTTTCAAAATATTTTTTGCTCAAAAATACATGAAAATAATAATTTTTTAATTTTTTAAAATTTATTTTTAACATCAGCACATTAAAATATTCCAAAAATACTAAAAATGTTAATTTAAAGGAAAGCAAATCAAATTTTGATGAAAAACAGGTTCAACCTTAATTCCAAACACCCCCTTCATCTCATTTCAACATTTTAAGCTGGAGAGGTTTGCCAAACATCCAGCATTGCCATAGATAGCAGACTGAAATAGGCTTAAGCAGACAGAAATGGACTCAAGCTCCGTTCACCCTATACAGAGAACAATTTATGCACTAACAGGATTACATCTAGCAAAATTGCTAGCCACCTTCTCCAATCATGGTATTGCAAAATCAATTTCAACACATAATGAGAGCATAAGTCTAACAGTTATGCTCACAAATTTATTAGATACTTGGCTAAGCAAAGAAAAAAAAACTGTTTAATAGAACCTGAAAAAAAAATCCAGAAAATAATCAAACCTGTAAAGTAACTAGTGTCCCTTGAAACTCCACAAGTTTTGAATGGACAGTTGGCTGATCACCTGATAACAGACAATCATAATCCTGGCAAGACCAGAAAAAATAAGAGTAGCAGAATTAACAAAAGGGTTCGATCAAACACAACCACTAAAAAATCACACAAGATAGAATGCATGAATGATCATTACAGCCAACCAATCGACAAGGCGTTCAGGCAACCAACTCTGACATAATTTGTCTGCATAAAACATTTCCATCAGCTCCCACGCTGCCTTTAAACTAGTTGGTTCCTCACCTTTCTACACAAGATAATTAACTTAATTAAACAATCAGCCACTAACTCTAAACTCTAAATAAATAAATGAAAAACAATTGAGCCAAAGAAATTTCACCTTTAAAACTTCTTTAGGATCTTCGATTAAAGGATCATAATTTGACTTCGGATTCCCGAGTAGTTCTTTTATGTCCTTGCTATACTCCATTACATGCTCCCACCTAAAGAAAATAATTTATCTCATTTTTTATAAAAATAATTCAATAAATAAATACATATACTTTAAAAACAACAATACAAAAAAAAAACTTGCCAGTCGAGGTGAAATGGAGAGGGACTTGATTGTAATTTAGACAAACTCGAAGCTGAATTCTTGCGACTTTGAAGGAGCGCGAAGGGAGTAACGGAGCCATAAGCAATGCGCCGCCACTGCACTGGTTCTCTGACATCGGCGGCTCCGCTGTCGAGATTTACCTCCACAACTTTTCCCCCAATTTCTCCGTCGGAATCGGAATTGTAAGGCGGGTTACGAAGTAAAGACACGCGGAGATTGTTGCCGCGGGCCCAGGAGATTGAGACGCGAGTGATTGGAGGTTTTAGGCCGTGGTGAAGCGGGTACACCACGGCGATTTCAGTGTCTGGCACGAATGGAACTAACGCGCCACCGCTTGCAGAAGCGGAAGAATCCGCTGCGACGTCCGGCATTACGATGGAGGAGTAACGATCTAGGGTTCTGGAGGGGTTTTGGAAGGAAAGCAGGACTGGAGACTGTTATTTGATCGGTTCGCTGGTTTATGTGTGATAAAAACGCAGCGTTTTTTTATCTACTTGGGGTTTTGGGCACCTTTTATTTTAAAGCATTTTGTAAACATTTATTTTTTAAGAAAATATTGTTTTTTGTATTTTTAAATATTTTATAATATTTTAATATAATTTTAAATAAAAATAAAAAATAAAAAAATATGCATCAAACACGTAAACTTATAAGTTTGATCCACCATCTATAAAATTTATAGACTAAAGTCCTAAATGATTCCTATCTATCCTTTAGTTATTTTATTTTTGTTAATTCTCTTGTTTAATGTACAATAAAAATAAAATATATTTTGAAGAAACTTGGATGAAAAAGTTAATTAACATTGAATGAAGAATTTAGTTAAGAATATTAATTAGCAACAAAATATAATATCTTCATCATTACAAAGTTTTTAGTCGTTATTAGAGTCTAAAAACCTATCCACTGGTTTCAAAAACAAGCATTATCTTGTAAGATGTCAATCTACTTATCTTATTTTTTTATTCTTCATCATTTTTTAGTATCATCATAATCATTAGCACCCTCGTTGTATCTACTAAAAATCCCATCTCCATTATTAGTACCTATATTATCACCAGTAGAACATATAACCAAAATAAAATCAACATTAATGACCATATCACCCATAGTTGTCAATTTTGTTTCGTTTTGGTTGAAACGGATGAAATGTTTCGTACCAGTTAAAAAAACGAGACAAAACAGCGTCGTTTTAACCTCGATTTAAATTCCAACCCATTCTGGATTTTTCGGCCAAATACCGGCTGAAACATACTGGTTTCATTTTGCCCGTTCCGTTTCAGCCAAATAGTATTTTTTTAAATAATAAAAAATTTTACAATATTAATCATATCTCTTAAACCGATCGTTCGATTAAGATAAAATTTTATGAGGAGTCTCTTGACATATTTATATATATTATGTTAAACTTTCATATTAATCAGATAATGTAATGACCTTGCGAGATTAATGATGACATTCTCATAATATTATATATGTTCATAATTTTATTTAAAAATATATATTTTATTGTGTCTTTTTCTAGAGTAAATTGCACAATTCTAAATAATTTTATTTTGGTTTGAACTATTTTTTAATTAATATATTTAATTATATATATATACATAAACAGTACAACCCCAAAACATTGTGCCGAAACGCTCCAAAATCAAAACATTTCATTCAATTGAAAAAATGAAGCACCAACTGAAATGGTATTGACAGCTTTGATATCACCAGTAAGAATATTACCAATAACACTAAAACCATCACCACCACCACAGCAAAAAATAACTCTTGCAACACTACAACTAATAAAACCACTAATAAAACCTTTAATATATTAATATTAGCACCAATAGCTATATCACGAGTGGTTAACCCGCGCGATGCGGCGGGTTTTTTTTATCTATGTAGAAAATTGATTATTTTTTTATGTATTGTATTTTATTATTTTAATATTTAGTTAGTATAATTATATTTAAGAATACTGCTATGAATTTTTGTCCTTCAAAAAATCCAAAGTCATTTTTCCTCTCTCTCAATATATTTTTAGGCGATAATATTCAATAAATATCAGACATATTAGAAATAATAATATTGTAATTTGTTTTTAAAACATAAACTTTTTTTTTGTGCTATAATTATTTTTTCTTTGCGTTTAAAAAAAACAGTCTAATGGAAATGGGAAGTAACTTGTATATTTTTTAATTTGACTTGTAGATAATGCAGGTAAATTTGTCAACATTTTTTTTTGAGATGTTTTTTTCTTTTTCAGTAATATTAGATCTAAAATATTAAAAATAAAAACATTGGAAATTCTTGTAAAGAAATAAACTTAAATAAAAGAGCACAAAATTAAATTTTGAAGCCAATCTTTTTTTTATATAAGTATTATTAATCATATTATTATATTAAATATATTAAAGAAAACATGATATGAATTTTTGTCCTTCAAAAAATCTTAGGTCATTTTTCCTCTCTCTCAATATATTTTTAGGCGATAATATTCAATAAATATTTGAACATAATATTAGTTTTACATACTTTAATTTGACATAAATATACAAATATATAATTAATTTGATATACTTTCAATAATATCTTTAATTTAAAAGACAAAATTGAAGTAAACCCAAACATTGAAATCAAATAATTCAAAACAAAACCGGAAATTAAAAGAACCGGGACTGAAATGAAACTGAAATCCATAATTAACTTGCATAGAAGGATAGAATTGAAAGAAATCAAACTTTTGATACCTAAAATATTAAGGATTTATAATAAATTTGCATGGAAGGATGAAATTTGCAAAAATAAAAAATATATGTGAAAAAAAGGTCACCGTTTCTTAAAAGGAAAAAAAAAGTCTAAAATATAAATTTAAATTCAAAGCCAAAGTTTTTTTTTATAAGATTTATTCATCATATTATTATATTAAATATGTTTAAGAATACTGATATTAATTTTTTTTGCAAGAAATCGTAGATCATTTTTTTTCTCTCTATATATATTTTTATGCGATAATATTAAATAAATATTAAACACATATAGTTAGTCTCACATACTATATAGTGTGATCGAAATGGAAAGTGATTTTTATATTTTTTTAATTGTAGATAACCTAGGTAAATTTGTAAAAAAAAATATGAGTTGCCTTTTTCCCCCAGTAATATTACATCTGGCATATTATTATTATTATTATTATTATTATTATTATTATTATTATTATTGTGTTAAGTAAAAAATTAAAATTCAAAGACAAATTTTTTTATGTTATCAGATTTATTCATTATATGATTATATTAAATATATTTAAGAATACTGATATTAATTTTTTTATTCAAAAAATCCTAGGTCATGTTTTCTTCTCCCTATATATATTCCTATGAGATAATATTCAATAAATATTAGAACATATTGTTGTTGTTGTTGTTGTTGTTGTTGTTGTTGTTGTTGTTATTATTATTATTATTGTTATTGTTATTGTTATTATTATTGTGTTAAGTACAAAATTAAAATTCTAAGAAATTTTTTTTTCATGTTATCCGATTTATTCATTATATGATTATATTAAATGTATTTAAGAATACTGATATTAATTTTTTTTATTCAAAAAATCTTAGGTCATGTTTTCTTCTCCCTATATATATTCCTATGACATAATATTCAATAAATATTAGAGTATATTGTTATTATTATTATTATTATTATTATTATTATTATTATTATTATTGTGTTAAGTACAAAATTAAAATTCGAAGGAAATTTTTTTTTATGTTATCCGATTTATTCATTATATGATTATATTAAATGTATTTAAGAATACTGATATTAATTTTTTTTTATTCAAAAAATCCTAGGTCATGTTTTCTTCTCCCTATATATATATTCCTATGAGATAATATTCAATAAATATTAGAACATATAATTGATGAAAGACTAAAAATATCCTAAAAACTTTAACAAAAGAAAAAAAAAATATCATTGCCATTACTGTCAAAACAATAAAAATTATTAAATTATATGGACAAAAAAAAACATTAACAAAAGAGTAAACAAGAAAAATAATTAAATTATTATTATTATTATTATTATTATTATTGAGTTAAGTACAAAATTAAAATTTGAAGACAAATTTTTTTTATGTTATCCGATTTATTCATTATATGATTATATTAAATGTATTTAAGAATACTGATATCAATTTTTTTATTCAAAAAATCTTAGGTCATGTTTTCTTCTCCCTATATATATTCCTATGAGATAATATTCAATAAATATTAGAACATATAATTATTATTATTATTATTATTATTATTATTATTATTATTATTATTATTGTGTTAAGTACAAAATTAAAATTCAAAGGAAATTTTTTTTATGTTATCCGATTTATTCATTATATGATTATATTAAATTTATTTAACAATACTGATATTAATTGTTTTTATTCAAAAAATCCTAGGTCATGTTTTCTTGTCCCTATATATATATATTCCTGTGAGATAATATTCAATAAATATTAGAACATATAATTAATGAAAGACTAAAAATATCCTAAAAACTTTAACAAAAGAAAAAAAATATATCATTGCCATTACTGTCAAAACAATAAAAATTATTAAATTATACAGAGAAAAAAAACATTAACAAAAGAGTAAGCAAGAAAAATAATTAAATTATTATTATTATTATTATTATTATTATTATTATTATTATTATTATTATTATTGCGTTAAGTACAAAATTAAAATTCGGAGATAGTTTTTTTTTTTATGTTATCCGATTTATTCATTATATGATTATATTAAATGTATTTAAGAATACTGATATCAATTTTTTTTATTCAAAAAATCCTAGGTCATGTTTTCTTGTCCCTATATATATTCCTATGAGATAATATTCAATAAATATTAGAACATATAATTATTATTATTATTATTATTATTATTATTATTATTATTGTGTTAAGTACAAAATTAAAATTTGAAGAAATTTTTTTTTATGTTATCCGATTTATTCATTATATGATAATATTAAATGTATTTAAGAATACTGATATTAATGTTTTTAATTCAAAAAATCATAGGTCATGTTTTCTTCTCCCTATATATATATATATATATATATATATATATATATATATATATATATATATATATATATATATATTCCTATGAGATAATATTCAATAAATATTAGAACATATAATTAATGAAAGACTAAAAATATCCTAAAAACTTTAACAAAAGAAAAAAAATAAATATCATTGTCATTACTGTCAAAACAATAAAAAATATTAAATTATACGGAGAAAAAAAAACATTAACAAAAGAGTAAGTAAGAAAAACAATTAAATTATTATTATTATTATTATTATTATTATTATTATTATTATTATTATTATTATTATTATTATTATTATTATTATTATTATTATTATTGCGTTAAGTACAAAATTAAAATTCGAAGATTTTTTTTTCTCTTATCTGATTTATTCATTATATGATTATATTAAATGTATTTAAGAATACTGATATCAATTTTTTTTATTCAAAAAATCCTAGGTCATGTTTTCTTCTCCCTATATATATTCCTATGAGATAATATTCAATAAATATTAGAACATATAATTATTATTATTATTATTATTATTATTATTGTGTTAAGTACAAAATTAAAATTCGAAGGAAATTTTTTTTTTTATGTTATCTGATTTATTCATTATATGATTATATTAAATGTATTTAAGAATACCGATATTAAGTTTTTTAATTCAAAAAATCCTAGGTCATGTTTTCTTCTCACTATATATATATATATATATATATATTCCTATGAGATAATATTCAATAAATATTAGAACATATAATTAATAAAAGACTAAAAATATCCTAAAAACTTTAACAAAAGAAAAAAAAAAATATCATTGCCATTACTGTCAAAACAATAAAATTTATTAAATTATACGGAGAAAAAAAAACATTAACAAAATAGTAAGCAAGAAAAATAATTAAATTATTATTATTATTATTATTATTATTATTGTTATTATTATTATTATTATTATTATTATTGCGTTAAGTACAAAATTAAAATTCGAAGACAATTTTTTTTTGTTATCCGATTTATTCATTATATGATTATATTAAATGTATTTAAGAATACTGATATTAATTTTTTTTATTCAAAAAATCCTAGGTCATGTTTTCTTCTCCCGAGTATATATTCCTATGAGATAATATTCAATAAATATTAGAACATATAATTAATGAAAGACTAAAAATATCCCAGAAACTTTAACAAAAGGAAAAAAAATAAATATCATTTCCATTACTGTCAAAATAATAAAAATTATTATATTATACGGAGAAAAAAAATATTAACAAAAGAGCAAGCAAGAAAAATCAATTAAATTATTATTATTATTATTATTATTATTATTATTATTATTATTATTATTATTATTATTATTATTGTGTTAAGTACACTTATATATACATGGACAAAAGTAGGGAATATTCTAGAAATAAAAAAAATAAAAGTATAAGGGCTGAAATGAAAAATCAAATATAAAGGGATTAAATTAAAAAAATTAAAAGTCTAAGAGCTGAAATGAAAATCATATTTATTATCAATTTAAATTAAAGGACAAAGTTGCAAAAATCAAAACTTTTGTACCGAATTTATTGAGCTTTTACAGCCAATCCGGAAATTAAAAGTCGGAGGACCGAAGTGAAATTCTCACATTCAATCAATTAAAATCGGAGGACCCAATCGAACTAAATCAGAACTTATATAATAGAAATCAGGACCAAAATCAAAATTAAAAGTCGAAGGACCAAAGTGAAAAGTAACATAAAATGGGGGACTCTCCTGCACTTTTACGTGCAGGAGAGAGAGAAAACGTTGGCAGCGCCTTTAACCGGCCACCACCGCGTCCACAGATATTTTTAGGGTACACGCGCCACCGCGGGAGGAAGACCACGCGGAGGCGCATCGAAAACGACTCTGGAAGGCCATTTCTGACCACCGTATGACGCCGCACGCGCCACCCAAATAGGGCGTGAGGCGGAAAACCGACTGGCGCGTGCGCCTCACGCCCTGACAGCCACAAAATAAACAATTAAAAAATAGGGTCAATTACCATTCTGCCCCTGTACTCAAGTAAACGTTTTTGTCTTATTAGGGGCTATAACTGTATTTAGCCATTTAAAAAAAAAACCGTGGCGGACCGGACCGGTCCGTACGAGCGCAATTACGCCTTTAACCCTCACCCGAAAACGTTATTTTGTCTTATTACCGGGGCTAAAATCGTTACTACACTGTTCATAGGCGGAGATGGACGAACTTGCGTGACGCACGGAGGTCAAAGTTCACGTCCACAATGACTTTGAGTGTGTGTACAGTGTTTTTCACGTCCACAATGACTTTGAGTATGTGTATACAATGTGTGAACAGTGTTTTTCGTTTTTTTTTAGTGTATTTGTTAATGTTAATGTTAATGTGCATCAATAACACCTCTTCCAGCACAACTAACATTAACACAACAATTTCCATCACCTCTCACAACACCACCACTAACATCAACACCACCACCATATCATCACCCAAAGAAAAAAGGTTAAAAAGAAAAAACGAAAACAAAACAAAGCACGAACTTCTTTACAAAATACATTTATCTTCTTCATACATGCATAAACACCTCTGAACCTTGTGGATCAACAATAATATTTAATTTATATCATGTTTCAAGTTAAACGTGATGAAAATTAATCTACTTAGACTTGTTTAAAGCCCTATTTAACTAAAAAAATAATTCAAAACTATATAATTTTAATATTTTTTAGAAGAATCTTGAAGCAAAGCAATACATTTTGAATTCATGACAAATGCACATTTTAAATACAAACTAAAACAAGAAATTTAAATACAAACTAAAACAAACATTTACCCATCAAGATGCCACATTCTAAATCTAACTAATAACCATACTAATCCAATCTACATAAGTTGGCATCCCTAGATATATATGTCATTATAAAAAGAAAGAAAGAAAAACATAAACCATAAACCCTTAATTTTGTTTAGGATTTATAAAGAAACTTATTAATTATGTTCAATACGCCATAAAATAAAATAAAATATTGTTCAACATGAATTACATTTGTTTTATGCAACATATAAACAATTAGGGTTAATTAAACAATAACTTGTTTTCAATAATTTGGGCTATTTAATGGTGTAAGGAATAAACAATAATTTATGATTTCTCACTACTCCAAACGTGTTTTATATTTGGATTACTTTTGATTTCAATAAAAAAAAATCAATTATACAGACTATTTTTTGGGATTAAGATTTCAATTTTAAAATCGACAAATTGCTAATTAAATAAGTTTTATTGGGTAATATCTTCTACTAAATAGCTGAATTAACATTTTTTATGAATAAAAAATGCACTATCAGCGATGTCATGACAACAAATAAATTGGGGAATACCTTTACTTTCGAGTTTTAGATGAAATGAGTACAAGAAGAATCTAGCAACGATGAACTAGAAGATTTAGTACATGATAAATCCAACATTTGGGTTTGAGTTTAATTTTAGGATCAATTAAGGTTAGTGAGGAGAGAGAGGGCAATGTCCGTTGACAATGACTCGATAAAATCTCATTGACCCACCCAAACTAGTTTCAAACTACGCCAAATCAATATTGAGAACTTTTTTTTTTTAAATTACAAAGTAATGTCATTTGAATAAAAATAATTAACATGAGTTTACCTGATAACCCAAGCCTTTTCCAGTTCATTCCCTGAGTTAGGTTGGGTTTGACAATTATATTATTGAATTCATTTGAATAAAAATAACTTATTAAGATTTGCCCCGGAAGTCTTTTTCAGGTTATTTCTCTAGGTCTCATAACAATATATATATATATATATATATATATAATAACTTTTGAATTTGAAATATAATTTAAAAAATATTTTTTGTTAAACACAAGTTTAATAAAAAAAACTCAAATAAAGTTTTATAGAAAGAAAGTATTATAAATTAGAATTGGCAAAACAAATTAAAGCATATTTAAGACGTTTTTTTGAATAAAAAAAATATAATTCAATATATAAAAACAAACATATTAACCAAATCTACTAATAAACTTAGCTAAACCTCCTAGGACATGTAGATAAAAAGCTTTTGAGAAAGTATCCAAAGGACAGAGCTTTTATTAAGGACGAATGACTTAAAGCTAGCAATACAGAATACAAAGAGAACCCTATTATAACTTATGAGAAAAGAAAAGAAAAAACCCTACAATTCCACAATTATCCTAAACAGTTGTTAGAATGATGAAAAAAAATAGGACAAACTTGGGAAAAAAACAGACACTATCAATTTGACCACTATAAATAAGTTTATTTCAAACTTTTAGAAATTCTAAATTAAAGGCTTCCATCTCCTTTTAAAACTATTCATTCATATTTCGTCCAAATTGCACTTTTATTTTACAATAAACCATGTTATTTTAAAACAATATAATGTTTTTAGTTAAGTGATTTAGGAGTAAAATTAATAAAAAACTAGTTTGGGTGTAATTTTAATGTTTGCCCAAATAAATAAAACACTTGTTGTAAATAGGAAATGGATTTGGATTTGGATTTGGAAAAGTTTCTAAAAAGTAGATGTTATTTTTTATTTATTTATTTAACAACGGGCTACATCCTAAACTTGTTCTATGAATCGAAGTATCATTATCACACTGAAAATGTAGACATTTTCCAGCAATCAACCTTACCTCCCTCTATCTCAAAACAATTATATAAACTACACTATCTGTTCCAATTTTAAAGGATAGTGCAAGGATAAATCTTTTGACTCAATCAAGATAGCGTAGCTGACCAACCAACTACCATGCATGTTTGATCTTGAATTGTGAAAGAGATGCCTGCATGCATTTTTTTTATAGCCTTACTTTGCTGAAGTTGAAGAAGGCAGACACTCCTTTATAATCTCCTGAATCCTTCTCTTCATTATCTTGTCTTTGATAGTTGCACGCATGTCTCGGTAGAACAATTCCAATCTACGAAGCTTACCATGATCCGATGATTCTAGCATGCTCTCCCATTCTTTTGCGATGTCAAAATTACCTGAATTCTGCAATGAGATTGGGATATCCTGGTAAGTAAAAGGTTTGCCGAAAACCAATCCATGAAGCATGCCACCATATTGTTCCATTATAGAAAGTTTTGACTGAAGGAGCTTTATCTCTTCCATTGCCAAAGACAAACTTCTGTCTGTTTCAGCAACTGCTTTGGAGCCATTGCCCTCCTCACCGACAGTTTTCGGTTCTGATTGCTTGAAATCCTCTGTCAATGGAGGCCAGAATACGAAACTGGGCGCAAAACAATTGACCGTCTTACCATTTCCAAGGACGCCACTTGTACCCCTGCCCCAAGACCAAAGCTTGTATCCATCATGAGCAACAAGAACAGTGTGGGCAGCCCCACAGGCAACTTGAATTGGATTGTGAAATATGGGACCATCTATACCATAGCCTGACATTATCAGGGGAGAAGCAGCATCCCCAGCGTCTGTTCCTGTAAAACTAGCATCTGGGCACAGGCCAAGACCCTTTTCCATTCCCCATGACCAAACATCTCCTACCGACGAAACAACACTAGTGTGAAATAAACCACAGTCAACAGAGATCAGGTAGGCTTGTTGTGGCAATTCTTTTACAGGCTCAGGTTTTAGCACACTTTGAGTAGTTCCATGCCCAAGTTGCCCGTTATCCCCAAGGCCAAATGTCCAACACACACTTTCTAATGTGTCATTTGTTCTCTTTTTGCGAGTGAGCAAAGCTGTGTGATGTGCACCACATGCTACCTCATAAACATCCCAAGAAGAGTCCTGGTTAAACATTTCAATAATCTCAGGATGGACTCTGCTCTCTCTATCTCCCAGACCCAACTGACCATGGTTATTATTACCCCATGAATAGCATACTAGATCTTCACCTTTATATGTTTCTCTAGCACTAACCAGGGCAACAACATGTTCACTTCCACATGCCACCTTCACAACAGGGTGGCCATGGAAATCATGAACAGGAATTGGAATGAAACTACTCTCAAAAGAGATGCTACTTCCATTTTTGTTGCTTTGTTGTGGGCAATTTCCCCACATCCAAAGGGTTCCATGATCATCGATTGCTAGAGACATCATTCCTCCAGCTTTGATAGAGCATATCTATAGTAGAGACAACATAAATAGAATTACTAACCAGACTTTTAAATGCAAAATAGTGATTCGAAGAATTCTATACCTTCAGTGGTCCTTCACTCTTTGTTTCTGAATGATCCAGTGAACCTAGGGAGCGGGAGCCCAACTCTAGGCACTGGTCCATTAAGTGTGGCATTGAATAATTCTCTCCACTAACACCAAGTTGGCCATCCATACAACAGTCAAGGTTGCACAAAAAAAAGTACATTAGCAAGCGCAAAGCTAACAGAAGTGCATTTAACACTCAAGAACACTAGCAGTAAAGGATACAGATGTTGTAGCCCCAACACCAGACCGATCCATCATCTGCCATTGCATGGACAACAAAGCATTATTAGAGCAGCCAAAACTTCTATTTACATCTAACACTTACAATTGTTTGTCAGTCAAAATGTAGCCTTAGCCTATAGAAAACAACAAACAATCATCCAGCAGTTATATAATACAATAGCTAAATAACACTAATAAACAATATATATAAGATGTGACTTGGGATAAGCAAATGAAATCTAACCTAGAGTGTGGTGCTTAAGAGTAACATTGATAGAGAAATTAAAGAGAGTAATTGCTTATAAGTACAAGTAAGCACTATAGTTAACTAGCTTAAATTGAATTTTTCATTTAATGACATGTATGTGCTTTTTGGTAATCTCTTCATGTGTAAGCAGTAGAGGAATATCACTCCATAATCCATATACCTTGGAATATGGAGGAAGTGAAGTGATCCTCTGAGACATAATTTAAAATTGGCAAGCTTTGATCTACCTGCCTCATTTCTTTGGGCACAAAAACTACATAAGGTTTAGTCTGCTCAAACTAGAAACCATAGAGTTAACAACCTGCCTCCTTTACTAATGCAAATCCCTGTCTCAATCCAAACCGAGTCCAAACTAAATGGTGATTCGTTTTCTTGCAACAGATCGTTATGGTTATTATTCACATCATAGTCCGGAAAGAACTATCATATACACCCAAGAAAGCTACTGAACTTCAAGTCATCCAGCAATTTGCAATAAGACAGAAGAAAAGGAAGAATCTTTCACAGAACTTCAAGCATCCCCAAAGTACAAGGAGCGTCACTTGGTTCCACGAGAACAGAAAAATGCACAAAACCTATGGGAAGTGTGAGAAACTAACAATCAAAAGCGAAACTATAGTATATGCCCTGCCCTAGTCTAATGGAAATAATTTTGATATGTGATATATTAATGTCAGAAGAACCATAAGAACAAATCAGATGGCAAAAAGTTCTTAAACACTACCATTTCTGCTATTTAAAATTCGGAAGTTCAGCCATCTCTACACAATCAAATGTCTACTATACCAAAGCAGACTCTTCATAAGCAATCAATTTATAAAATTTACACACTTCAACTCTCATTCAAATATACAGCCAAACCCAATAAAACATCACCCTATATTCCTATGTCTCAAAACAAAACAAGCCAACACAAATCAAGAATCAAATCAATAAAAAGTTAATAAAGCCAACCTGCAAGAGCAAGACTATGATAAGCACCAGCAGCAACCCCCACGAAGTTGAGTCTTTTTTCTTCACAAGTTTCGAACTTTACTTGTACAGGAAAAAGCTCATCCACTTCTGAACCAGTCCCAAGACGCCCAAACATTCCTCTACCCCATGAATACACACGCCCATCTCCTACAATTAGACCAACGCGCAATTAAAAAACACATTTTTCACTATCCCAGAACCAATGCAACCAATTAAGAAATGAATCTGCAATGTATAAATATATTACCTGTGAGAATAAGGGAGTGAGCTTCACCAGCAGCCACGGCAACCACTTTACCAGAGAGTGCTGTATTGCCCTCCATTTTATACAGTTGTAATGATAATCGCCAGAGAGAAGGGATTTAATAATCAGCCGATAAAATCCAAAATTCAATTACATAAAAGAGGAGATATATGTTGCAAATTATTAAGAAAAATCACTCACAACACAAATACATTCAAGCAAGTGGCGAGGAGATATATGTGCCTCAACTAGCCAAAGGAACTTGAAACGAAACACTATCATTTGCTAAAACATCCACCACAAGTCCCTAATATGGTTAGTTTAATAATTTTTAGATAGTGTTTGATATGACGCACTATATTAATTGAATTGATTAAACAATAATTAATTAAATAGGACTAGATAAATTTTTATATATTTTGTGTTTAGTAAACACGATCGAATTTATCTGCGATGTGCTGAATTTTTTTATTTATATAAAAAATTAATCTGATTTTATGCATATTGTATTTTATTATTTTAATATTTAATTAGTAAAATTATAATTGATAAAATCTATTAGTAACAAATTTTTTTTTCACCAAAAAGCGTTGCATGTTGCTACTGCTAAAAATCTTTTGATAAAATCTATTAGAAATGATTTGTTTTTATATCTAGGAAACTGATTGTAAAATTTATTTCTCATATTATTATATTAAAAATATTTTAGAATAATATATATATATATATATATTGAGGTACTGATATTAAATAAATATCAAAATATATAATTAGTCTCACATATTTATAAGAAAAGAAAAAAAATATTACAAATAATCATTATCATTATTTTGAATGTCTTATCTATAATAATAAGAAATTTCAACACCTAACAATATTAACAAAAAAAAACAATTAAAAAACAAATAAATGACAAAACAAAAATAAATATTATTAGATTTTAAAAAATTATTTGAATTGAAGAATAAAAAAAAATGTATCATTTTTGAAATGACCACCAACAGAAATTAAAATGTAAATATTAAAAAAATAACCTTAATAACAGTAGAAATAATAAAAATTGGTGAGACCATAATTATTGTTAGAGAACAAAATTCAATAATTTTTTTTTATTTTCATAGGATTATATTAAAAGTATTTCAGAACAATAATATTATTTTTTTTTCAAAAAAGCTTAGGTCATATATATATATTAAGGTTCTAATATTAAATAAATATCAAAATATATAATCAGTTTGAAATATTTTAAAGAAAATAAAACTTACAAATAATCATTATCATTATTTTAAATGTTTTATCTATAATAATAAGAAAATTCAATACCTAACAATATTAACAAAAAATAAATATGATTATATTTATAGAAATTAATTTAACTTGAAGAATAAAAAAAGAGAAATAATAACAAACATTATTTTTGAAATGATTACCAACACAAATTAAAATTTAAACATTAAAAAAAATCATAATAAGAGTGGAATAAAAACAAATTGGAAACAAAAACTAAGAGCATGTATATATAAACATGGACAAAAATAAGAATTATGTAAGAAATATATATAAAAAAGGAATCAAATAGTAATGAACAACGAAAACCACAGTTGAAATAACTATTTATTACTGTTTGAAATTGTGATCTCCTTTAACTATTCTATAAAATAATAGTCGTGGTACACGTAGGCTGACCCGGACACCCCGGTTATAAAAAAAAATTATAAGTGAAAAAAAAAGAAAAAAAATGTAAAAACAAATGGGTCCGAAGATTATTTGTGGCGCGCGCAAGCTATCCCGGACACCACAATTATATAAAAAAATGTATACGTGGGAAAAAAATAGGAAAAAATATAAAAAAAAATGGGTCCAGAGATTAAAAAAAAGTATATGTTAGAAAAAAAAATCATGGTGCGCGTAAGCTTGCCTTGGACACTCTGGTTATAAAAAAACCAAAAAAAATGTATAAGTGGGAAAAAAAAGGAAAAAAATGTAAGAACAAATGGGTCCAGAGATTAATTATGGTGCATGTCAGCTAGCCCGGACACCATGATTATAAAAAAATAGAAGCCTAGTTTTTTAAAAAAAAGAAATTATTTTTTTAAATAGTAATGAGAAAAATAAATTGTGGTGCGCGTAAACTGATCTAGATACCCCGGTCATGAAAAAAAAAAAAAAAATATATAATTGGAAAAAAAATAGAGAAAAAAAGTATTAAGTAAATTTCACTATTCAAATCTACAATACTTCTGAGTCTAAATAAACAGTATAAAATATTGTTCAAAAAACCTGTTTTGTTTTAGCTTTTATAGTAATAATAAAGAAAAAACAAAGGGTCATCTATCCTAAAAAACTAAAAAAAGTAAAAGGCGTCAAATGTATGACTTGACATGAAAGCCTAGACGTTATGATTCTTTTTTATGGTGGGTTAGATGCCTAGGATTGTTTTTTAATATTTTTAATTTTAATTAACTATAGACAAATATTTTACATTATATTTTATTAATCATTCAACTTTGTCATGACTTTTAGATAATACGAGTTGATTGCTCGTGTGTTGTGCTGAGTTTTTTTCTATGTAGAAAATTAATTGATTTTTTATGTGCTGTAATTAGTTAATTTAATATTTAATTAGTAAAATTATAATCGATAAAATATGCTGGAAATGAATTTTTTTCCGTCTAAAAGGAATAGTGTGATCAAAACGGGAAGTGATTTATATATTTTTTAATTGTAGATCACCTAGGCAATATTTTTGTTTTATGTTTTTTTTCCCCGGTAATATTAGATCTGACACATAAAAAAAATTTGTAAATTTTTTTTCAAAAATAGACTTAAATTTTTTGCGTGCTATATTTAGTTATTTTAATGTTTATTAGTAAAATTGCAATAGATAAAATATGTTAAAAATGAGTTTTTTGCCTGCTATAATTAGTATGCTTGCTCACACGTTTCGCTAGACTTTTTTTATGTAGAAAACTAATTGATTTTTTACATGTTGTAATTAGTTATTTCAATATTTGATTAGTAACATTATAATAGATAACATATGTTATAAATAATTTTTTTCCCGCCTAAAAGGAATAGTATAATCGAAATGAGAAGGGATCCGTATATTTTTTAATTGTAGATAATCTAGGTAAATTTGTCAACTTTTTTTTTATGAGTTGACTTTTTTTCCCCCATCAATATTAGATCTGACACATTATAAATAAAAATTATTGTAATATTTTAAAGAAATCAACTTCATTTTTTTTGCGTGCTATAATAAGTTATTTGCCGTCTAAAAGGAATAGTGTAATCGAAATGGGAAGTGACTTGCATATTTTTTAATTGTAGATAACCTAGGTAATTTTTATTTTTATTTTTTGAGCAGTCTTTTTTCCCCAGTAATATTAGATTTTAAATATTAAAAATAAAAACACTGTAATTTTTTTTTTAAGAATTAAACTTAAACAAAATAGCAAAAAATTAACATCCAAAGCCAATTTTTTTTTATAAGATTTATCCATCATATTATTATATTAAATGTATTTAAGAATACTGATATTAATTTATTTATTTTCAAGAAATCCAAGGTTATTTTTTCTCTATAAATATATTTTCAGGCAATAATATTTAATAACTATTAAAACATATAATTAGTCTCACATAATTTAATTTGAAATAAATATACAAACATATAATTAACTTTGACATACTTTAAATAATATATTTAATTTATAGGACAAAATTGAAGTAAATCCAAACATTAAAATTAAATAATTTAAAACTAAACCAGAAATTAAAAGTATTAGGACCAAAATGAAATTGGAATCAATAATTAACTTGCATAGAAGGATACAATTGAAAAAAATCAAACTTTGATACTGAAAATATTAAGGATTTATAATAAATTTGCATGGAAGGATGAAATTGCAAGCAATCAGAACTTTGATACCAGATATATTCCGGATTTCAGAGCATTTCAAAATATTAAAAGACTGGGCTAGAAAAACAATATATTCCTAATTGAAACTATAATAGATACTCAATTTCAATTGAAGGACAAAATTGAAACAAATCAAAACCTATATAATAGCAATAAGGGCTAGAAAAACAAATCTAATGTTCATGGACAGAAATGCAATTTGGCAAAAAGCATCTGCGCTGACATCAGCTTGCGCAGGAGGAGAGAGAAATGGGGGGGGGGATTCAAACGACCATTGACACATTTTCGGACACTTTATCGTTACACGCGCCGCACCAGGTGGAAGAGCACATGCCTGAAAATCATTCTAGATGGCCGACGAGCATTTTTGGATGCCGTATAAAGACGCATGCGCCGTCCGAAACACGCGTGAGTGCTGGGAAACAAACGGCGCGTCCGGCGATGCGCCAATAGTAAAATAAAAAAACAAAAAACAAAAAAATGGCTAATAACCGGAACGCCCCTCACACCCAGGCCTGATTTTTGTCCTTTTCGAGGGACATAATAGTCAATGCATTGTTCAATAATAATAATAATAAAAAAAGAAAATCCAACTAGCCGAACCGGGCCGAATTGTACCGCAAAAATGGTCAATGACCGTGGAGCCCCTGAAAGTGGCGGCGTTTTTTTTTGTCTTTTTCGGGGTTTTTTTCGTTAATACACTGTTTATTTTTGAAAAGAAAAAAAAAGGTGGACGTGTGCCCGCAAATGCACCGGAGCAAATTGCATGTGAACAGTGCGCATAAAGTGTGTGTACAGTGCGCCAACAGTGATTGAACGATCTCCTTTTAACTTATTTGTAATTTAATTTTTTGATTCACGTGGGAGTCATGCAATTTGTGAATGTAATTCGCGCAAGCTTGGCTCTCTATTTATTTTTTAAATCGGGCAATGAAGCCCGCGGTGTATAAGCTTTTGTTTCAGATTTTTGATCCCCGTGCACAGAAGGCAGCCTTGCGTGCAAGGTTTGTCAAAATCGAGATTTTGACACGAATCGGAAGGGGCTTCAAAAAATCGGATCGTAAAATCGTAAGATCGTAACCCGAATTTGTCCGTACAAAAATCGTAAAATCACAGCTAAAATCGTGTGAGAAGAAAAATCATAAAATTGTATTACAATATTTTCGAATATAATACAACATAATTATGGTCATAAAACTTAATTAGTTAAGGTTCATACATGATGTAAAATAACTTCAAAACACATTACAAAACAATTATGTCCATAGAATTTTATTAGGTAAAAACTAACAAATTTAAAATAAATATTTTGTTGATGTGCTATATAAATTACAGCACAATGATTTTATTTTTTTATAATATATATTTTTTATAATTATTTTTAATATATATATATATATACACAAACAATTTGTCCAGCGTTCCAATATATATATACACAAACAATTTGTCCAGCAGAACGCTGGACAAACTATTTGTCCGATGTGGGACAATGAAAGTTGTCCCACATCGGCCAAAAATCTTCTCCACTCTTTGGAGTTCAATATAAATATGTGTATTGTGTCTTTGATAATTGAAGGACACAAGGAGATAGCTTAAAAATTAAAAATTTTGAAGCAGCAATCTTGATATATAAGAATCGTAAAATCGGATCGATCCGGTCCGATTTTAGGAGTCAAACCGATTTTATACGAGTTTGACCGAATTCGAGTTTTTCCCCGAAGTTAACCAGTTTTTCTTGAGCTGACTCGCAAAATCGTACGATTTTGCGAGTCAACTCACGAGTTTGATAACCATGCTTGCGTGAAATTTGAAATTTGTGGAAATTGAGAAGCAATGCAACTTTGCTTTGATTTTTTTATTCGGGCAGCCGTGCGTGTCGCCTAGTGTGAAGTTTTGAAATTTTTAAAAGTAATCCACGTAGCTTTTGTTGTCATTTTAAGTCACACAGCAGCGTGAACCATTTTTTTCTTTGCATTCACAATCACAATTCAATGCATGCCAAAGCAGCAGATAATATATCCAGGCTGTGAGTTTGGGTAAACAGTAACTAACATTTTAATTTAGCTTTTGTTGTAATTGTAATTGTAATTAAGGAGACCCGACGAAATCAAAGCCTAGATTGGTTGGTTCAGGTTTAAAAAGAATTGATTTGATATAACCAATTAAAAACTTCGGTTTATTAGGGATCCAATTGCCCAAAGATAAAATCATAGGTAAAAAATTCATTCTTTTTTTTTCAAAATAAGGTTGTTTTAATTTTTTTTATATATAAAGAGATATAAAAAGAGATCACTTATGTTTATGGAAATGCTCACAAAATTCTATGTATATTGAGTTGACACATATGAAAATTCCATATAAATAGACCACGTATATTTATGAAAAAGGCTCACAAAATTATCTTTAAATTTGGAATCACTAAGTTATCTTTTTATTAAAAAAGAACATTTTTATTTTTGATTCTGTTACACATTGTTCTAATCAAAATTAACAAACGAGTAGATATTGAATATAACAAGAACTATAAGAAGATATATAAGTAATTAAGAGAGAACTCATCATCCTTAATAAATTGAAAAAAATATCTTATATGTTCTTAAATGGTATTGATTATAAATTCTTGTGCAAGGTGGAATAAAATTTGTAAAGAGTTAGAAATCTTATTCATTATGATGTTAAAAAAAATATATTTTGACATAATAGATTCCATGTTATTATTTTTAAATTATAAAATTGTTGATGAAAGGATAATAATTATGTGTGTGTGTGTGTGATATTATTTAATGAAAAAATGATGTTTTATCATTTATAGGATTTTTAGGTTTTTGTATAAATAGAATTTTATGTCTTTTATTGTCACAATAGAAAATTATACAATATAGAGCACATGGAAAATAGAAGGAAAAAAAAGAACTAGTATTTAAAGGCGCAACAATCTCTCTTTTCTAAAATGTTTTATTAGATTTTTTATTAGTGGTTCCATTAGAGGCAAGACACTTGGATTGTTCCTTCTAAAAAGCTTGTGATTTGCGAAAACACAATTTAGAAACTATTATTCAAAATCAAAAGGAACATTTATCTCCTAGGTAATCTTTGTATAAATCCTAATTAACTCTAGATTTGTTTTACAAGATCCTTGAAACTCCTGGAAAAAAATATTATTTCCGCTGCATTTATATATTTTGGAAAACCCAACAATGCATGTCCTTGGTGGGAGCATGATGAATGCAGGAATGAAATGGGGCTGGTTAGTTGAATGAGAAGATCTGTCTCTCCTATGCTCAAACAAGGTTTTTATCTAGCTTTTTTTTTTTACCTAAGGCTCATTGCAGCTAATGCTGGAGACTGAGCAACTTCCCTAGTTTCAAATTTTGGTTCTAGATTTGTGTTGAAGAAATTTCTTCCAATTCTTACAAGAAAGTTTTTTGCGCACTTGTGACTGATTTATTTTGGTTTGGATATGGAAACTTCATTACTCGAAAAGTGACGATTGTCAAAACCTCCACAAATTAATTCTAATTTTACTATGACCAAAACGATAATTTTAGTATTATGGTGGTAGAGACCAGGTCGAACCCAAGGGAAATTGATTTATTTTCCTACAAATACCAAATTCAAAAGAACAGGGGGTAGTTTGAATCAACAAGAGTTAAATAAATAAAAGTGTTAAATCTTAACAAAGGTTAATCAAGACGTTGACAACTCGGTTCAAAAGGGTGATTCTTCCATTCTTACAAATCGGTTGATCATAGAAGTTAAATTAATATCATTTCAAATCAAGCAAATAAATTAGACTTTCCATTAACGCTAAAGGAAATCTAGAAGCATATTAAACTAATCAAAATAAACTCCTAGCCAATGTTCAAAAGATTGAACATCTACTTGTGCTATTCATCCTAAATAAATTAATGTGATAGATAAGACAATTAAATTAATTTACTTGCATCTTATTCTTGTTCCCCGCAACAATTACGGATTGAAAGAAACATAGAAAGCACATAAACCATATCAAACAATTCCATAAGCATGAATTCGAAATCAATAGCTTAAATTCTAGACAAAGATAAATAAATACTTGAAAGTGTAAGAATTACAATGCAAATGCTACTTCTCACAACCAATAATGAAGATGGATGCTATCCCCTTTGAACTGAGAAAGTGAATCAGTTGCTCATGCCTTTGTTGTTTGCTATCAAATCTGAAAAAAAAAGAGTAAAAGAAGAAGAGTCCCTTGCTTGCACGTGTCTTCCCTTTTATTCTGGAAGATTCCTAGCCCTGATGTTGTTACTCAAAGCTAAAAAGTAGGAGATAAATGTTGTAAAGAAAATCTCTCTAATCTTTGACAGATTAGGAAGCATATCTTGTCATCCAGCTTGCACCAGGCTTTTCGTGCCTAAGATGATTTTTCCTGATTTTATCCCTTAATGAAAGTTGTATCCCTAAATGTGTAGATGAATTTGGGATTTTTAATCACTTAATTTTGATATCGTATGCTCTAGATATGTCCAGTTTAGTGTTGATGCGCGAATAAAGTCAGGGCTGACTCTGTTGTTCCAATTGGATGCCCAAATCTGCATTGAATTTATGCCTACAATACTTTTCCAACAAGCTTGATAGCTATAATTCTAATTATGAAACTCAATGTAAACACCCGAAAAAAAAAAAAAAAAAAAGAGCAAAACCGGTTCATGAATATAAATACAAGGAGGAGAGAGGGAGTGGGGATTTTTATTTATTTTCCTTCATCTCCATCTTCTCTCTATTTTCCAGCCAGCCGAACCTCACTTCTCTTTTCCCATACAAATCCTTTTCTCTTCTCTTCAACCGAACTCTCTTCTCTTCTCTTACCAACCAAATTCTCTTTTCTTCTCTTCTTTTCCCAACCGAACTACCTCCATTTCCCTCTGCCCAGCCTAATCATCTCCCCTCCCACTCCTCACAGCCGAACCTTAGGTTATTAAGAGAAAGGATGTGGTGAATGTGTGTGACAAGTTACTTCTGTTGGCCTTAATAATTCAAAAAGAAAATTCTAAGGGCGGTGCAGTCGGGATTGAGCCGTCGTCCAGACCAGAACAGCCCAGGAGTAGACCAGGTAGGTGAATCACACCTCTTTTTATACGGCACGTAGGAAGTATTGTAAGTCGAATATTATTTTGATGCGTAAGAGTTATTATTAGATGGTTGAATGTTTAAATGTGGAAAAAGAAGACTGATTAGCTTTCGACTAATGGCATCCGAAAGGATGACCGGAACAAATGATTGATTAGCTTCGGCTAATGGCATCCAAAAGGATGGCCGGAACAAACGAATGATTAGCTTCGGCTAATGGCATCCGAAAGGATGGCCGGAACAAATGATTGATTAGCTTCGGCTAATGGCATCCGAAAGGATGGCCGGAACAAATGACTGATTAGCTTCGGCTAATGGCATCCGAAAGGATGACCGGAACAAATGATTGATTAGCTTCGGCTAATGGCATCCAAAAGGATGGCCGGAACAAACGAATGATTAGCTTCGGCTAATGGCATCCGAAAGGATGGCCGGAACAAATGATTGATTAGCTTCGGCTAATGGCATCCGAAAGGATGGCCGGAACAAATGATTGATTAGCTTCGGCTAATGGCATCCAAAAGGATGGCCGGATCAAATGATTGATTAGCTTCGGCTAATGGCATCCGAAAGGATGGCCGGAACAAATGATTGATTAGCTTCGGCTAATGGCATCCAAAAGGATGGCCGGATCAAATGATTGATTAGCTTTGGCTAATGGCATCCGAAAGGATGGCCGGAACAAACGAACGATTAGCTTCGGCTAATGACATCCGAAAGGATGGCCGAACAAATGAATAGATAATTGAATTGCTATGTATATGTAGAAATTACAACTTGTCGGTGTTTCTTTTTAATGGATAAGTCATTTAGCCAAAGTTATTAGTACAAACCCTAAGTAATCGCTTTTCTTAAATGTCTATACTGCTGCAGGGACGTCACAGCCACGGGGGGTCTAGGGATTCTAATATAAGAGGACCTACTTTTGCAAAGAACCATGTGGATGCATTCTAATTTAAGATGTGTTTAGGATAAATCAATGTAATGAATGCATAATTTTCATTCGCCTCTTTTGGTGAAGATTTGTGAATTCCACTAATAGGTTATGAATGTAAACTTATATCCCTGCATGTTTATTTCTAATATAAGACTTCACTTGTGAATGTATGTGCGAATCTTCACCTTATTATATGTATGTGCGAATTTCATCTTATTAATGGAATGTATATGGAATGGATGTTATTGTGGAGGAGATGAGATTCAAATTGTGTGCAGGTTGTGTTATGGATAACTTGGGATCTCCCGATATAGGGGAGACTCTGCCGAAATTTCGTTGGAAATTCCGGCAAGAAAAAAAATAAATAAAGAAAAATTCATCAGGGTTTTTTACGGTTGGTATCGAGCCCCCGGTATTGATCCCGAGGATTTATGATGATTACATTACTACGGTGAATTTCGGGATGGTACGCACCCGGCAAGGAACACGAGCCCGAGCCGCCCTCTTTCGAAAGGAGAGGCGGGAACCAAAGTGCTCGGGGCTGGCAAAAGCGAAGATCCTTTGGATGATACGGCATCTCATGCTCCAATGATATTACCTGAAATTTTGCAAAGGGAAGCTGGGGTTACAGAGGAAGACGAGAGACCTAATGAGACAAGGGAAGCACCTCCAGTTGCAACAGAGAGGCAAGAAAGATCAGAAACACAACCATCAGCTATTCCAACTGGTGTGCCCTCACAATCGGTAGACCCGGGACTTCTTGCACAAATAGTTAAAGCAGTGATGGAAGGCATGGCAGGTGCAACAACACGAACAATTTCCACCACGCAGCTTCCACAAGTAGCCCCTATACTTAGCACTGCCGCGGATAACGTGGTGCCATTGGTACGTCTAGTCAAAAGTATGAGGGAAATGGGCTGTGAACCGTTTTCGGGGGAGCATGATGCAGAAATAGCCGGGAGATGGATTAGAAAGGTAGAGAAGACCATGACTCAAATAAGCATACCTGAGGGTTTGATGGTAAACTGTCTTTGCTCAGCCCTGCGTACGATAGGGCCATGACATGGTGGGAAACGGTTCAGATGAGACGTGCAGCTGAGACATTAGTATGGAGTGACTTCAAGACAGAATTTGAAAGTCAGTTTTATTCTAGATACCATCGTAAGGTGAAAGAACAAGAGTTCTTGGCTTTAAAGCAGGGGGATATGTCGGTATTGGAATATGAACGGAGGTTTCATGATCTATCATTGTTCGCCTCACATTATGTGCCCAGACGGAGGAGCATATGATTGAAAAGGCGAGAGATGGATTTCGACGAGGGATGCGAGACAAGGATTAATTGCCCTACGGTTTAAAAACAGTTAGAGAATTAATTGAAGGCTGCTCAAGCTTTGGAGGCTTGCATTGGAGAGAGTCATGGGGGGACATCGGGGTATAAGCAAAAGGAGAGAGGGGGATTTTTACAGCGATGAGACCACCATTTCCGAAAAAGAGGGAAAAGCGGAGAGCATGATCAGTACAGAAGAAAAGGGAGTTTGATGTTTCCGTCTCCCCAACAGTCAAGTGGGAGGATGATGACCGGACAATCGCATGCAAAGGAAAACATTTCAACAGGAACGGGTGACCGCAAGGGGGTGGATTACCCATTTTGTATAAAATGTGGACAAAAACATCCTGGGGACTGCTCAGTTTCCCCCGGGCGCTGCTTTGTGTGCAAAGGTGAAGGACATAGGTGGAGGAATTGTCAGTATCTGAGTCAAGGGTGTCATTACTGTGGTGAAAGAGGACATTTCAAGAGATACTGCCCGAAAAGGGACACCGAACAAGTACAAAGTTATAGACAGCCTGGTCAGAGCTCCCAACAGTCAGTTACAGTGAACAGGCCAGTGAGATCTTCTCAATCAGGAGCAACCCCCAGTCGAGGAAGAATGAGAGTACAGAGTGATAGGACCCCGGGAAGAGTCTTTCATCTGACACAGGAGGAGGTCAGGGCTGCATCGGATGTGGTGGCAGGTACTCTACAATTAAATGATTTTAATGTGCATGTGTTGTTTGATCCTGGTGCCACCCACTCTTTCATTAATGAAAAGATTGTCACTAAATTGGGAAAGGAAGTAGAAATGGTAGAGAGGGGATTTTTAATTGGAACTCCTATGGGGAACATGGTTGAAACTGATGTTGTATATTTGAATGTGAGGATTAGCCTGTCTGGGTGCGAAACAGAAGTAGACTTGATTCCCTTGGGGTTGCATGATTTTGATTTAATTCTAGGCATGAATTGGTTGAATAAGTACAAGGCTTTAATAGATTGTTATGCTAAAACTGTTACCTTCCAAACCCCAAATGAAGAGAGACACCGCCCGAGACACCTGGTGAGATAAGAGAGAGATCGCAGTGAGAATTATTCGGGATCGCATCAAAGCCGCACAGGATAGACAGAAGAAGTATGTTGATGTAAGGAGGAGACCCCTTGAGTTCTGTACGGGGGATCAAGTGTACTTAAAGGTAGCCCCATGGAAAAACATATTGCGGTTTGGATTGAAGGGAAAATTAACCCCTAGATTCATCGGACCCTTCAAAATCCTACAGCGGGTGGGACCAGTAGCATACAAAGTGGACCTGCCTCCCCAGTTGGCTAAGGTCCATGATGTTTTTCATATTTCCTTATTAAGAAAGGCTGATGTGGATCCCGCCAGAATTCTACCCCAGATCCCAGTTGAAGTCAATGAAGATTTAACACTGGAAATGAGACCCGCAAGGATACTAGATAAGGGTGAGAAGGAGTTGCGAAACAAAAAGATCCCTATCGTCAGAATCTTATGGCGAAATGCGCAAATAGAAGAGGAAACTTGGGAGAGAGAGGATGAGATGAGGAAAAAGTACCCAGAATTATTCAAAATACCAGGTATGGAATGTAAAATCCCTTAAATTTCGAGGACGAAATTCATATTTTTAGAGGGGGAGAATGTAAACACCCGAAAAAAAAAAAAAAAAGAGCAAAACTGGTTCATGAATATAAATACAAGGAGGAGAGAGGGAGTGGGGATTTTTATTTATTTTCCTTCATCTCCATCTTCTCTCTATTTTCCAGCCAGCCGAACCTCACTTCTCTTTTCCCATACAAATCCTTTTCTCTTCTCTTCAACCGAACTCTCTTCTCTTCTCTTACCAACCAAATTCTCTTTTCTTCTCTTCTTTTCCCAACCGAACTACCTCCATTTCCCTCTGCCCAGCCTAATCATCTCCCCTCCCACTCCTCACAGCCGAACCTTAGGTTATTAAGAGAAAGGATGTGGTGAATGTGTGTGACAAGTTACTTCTGTTGGCCTTAATAATTCAAAAAGAAAATTCTAAGGGCGGTGCAGTCGGGATTGAGCCGTCGTCCAGACCAGAACAGCCCAGGAGTAGACCAGGTAGGTGAATCACACCTCTTTTTATACGGCACGTAGGAAGTATTGTAAGTCGAATATTATTTTGATGCGTAAGAGTTATTATTAGATGGTTGAATGTTTAAATGTGGAAAAAAAAAAAAAAAAAAAAAGAAGACTGATTAGCTTCGGCTAATGGCATCCGAAAGGATGACCGGAACAAATGATTGATTAGCTTCGGCTAATGGCATCCAAAAGGATGGCCGGAACAAACGAATGATTAGCTTCGGCTAATGGCATCCGAAAGGATGGCCGGAACAAATGACTGATTAGCTTCGGCTAATGGCATCCGAAAGGATGGCCGGAACAAATGACTGATTAGCTTCGGCTAATGGCATCCAAAAGGATGGCCGGAACAAACGAATGATTAGCTTCGGCTAATGGCATCCGAAAGGATGGCCGGAACAAATGATTGATTAGCTTCGGCTAATGGCATCCGAAAGGATGGCCGGAACAAATGATTGATTAGCTTCGGCTAATGGCATCCAAAAGGATGGCCGGATCAAATGATTGATTAGCTTCGGCTAATGGCATCCGAAAGGATGGCCGGAACAAATGATTGATTAGCTTCGGCTAATGGCATCCAAAAGGATGGCCGGATCAAATGATTGATTAGCTTTGGCTAATGGCATCCGAAAGGATGGCCGGAACAAACGAACGATTAGCTTCGGCTAATGACATCCGAAAGGATGGCCGAAACAAATGAATAGATAATTGAATTGCTATGTATATGTAGAAATTACAACTTGTCAGTGTTTCTTTTAATGGATAAGTCATTTAGCCAAAGTTATTAGTACAAACCCTAAGTAATCGCTTTTCTTAAATGTCTATACTGCTGCAGGGACGTCACAGCCACGGGGGGTCTAGGGATTCTAATATAAGAGGACCTACTTTTGCAAAGAACCATGTGGATGCATTCTAATTTAAGATGTGTTTAGGATAAATCAATGTAATGAATGCATAATTTTCATTCGCCTCTTTTGGTGAAGATTTGTGAATTCCACTAATAGGTTATGAATGTAAACTTATATCCCTGCATGTTTATTTCTAATATAAGACTTCACTTGTGAATGTATGTGCGAATCTTCACCTTATTATATGTATGTGCGAATTTCATCTTATTAATGGAATGTATATGGAATGGATGTTATTGTGGAGGAGATGAGATTCAAATTGTGTGCAGGTTGTGTTATGGATAACTTGGGATCTCCCGATATAGGGGAGACTCTGCCGAAATTTCGTTGGAAATTCCGGCAAGAAAAAAAAAAAAAAAAAAAAAAATTCATCCGGGTTTTTACACTCTTATTTAGGAATTAAAACCTGAAACATGCAACAAAAGTCCAAAATATAAAGTGCAGAATTTTCTATTTTATAGCAAGTAATCCACAAAGTCTCTTAAACATGTCAAACCCATAAAATAACTTTCAATATGTTGAAATAAGCTTGAAAGATGTTAAAAAGCATAATGTAAAAGGAATACAAATAGATGTATACTTTGCACTTGTCAAATTCCCCCATACTTAGCTTTTGCACGTCGTCGGGCAAGATTCAAATCTACTTTTTCAAAAACAAAAGTGCAATGTCATCAACTAAGAACAATCAAACTCTTAAATCACCATAATATTTCATGAACAATAATCTACACAACTTAAAAGAAATGCTTAGCAAGCATTTTTTTTTATTTGAAAATAAAATAACCGAATGCGTAGACCTCATAGAAATAATCACTCCACTCTCATGTGTTTGAAAGGTTAGTGTTTCTCTCAAATTTCTTCCAATGTAAGTGATCTACCATAAGCTTGCAAATCATCTCACTCTCCACCACCTAGATTACATGCATTACATAAATCATAAGGTCTTTAAAAGGGTTGTAATGGGGTAGGAAATGTTTTTGGTAAAGTAGCTTAAAAGCCATTGGGACCAATGGAGTAAAGTACCTCAAATTTGAACACGAAACCTCAAATACTCCATCCATCCCTTCTTTAAACTTAAAGATATCAAACCCACTTTATCCTTTGTTATTGGATAATTTATCACTCATAAAAAAAGTTTGCATTCAACTTAAACAAATAGTTGCTATCAAACAGAAAGCTTAGCTTTTTGTCATAGATTCTTATAATTTCCATATTTTCTTCATACCTTTGCTCCAACCCATGATTTAATATATATCGATGTGTCATCAGGGATGAAGCAATCAATATAACTAATCTTTTCCATAATATACTGAAAGTATTTTAGAGTAACAATCTATGACATTTCCCTACCATAGCATGTCATCTTTCAAAACTCTCCCAACTTTCAAGGTAGTCTCATGCTCCTATAATATGAATTATACTCCACTGGTCCCATACGGCTTGGGTGAGATAAATGGTAAGGCTTGTAATGTGGGTTATCAAGGAAAAAGGTCATCAACTCAAAAGGGTTTCGCAATGGGAATATTAATTCAAAGGTGGGTTGATAGGCTATATGTGGCATATAACAAAGAATGCCTTAATCATGTTTATGCATGCATGTATCAATGTGGTCTCGAAAAGAATCATGGCAAGTTCTAGAGAGACAAAACACATGGAAGAACATCACACATGAAAGGAAAATAGAGACCGATATGGAAGTTTCGGTCATTAGGCTCAAAATCTCACAGGCTAGTGTTTATCACATTCAGTTACTTTTATTTCAAACAATATCACTTGACTAAACAACCTTTAAGAAGTAAGTTCATCATTCAATCATGTTATGATTTTTCTTGAGTTCAATTTAAAAGTCGTTCATGACATTAACATTCAAAACAAAACAAAAAATAAATAAATAAATAAATTTGACATAGAAAAAAAAATCTTCTTCTTCTGTATTTTTTTAAATTCAATAATGTTGGAGACAAAGATTTTAAAGAATGCGAACCCCCCCACCCCACCCACCCACACACTAAATATGGACATTGACCTCAATGTGTGCAAGTAAATTCAGCGAAGAGAGAAGGGAAAGGAGAAAACTTTCATTTTCAGCTTTTTTTTCTCAATCGTTAGGCTTTCACTCTCAGCATTCTCTCTACCATTGATTCTAATATTGTCTTCATCTTTCTAACAAAAAAAAACCTTTATTTTCCTCTAGTATGAGGGTGTGATCCATGTCAGGTTTTTTATTCATAAGAAAGACTTTATGAGGTCTAAATTAAGATTTTCAAGGGATATATATTTTAAGGGTAGCAAAGGAATAAACAAATATGTCATCTTCTAATTTCAAACAAGGTTGGTTAGAACTAATAAATTTTGACTCGTTCAATGTAATGATTTAAACTTGTAAGAGTCATGACTCACGAGTCCATAACTACTGAATCCACCACATGTCAATATGTACAATACTATAAACTTAGCTTTATGATATGTGATTCAATTTTTTTTATATGACCTTAAAGACTTCTTTGGTCACCCCCACACAATTTTCCATGATCATTCTTTTTAACACTAGTTGATATCTTTACATAGTAGAGTTAATTACTAAAATTTATTTTCCTTTAACCTTTGGAGTATTCTTACTAAATTTACAACCTTTAAGCATGTTTTCTCTTAGGCTTTTGCATTTATACTAATGAGTTTTTTATTATACCAATGTTAAGTTTCATTTTGTGTGCACAAATAGCTAACATTGTTTTTTTTTAAACTTAGGGTTAATACCTTATAACATGTAGCATAGTCCCAATACATCTTTTGAATGCATATATCTAAAGTATAAGATTAGACAATATGGTCCTTACAACTAAGCCTAAGGCTTTTTTGATTCATAAATATTGTCGATGATAGGCTTCTCCATCCATTAACATGTATTGGTGAGTTCAATCATATTGACCACATAACGAGTGTTGTAAAAGCGGTTAAGAAACTTGCATTCCAATTGCTTTTAGCTATTGATTGGGCAAGATTCCAAATTGATGTGCCAATAAAAAAATTACCTTTTATCGAAATAAATAATTATTTTTACCATGAGATCATCATTAGTTTGGGCATTATTACAAGCCTTTACAAATTGAGTCATATGTTGCCTTGGATTTCATTTACCATCAAATTATTGGATCTTTGATTTTTGATAATTTAGAGGCATTCTTAGTAGGTCAATCCCTTTAGGTTTATGACTTTGTTTAATAATCTTGTTCACTCAACAGAGTTGTTGCCTTTGGAAACAACAACAATTATCATGTTTTTCCTAGTTTTCATTGTGAGGACGTTGAAAATGTTTTCTTAAAGAGAAAAAAATGAGAGGTAAAGATGTTTATAATGGAGTTTGCTAGAGTTTATAGACATAAACTTGAGTGCCTGAAAATTAAGCAAGTATACATGTACATATATTTGATTTTATTAAAATGTATGATTAGATACAATCTATATTTAAAATATTTGCACAAAATAATAAAATAACCATCTTATTCTTTTATTGATTTTGATTGTGGTAAACTTGATTTACTTGTGAGATCATTTTGCAAGGACGTGAGTTTAAATCATGTATTGAGTAAAATTTAATGATTTGATGTTTTGAAAAGTAATCGATTTTATGGAGGAGTTTAGACTTGATTCAATAGAGCTTTGTTTCTTGTAAGCTCTAAACTTAGATGAAGGGGATTTAAAAAAAAAATTATTTATGTGAAAAGCTTATCTTGAAATTTTTTTGTGTTTCTAAAAAAAATTATCCTTTATATCTAGAGTGACATCCCCCTATTTATAAATAGATATCACTCATGTTTTTTTCATTATAATATAAAAATATTTATTGTTTTTATTTATTTAAGAAATTTTGTATCAATAATAAAATATTTTAAATGTCTCATCTCATATGTCAATATTTCATTAGACAATAAATTTATTAAGTCCCATTTAATTTCTATATTATTTTTTGTATAAAAATTAAAATTATAATATCAATGATAAATTTTAGCTTTCTACATTAGCAATACACTAAAACATGTGGGGAAAAGTATTATAGCTCCCCACACATTTCACTGTGGAATACTACAATGCTTTTCCACTACAATGTTTTTTTTTCTTTTTCTGATTATACTTTTTTTTTTTCATTTTTTCCTTAAATGTTTTTCTCTGGTTATACTTTTTTTTTTACATGTACATTTTTTATTTTGTTTTTTATAACCAGTCTGTCCGACCAGCTTTAACATACCACGACTAATCTCTGGACCTAATTTTTTTTTAATAACCGGGATGTCCGAGTCAGTCTACACGCACCACGACTTACACCCCAAACCCACTTTTTTTTTTTGACAATCAGGGTGTCCGAGCCAACTTTCATCTCCTCACAAAACACTATGGATTGCCACAATGTTTTCTCACTTATAAGGCACAATAAAATGATTTTTCTGAATAAAATTATGAACTTGTATAATATTACAATCATCAATCTTGCAAGGTCATTACATTCTCTGATTGCTCTGTAATTTTAATATAATATATATAAATATGTCAAGAGATTTATCATAAAATTTAATCTCATTATAATAATAAAATTAAGAGATGATTGATAAAAAAATACTATTTAATTTAAATGGAATGAAAAAAATAAAATCAAAATATTCTAGGCCTTGTTTGTTTCAAGGAAAGTGAATTCCAGGAATTCACTTTCCTCACTTTCCAGTGTTTGGAAACATTTTGGAAAGTAAAGTCAACGGAATTGTTTTTCCCCACTTTTCCGGTCAACTTAAATTTTCACTTAACACGCGGAAAGTGAATTCCGCTCCTGAACGAGCGGAATACACTTTCCGCGTGACCCATCTCTTTCCCTCATCTCTCTGCAGCACGCCTCTTTCCCTCATCTCTTTCACTCATCTCTCGCACCCCTAGCCTCTCGCCTCCTCTCGCCTCCCTCTCCGGGTCCCTCATCTCTCTCGCACCGAATTCCTCTCCGTGAAAAACACCTCCGTGAAACACCTCTCCGTGTCCGAAAAATCAAAGAAGAGAAAGGACCACCAAGCATCGCTAGCGTGAAGAAGAAGAAAGAGAACGGCCGATAAAGATTGACCCCCTGCCACCCTCGTCTACAAAGGCATCGTCAAAGAATTCGTAAGCCTTCCTCCTTTTCTTGTTTCTTATGTGATTTTTTGAAGTGGGTTTTCATTTTTTTCTTGGGTTTTTTCTTGATTTAGTTTCGATCTGGTTGAGTATTTGTAGATTAGATTTTTTGGGGTTTTGTTTTGAAGTTGGAGTTTTTGAGAGCATGGCGTGTGCGTAGGTGTTGATTTCAAGTATGCCCACACCCTCTCTCGTCTTCAAGTATGCCAACTCGTTTGGGCTGCCGTACGATGCTTTTTTTTTCTTTTTACCGTGATATTCATCCTGCTCTTTCCTTGAGAAGTGAAGTTCTTAATGTGGTTTTCTGAACAAAGATGAGAAATTCATGGGCGTGGGTAAGAACCTAGTTTTCTGAACAATCTTCTCATTTTCAAGCTTTAGCCTTTCCACTTCGGCTTCCAACTTTTTAGCACCACCAGACTTCAAATCATAACTCCTACCTCCCTTTCCATTGGAAGTTGCTTCAGAGTTTGCCTGATAAATATCAAACAGAAAATTAAAATCCCACAATGATTTTTAAACTTAAGTTCCTAAGAACCAAAAAATGAAACAAAACATACTTTTGAGTTTGGAGAAAGGTAGCTAAACAATGCTTGAAAATCTGCCAATTCATCTTCGGTTTCCTTAACTATATTGATGCTCATGGTTCTGTGATGCTTTAGCAGATGTTTATAGTTTTTACCATGTACAGTCTTCTCCCTTGGTTCATTTGGGAATTACTTGAAGGGTAATCTATTTAATACTAATCAACATAGCTCTGTTAGATTGTGAAAATACTATAATCTGTGATTATAGTATGATTGTGATTCTGAATGTAATTTTGTTTAAGATTACAAAGATATGCCTAGTTTAGACAGAACCTTATTAAAGGGTTTGACTTTAAATAACTATTTGGTTGTAATTCATTGTCTGGCACATCAAGGCTGCACTTTTGAGTGAATGCAACATCTTCGGGTGCTTCAGATGGATCCAAAGATTTCTGAAAGGAAAAAATATTTTAAAAGTTCCAATACTTGTATGTTCATATTGCATTATCCAAGATTAGCACGGCTCTAGTCAAGACTAAATAGAGAAAAAAGGTTAGCAATTAGTAGTTTGAGTACCTTAATAACACGTTGGTCTTTTTTTGGAGAACTATCGCATTCAGATGCCCTAAGGTTTAGAGAATGAGCATGCTCCTTTGTCTAAATACAGAATTATCATATATTAATTGCTTTATTGAATCATAAATGCAAAAACAATAATCTGTGAACAAAGAGATTTCCCAATTTAAAACAGTGACAGATATGATATTAGGATTAAAAAAGACAAGTCTGTATACCTGACAAGCTCAAATTAATGATCAATGAGTATTGAACAAAAAACAATTGAAATGTAATTATTGGAGGCATATAGAGGAACATGTTGGAAACTTCATAGACATCCAAATTTAAAGGGTTTGACTTTCAATCTGCCACTGTTAAGCACACAACAGCTCAACATACACAACCAAAGTACAACAATCCATCATATTAACTGAAAATTCCAATCACCCTTAAAAACATTAACCTCTTTTAGAACTAAAAAAAGATGAATATCTAAAACTACTTAAGTGGGTTTTTCTTGAATGTGCAAAAAGACCTCTCAAAGAACAAGAAGAGCTTATTCCTCTTGAACAAGCTGCAAGACAGAAGGTTGCTGAACTTAAGACAATTATTGATACGGAAAAGAGTCAGGGATCAGTATTGAAAGCAATTTTGCATGCCAAGGAATCTAATGAAATAATGGGAATACATGGACGAATGGGAGATTTAGGTGCCATTGATGGTGAGTGTCTTGCATTATATTAACATATCTTGTCCAACATAGCTGAATTTCTGAGACTATTATGCCATTTTGCAATAATAGGAAGCCTGATTTGGATTCTTTTATGCTGCTGCATCTGGATTTGCTTTCATTTTGTTTTGTAAAGAAAATTATGTGATATTTGTTTGCGTTCTGATGGATGCAAAATTCCTTATTCCCTCCTTGCCCTCTTAAGTTACTCTAATTTTTAACTTGCATGGATGTCAAAACTAAATTGTATGTTGTCAGCTGCTTTGAACATAATTCATTGTATTGGTTGTGAAAATATTTGATATGCTTTTCTTATAATATTGATTTCTCTATAAGTTTAGGTGTTGTTATCAGAAAACTACACTTTCATGTTATAGTAAAATAATTAATGCGGTATGCATGGGAGCAGCTGTTGCTGTGATAGCTGCAATGGAATGTTATAAAGAAGAAGAAATAAATAGAATTTATATACCAAGAGAACCACGTATAAATGCAATTGCTCAACGCGAATTCTATATTGACAGCATTTTGAATCGAGGTGATCAACATTGCGTTGAACAAATTCGTATGAAACCTATTGTATTACATAGATTGTGTGATCTTCTCACAAGCCGTAACCTATTACGAGCAACTCAAAATGTGTCTATTAGGGAGCAAGTAATTGTTTTCTTACAAATTGTAGGCCATAAACAAAGATTTAGGGTTGTTAGTGGTAGATATTATAGGTCTGTTGAAACTATCCATCGTTACTTTAGAATTGTCTTAAAAGCAATTCTAAAGTTGTACAAACACCTTATTAAAGACCCGGAGGATACAGCTCAAAGCAGAGATAATGAATAATACAAGATTCTATCCTTATTTTAAGGTATGAACACATTACCAATATTTTAATGAATTGATTAATTACATTAAGAAGAAAAGTTTATAATTTATGTTGTCATGTTTATATAGGATTGTGTGGGAGCAATTGATGGTACCCATGTTCCTGCAAATGTTCCTGTTGAGATTCAAGGAAAGTTTCGAGGACGAAAAGAAGGAACAACACAAAATGTTTTAGCAGCTATAACTTTTGATTTGAAGTTTTTATATGTTTTAGCTGGCTGGGAAGGAAGTGCCCATGATTCACGGGTTTTAGCTGATGCATTATCAAGATCTAATGGTTTTAAAATTCCAGAAGGTATATAATAAAGTACGCATTATATGCATAAACATATCAAATGTCTTACTATATAAAGATAATAATAGGTTTGTTTTTAAATTGTAGGGAAATATTATCTTGGTGATGCTGGTTACGGTATTCAAAAAGGAGTCATTTCTCCTTTTCGTGGAGTTCGATATCACTTGAATGAGTTTACAGACCGTGCACCAGAAAATGAAAAGGAGCTATTTAATCTTCGACACTCTTCATTGAGAACCGTGATTGAGCGAGGGTTTGGTATTTTGAAGAGTCGTTTTAGAGCAATTGATGGAAAATCTTTTTGGTCTTATGAAACACAAGTAGAAGTTGTGCTTGCATGTTGTATTATTCATAATCACATAATGGGGGTTGATCCTTATGACTTTCTTATGGAAGAAATATGTCCGGATAGTGAACCAAGTAGACGAACAATGTACTTAAGTCAACGGGAGGAAAGGGAAGAGAATAGGGAGTGGATATCAAAGAGAGAAATGATTGCCTCAACCATGTGGAATGATTATAACACTCAAAGAAACTTGTAATTGAGTGTTAATTATACGTTTTTGTTTTTCTTATGTCTTGCTTAATTGTTTATATGAAATGTATTAAATCGAAATATTGTATGATTTTGTATAAATTTTGTAATTTCTTTTTTGTAGAAATGAGTTTAACACAGGATGAAAAATGCAAAGGCAAGGGCAAACATTTCAAATGGACTAAGCCCATGTCTAACATGCTGCTTGAGTTATTAGCTGATGAGGCACTTAAAGGAAACAAACCTTCTTCCACCTTTAAAGCAGAATCTTTTGTTAAGGTGGCTAAAGAAATAAATGCAATATTCAATGTGCAATACGAGCCTAAACATGTGGAAAATCATCTCAAGACTGTGAAAAAAGAATGGGGAATAATAACCACTCTTAAAGGTAAAAGTGGTTTTGGCTGGGATGATTGTTTGAAGATGATTACAGTTTCGAAAGATGTGTATGATGAAGAAGTGAAGGTATGATAAATATTATACTCTTTGTAATTTTTATATTTATTTTTGTTTCTACAATGTTATACAATGAACTAAAAAAATTGCATATTCTATACGTTATGAACAGGCACATCCCAATCATGACAAGTATCTGAACAAAAAACTTGATTTCTATGATGTAATGACAATTGTTGTTGGAAAAGACATGGCAACCGGAAATTTTGCCAAATCATTTGCTGATGTCAACTTGGAAGAGAACACTGAAGTTCATTCAATTTCCATGGAAAATGAAGTTGAATATGAAGAAACTTCAAAGGAAAAAGGGATATCTTCCTCTGCTACACAAAAGAGACAACATAGAAAGAGAAGCCGCATGCATGAAAATGATGATGTTGACAAGTTTTCTAAACAGATTGGAGATGTAGTATGTGCAATTCAAAGTATCAGCAAAAATCAACTTGATGTTAGTGCGTTGTATGAGGCAGTGATGGAAGTTGAAGGCTTTGATGAGATAACTCTTGTGTGTGCATTTGATTATTTGGTCCAAAATGAAATGCTGGCAAAAGCATTTACGGTAAAAAGGCGATTTGAGGAAATTTTGGGTTCAAAACTTTGTCACCACACACTACAACAGGGCTCGCTTCCTAAGATGGTTTGAAAATGTTCAAAGTTTGGTTTCGAGACTATGTTTTTTATCGAGTCAAGTATGTTTACTTGTTTAATTCGGAGAATTCTATATTTAAGTTTGTAATTTGAACTAATATGTATGTCAATGACATCGAAACTTTATATTTATGCAAGACTATTTATTTCTTGATGTTAGGTATAAATATTTATTTCTTGATGTTTATTTTATAGATATTAAAGGGATAATTGCCTTTACCCAATTTTTTTTTAAATCTAAAAATACCCATCAAAATATTGTTGTATCTATTTATCTTTTCAAAAAATACTTCAAACCAAAAACAAAAACCCAAACATATAACTCACAACATAAACTAATTTGGCTTTCTTAATATGAAAAAAACAAATTATTTTAAGCTTTTCAAATTGAATAATTTTTTACTTACAAAATATTTAACAAGTTTATTTCTCTATAATAACATATGACATATATTGTAATATTTTATAAAATAAGCTATGTATGAATATAGGATATAATAAAAAAATTCATCATTATACTGATTTGATTTCATTTTTTAATTTAAAGTGATTAAATATTTTATATTAAATATTTAATATACATGGGATAAAATTTAAAAAATTAATAATTTATTAATAAATTATTTTCCAGTTCATTTTCCATAACACAAACAAACACTGGAAAGTGTTTTCCAGTTCATTTTCCATAACCCAAACAAACACTGGAAAGTGTTTTCCATAACACTACCAAACATCGGAATTCACTTTCCAAAAAGAAATCCCTTTCCAGCAAACAAACGGGCCCTAATTGAAATTTAAGTGAAATTTCCAGAACAGCTCAAAACTTTAAAGGCGATGTTTTATCTCGTGTAAATCTGTAAAACGACATGGTTCTCCTACACAATAAGAAATGTATAAAGTATAAACCCCACCAAAACTGAAATCCTCATGTAACTGAATTTCCAAAAACCCTAAACCCACAGGTACTCGACATTTCGTCTCCTTAATGGCATCTCGCTACAGGTCTCTCTCAAAACAAACATTCTATCTTCTCAAATCCACCATCAACAGACCACTCTTTAGCTCAAGTCCACACCTCTTCAACGTACACGCCTTTCTCTCGCATTCTCAAGGTACGCAATCCCTTTAAAACCCTTTAAAAATACATATTCAATTTTGCTCAAATTTTGACTATCGGGTCTTGCAGTTTAGGGTCTTGCAGCTTAGGTCCTTTTCTTGAATGGGTTTTCTTTAAATCAGCAAATTTTGAATTTTGACTAATGGGGGTTGCTATTAAGGTTATTTTCTGAAATGGGTTTTCTCTGAATTAGAAAATTCTTAAATTATGACAGTTTGTTTGAATTTCTGGCTAGTTCCTCAATTGGTTGCTATTCAATCTCTGCTTCCCGCTCAACTCAACTGTCTCTTTGGCCAGGCCCACTTCATACCTCAACATTGATTCTAGAAGCTCACGGTCATTGTCTCAGGGTATGCTCTGTAATGCAAACCCTGGGGTTTGATATTCTCCAAATGTTTTAGTGTTAGTTTATGTAAACAACTTTTTTACTCTACATTTAGCTCATGTCTGTATGTTGATTAGGGGTGCGTTGTTTGTTTGTATGTATGTTTACCTTATTTGCATTTACTTTTTAAATGTTATTTGGCTTAGATTTTGTTATTAACCATAGTATTGCAAGGTGAAAACTCAGTAATGGTATCTATCTAGCTTGTCAACTATTGATTTTGCGCAATTAGTTGCTGTAGCTCGCCAACCTAGAAATTTTTGTGGATTTTTGTTTAATTTTGTGAATTGATGTTTCCAATTTTATTCTGCAAACATTAGCTCTAGCTGATCTCATGAACACTTATAGACTTATAGATCAAATTTGTTTTTCCATGGAAAAGATATTTCCAAACTTAAAGTGGGAACTCCACATGATACATTTTATTATAATTTTTTCATATCCGTGTAGCGCTCTATTTTTCATTGTGTAATATGTGAAATTATATAATTTGCCCTGACAGTGTGAATTTATTATGATGTTGTGATGTTAAAACTTTTCACTAGGCAAAACAATATAGACAAGCTCATCACCAGTAGGAGGCATATGCTGTGGAATAGGGATGTCTCTTTGGCCTCTCCAGGAGCAGAGCAGCGGTTGTTGGTGTTGAATAAAATTGCAATTCCTTTTTGTACTTCTCCTTTCCTTTTGAGGAGAATGTCTTATTTCCCCTTGCTGTATCTATTTATGTTTTTCAATGCAAGTATATTTGTTCTTTTATCCCCTAGAAAAAAACTCAAGGGTGTAGTCTGAAAGCATGCTATTGTATTCTTTTTCCCTCAAGTATTTAGGGTAATTGGTTTCATCATCCCCCCCTGATTACAAGTGTGACTGTAGTTATTCCACCATGCAGGACTCATTTCTCATTTAAAGATTAAGTGTTTGTTGGTGAAAATAAATAGCCATTTGGTTGTCAATGTCAAAAGGGGTTGAACAGATATGCTTCTTTCCTGGGATATTTACCCATCATTTTTTCCCTTGACGATGCTAGATTGGATTAGTTAATATTGTGTTAGGCTGTTGGGATTTGGCTATCCTTAGAAACTATGAAATGGTCATGAGTTTCCAGGATCAACAGCTGTGGCACAAATAGCCAATAACTTCATATTAGGGTAAAAAAAAACCCTTAGGTGCTGTACCTAGATTTCAAGCTTTAAATGTTCCAAGATTGTGTTGCCTGTTGTCACTACAAGGAGATTTGTGTTTCTGTAGAATGGAAATTTTGGCCTTCTTTTTTTTTATTTGGATAATCCAGCATATTGACTTCAGCATTTGGAAACTTGGATCTTACAAGTGTTTTTTCTTAAAAGAACCAGCACCATTACTGAGCCATGAGGTTGATTGCACTCTTGAAATTCAAACGGTTCAACCCGCGTGCATTCTTAGTTCAAGTGGATTTGTTCCAATATTCAGTCCACTGGAATCTCTGGTGGTTAGCCATTTCTTCTAGCTTATTTCTAATTGTATGATACTATTTATGTATGTCTTTCTTTTCTTTCTATTTTCTATCAAGTCTGAGTCAATGAAGTATATTATAAAGTTGCACAGGTGTGAATTGTCCAGTCCTAAGAGTGAAATGCAACAAGCTCTCACTTTCATTGTGCATGGATATTATTTTAGTGCATGCTGCTTTATTATATTGAATGACTGCATTATAATGTTTCTTTGCTGATTGTTTAATGTTGAATGGATTTCATAAGGTTTTCTGTGATCCAACACCCCAGTTCTTTAATTAATATGTTTGCCAGTGATTATTATCGTTTATAATAATGATTGCGCTTTGCCATTTATTCAGAATTAGGCCCCGGTGTACCTCGACAAGGACAAGATGAGTTGCAAGAAGATAATAGCTGATGGATTGAAGTCATTGCTGCTTCTGGTGATTTCCTTTCTCATGTATAAACATTCCATCTAGGAGTCATAGGTGCAAGATTTTGAATTTTTTCTTGGATCTCATATCTTTGTAACAAATCTAAGCGCCAAATTTGACACTGCTGTTGTTTAACGAATAGAATTCTATTTCAACTCACCTTGTGTCTGTGCTCGATTCCTGATACTTGATCAATTTCAATTTTTCCAGTATCGACCATGTAAATTGCAATCTGTTTCAATCTCTCTCTCTCTCTCTCCTTGTCCTCTCCATTTGAAGGAAAATTGCCTGACCATATTGAGTTCAGACTCCCAAGCTGTTTCTTCTTATCCATGTCCATACATGCATGGATAATAATAAAAAAAATCACATAGTTAAATCTGAGGCAAGGAGTACACCACTACCAGCTTCAGATTTCTGAACGAACCCTTTTCCTGATTAAAATTATTAGGTAACGTGAAATGCACATGAGAAAGTGGGGAGGGTTGATGAGATCGTTTCCTAATGTCTCCCATTTCTTTGAAAATAGCTTTGGGCGTGCCGCTTATGTCTCCCCGATATTAATACACCTGCATGTGGAGCTTTAGTTGGACCTTTCTCTTCATCTCGATGTCATTTGTATTTATTCTTTCCTTTCCTGTTCGCTTCCACATGCATGCTACTTTCTTTCATGTAAGCTGAATTACCTTCCCATATGAGATCTCTCTCTTTAGTTTTTCATGGACGTGTAGAACTAAATTTCCAAACTCTTTAACGTTCATATTGAGGCTTTTTTTATTCAATTGAGTGCATCTCGTCGATGAAAAATTTAAGGGTCAAAGAGTTTGGAACCTATGTTCCTTGAATCAATCTAAGTTTCTGTTTGGGAGTGTGGTTGTGGTTGTTTTTTAAAGTATTTTTAATTCAGAAATGCTTCAAAATATTTTTTTTATTTTTTAAAAATTATTTTTGATATCAGCACATGAAAATGATCTGAAAATACCAAGAAATTTAATCTAAAAATAAAAAATAAAAATTTCAATTTTTTTAAAAATATTTTTGAAAATCAAACATCTCATAAATTTCTTAAAGGGTTGTGCTAATGGGAGGAGTAGATGAATCCCTTGATAAATAAATAAAAAATAATCATCCCCTTTTGTTCCCGGCTCTAAGAAATTGTTGTGAAACGTCTTCTGAATGCATCTATGGATTAAATAAACTTCCAGATTTAACTAGAAAGTTTCACATGCTCAATTTTATAAGGGTACGCTTGTTGTAGCTAAGTTTGGAAAGCCTTAAATTAAACATATAAAATGTCTTTTTTATAATTTTAATCATTTTATATTTATTTTTGGATTTTATTTATTTTCTCTACTTGGTTTAAAAAATCTAAAAGAGAATTTAGATTATTAAGGGTGGTGCTACTACTCCTAACAACACAACCCTTTCAAAACTCTATAGGCACAACCCGTTAAATAGATTTTTTACCTATTCCCATGTTAAAGCAATGGAGGAAAACTCATCTGCTAAAAGCATGCCACGTCATTATCAGAGCTTGTTTTGCAAAGGAGACAAGCCCTTTCGCCATGAACATGAAAATATCCCCATGCATGGTAGCCCCATCTGTTCCAAGGTTCTGATAATGGAACGTCGTCGTACACCCACTCTCCTTGATAATTGCTTCAACTTTCTTGATAGCGTCATTTAAGAGTGGGGATGCTTTTCATGCCAAGACAGATATTTCAGCATCTTTTTTTAGTGTTATTAATGTTATTTTTGAAAATATTTTTAAAACAGAGTGTCAACACATAATAACTCTTTTTCTATATAATTTTGAAAACATAAGAACACATCCTCTCCAAACTAAGGTTGTCAATACCGTTTCAGTTGTCGTTCCGGTTTTTCTATTGGTATGGAATATTTCGGTTTCGAAGCGTTTCGGCGTACCGTTTCGAGGTTGTACTGTTCATATATAATTAATATATATATATATATATATATATATATATATATATGAAAAAAAATATTAATTTAACAAGCATAATTAAAATTCAAGATAAATTAACTTTAAATTATACAATACAAACACAAAGTCAAACAAATATAATCTCAAAATTAGAAACACAACTATAAGTTAATCAAAATAAGTAGGATTTTAAGGCCGAAATGGCACACCCGGAACGGTATCGAGACGTTCCAGCTGGTATTTAGCCGATATGTCCGGAACGGGTCGGAATTGAAACCGAGACGAAAATGACACTATTTTATCTCGGTTTTTTAACGGCATGAAATGTTTTGGCCGTTTCGATCGGAACGGAACGATATTGACAACCTTGCTCCAAACTCTCCTGATACAATTTTTGTAGCCTTCCCTCGGGTAATAATTGATTATTTTTCACATTATCATCTAATATTAAATCGAAGGAGAGGTTGTCACGAATGAAATTCTTGTTAGTGGTAGTAATTATGTGAACAGAATGCTTAAGATGCGATCGAAAAGGGATTTAGTTTCGTGCATCCTAGATATACATTGATGGTTGATGCCTCAAAAAAGAAGAAGAGAAAAGAAAAACCCTCCTGATCTTATGATAAAACAATTTCACGTCAGAATAGTCTGTGGGTTTTCGATACTTTATGAAAATTTATTATTTGAATTAATTAAATTATATATTAAAGAAGAAGAAGAAGAAGAAGAAGAAGAAAAACCCTCCTGATCAGAATAATCTGTGGGTTTTCGATACTTTATTAAAATTAATTAATTACGGGCAAAATTATATATTAAAGGATGTGAGTGATTTTGCAATAATAATTTGGCATCACCTAAGTTTGCACAGTACCTCTTCTTTTTCTGGCCGATGGAATAAGAATCAGAATCCTCGCATGAGAATGCTCAGAAGCTTTGAATAAAATAAAGCTGCCTTGTTGATATTAAACAGCAGGATTACCTGTGATGAACAGAGTTTATTCATTAAAAACATGAATAAAACCTCCTAAATAATCATGCATTTGCCACCCTTGAATCACCCTTGTCTGCGAAGATGCACGTGGTTTGTGCAGGGGACATCAAAATAATACTTTTTTTTTAAAAAAAAAAAAATCATTTTTGATATTAATACATTAAAATAATCTAAAAATACTATTTATTTTTAATTTAAAATAAAAATAATAAAATAATTAAATTTAATTCAAAAATTCTTGTGAAATGCAGTGTTAAACACTCTTTTAGTTGTAAAGTTAGTACATGTAATCATATATATCTTACAAAATTCTCACCTTCAGATCAGATTAAGCTGAGGGTACTCTTTTGATGTTCATTGCTAGTTATGGAAATCTCAAGCGTTGAAAATAACAGCTGTTTTTTTTTCTAGTTTATTTCGGAAACATCGGCAAAATTGCTACTTTCTGACGAAAATAGTGATGGAGAATTTCCTTTGGAATTAATAATGAAATATGTTGTGTTGATATTTTTTTATGGAATTAATGACAGACTAAAAAAATAAAAAATAAATGAAAATTATGCTTGGCAGTTCTGTTGACACGTCATTATTTACCGACAAGATTATTTCATTTGTATATGTAAATAAGTTATATTTTACAGCTCCCTCCCTCACAGTCTTCTTCTTCTTCTTCTTCTTCTTTCTCTTGCCAATAATAATAATAATAATACCATGTTTTCTCATAAATTATAAATTATAGTATTTATAATTTTCTTTTTATATTTAAGTATTTTACAACTTTTGTCTAAGGATATTTTTTGTACTCATATATGCTTTGTATGTTAAGGTTTGTTTGGGATTTTGGGAGAATTGAATTTTGTTGTCATTTGATGAAAGTGAGTTTGGTTTTTTAACTTAGATGTGTTATAATCGAAGAAATTATGAGTTATTTTCATATGTACCAATCATATTTTGTCAATTTTAATGTTAAGTTAAAGTTTATGGAAAATTGATTTCTTATGGAATTGATAAAAATCAACATTGTTCTATATGGGTTTCATAAGCAACAAATGATTGTTCTTGGGTGTATCAAGAATTATCTAATTGTTTGTAAGCAATATTATCTTTAAGAGATTGAGACTTTTATTAATTTTGTAATTTTTAATATAAAGAATATTAGTGTAGGAAAAATAAGATGTCAATTTGTGAAGTGCAAAAATAAAAAAGTATACTATAAAGATGTTATAATGATGCATTTACTTCAAAAACGGTTCGTCAAAAAATACTTATGTTAAAAATCCTATGTTCCTCACAAAATTATGTTACAAAAGATGGTTGACTCAACCTCTAGTTCTAACAATACATATGGATTTACTATCAAGATGTTATAACGATGCATTTACTTAAAAAAAAGGTTCGTCAAGAAATACTTATGTTGATTTGCATCGAAAAATCCTATGTTCCTCACAAAATTATGCTAGAAAATGTGGTTGACTCAACTTCTAGTTCTAACAATATATATGAGTTTACAATAAAGATGTTATAATAATGCATTAACTTAAAAAAATATTCGTCAAGAAATACTTATGTTGATTTGCACCGAAAAACCCTATGCTCCTCACAAAATTATGTTAGAAAAGATGGTTGACCCAACTTCTAGTTCTAACAATACATTTGGGTTTACATATAATAATAGTAATTCTTATGGGACCATGGGGATGAATGCAATGAGAATAAATCAAGATTAATCAAATGAGTATTCATGTAATATCCTTTTACATGAAGAATTAAAAAAAAAGGATCTCAACAATGTTTTTTTAATCAATAAATTTGAAAGCAATATAAATTAATAATGGAAATATATTTACACACCACCAATATTCCATCCACGCTTTCTAATTTTCTTATAGTGATCTTGGAAGATAACCTAATAAAAGCTATAATTTGTGCTGTAATGATTTCCCAAAAACAATTTAAGAATAATTACTGGTTGCGAGGATGCACAAAGTGTGGTGGGTGTTTTGATCTGTGAGGGCATCATAAACGAACTGACTACACCATGAGGGCATGGAAGAGAGGCATGTGACCACCGCAAACATTGCTTCCATTAACACAGTAATGAATTATTTATAATTATAATAAACTAAAATCTATAGATTTGGTAAATAGTCTGATTTTAGCTGTTAATTTATATACATATTTTCCCATTTTAATTTCATTCTCTGGCAAACAAGACAAGATGTTCATTAAAAGAAGCAAACTAAAGTGGAAAAGGTGGTTCTGTAATGAAATAGTAATTAACCAAAAGTTAACTCTCTGATCCAAATATTAAGATAACATAAGCTTAACAGCAGAGCTATGGATTAGTGTTGCCTAGGATCGTGCTTAAGACTTATTAATTTCATTAACCCCTTGAAATTTATCCATATAGACTTAGGGGGTGTTTGACAATGTGTTTTTGAAAAAAAATTGAAATATTTTTATTTTTATTTTAAATTATTTTTTTTAATATTTTTAGATCATTTTAATGTGCTGATATCAAAAATGATTTTTTAAAATAAAATAAAAAATTATTTTCATGTATTTGTGAACGAAAAATATTTTCTAAAAAACCTCAACTATGTAGCTTTATTCTTTCCAGCACAGCCTTCATTCACATGCACAATAAATTTATTTGTTCTTGTGAATATATAGCATCATCTATACATAACCATACAAAAAATTTAAAATCTCAGCAAGAAGTTATTAGTTTGGATTTTATTTTTCTCGGAATAAGAATCCCTTTTTCCTCCATAGCCCAGGCTTCCTGTTTTTTTTGTTTGGGATATATTACACTAGATATATTTTCTTGGAATAAGATAAAAACAAAAACCTTCTCTTGTTATTTCTATTTACAAAAAGGAAAAAGAAATAAAAATCCACTTTGAATTTAAAAAAAAAAAAACTTATCTATTTAGCTAAATACATTTCTCAGATCATTAATAAAAAATAATTTAAAAGTCAAACAAAATTATAGTAATAGAAAAGTGATTAATGATGCCTGTGACGTGCTGAATGGATGAACACGTATTGGTGGTTTTGAAATTCTTTTGCTCGAATTTCCAAGTCGCGGAAATTCATGCGAGAAGATACCGAGTAATAAATGGCCAGCCGGATTTCAAGTTACCAAAAACGATGTGAGAAATCTGTGAAACGAATCTGCCATGCCTTCTAACATTCTCTGGAAATGGCTAATCCCCAGCCCACCACCGTCTATCCCACATTTCTCACTGAAATTCATGCACAATCGGTAGTCATAATACAAACCAGTAGCCCTTCACGTGCTTCTAATTGATCCGATCGACTACACCCTCTACATTTTCATGCATATCTCTTCATTTCTATATATATATATATATATATATATGTAAAGAGGGTGAAATTTCTAGGCTCGAGATAATTTAATGGTGCTGTACTGGTGTGGTCCTGTTCGTTGTATTTTATGCTTTTCCATGCATCATAAAACTAACGTGAAAGGTCACACCAGGTTGAGTATAGCAAGGGCCTTTCCGAGAGAAATTAGGATCCAAGGGATGAAAACAATTAACGAGATAGCTAGCTAGCCCTTGAATGACACATTACCAGTAAGGAAAATCCGTTGCTAAACATATTCCGATGCTAATCTGTTGTTTGCAAATTCAACAGCAAAATTTTTCCGATCTCGGATGGCATGCCATTGTAGCAACCTATTTACCATTCTTTAAGGGAACAATTAAGGATGTTCACGTTCAGCTCACAATGCGGTGCCCATGTCTTGAGTAATGAATTCGAAAGATAGGAAAAAAATCATAACAAGTGCATTAACAAGCAATATATTCTCTGATCGTTTGCTTTTACACTCATCTTCGTCTTTTGAAGGGCTAAAGGTTATTCTTTCCTGATTTAATTAGTAATTAAAAATAATATATCAATTACTAATTTGAATGAGCAAGTCGAAGCAAGAACATAGGGTACACCCTCTACTTTTATTTTTATTTTTATGGAAGAAAAAAAACAGAGAAGAAGAAGCTCAAGTTCGAGTTTTATCATTGCTTTCCAGAGGAGTAATAAAAAGGGAATAAATAATTACCTGAATTACAAAAAGAGTTTCGGGAAATAAAAGGCAAACCCCAACAAAACATAACTAAAGAAATTTAGGGGGGGAAAGAAGTTAGGGAAAATTAGCCCCTACCAGATTAATTAGAAAGAAATTAGCGAAATTCACTAACGAATTTCGCCGCTAAATTTCTCAAGACCCCACCTTATCATAAACTGTCACTACTGCTGGATCATCTGCCTAAAATCGGGTCCCACATGTTGGTGAATCAAGTAGTCATCACCACCGTTTGATACATCAAACACCATGTTCTGATGGTGATGAAGAAACTGCTGGTGCTGGTGCTGGTGCTGGTGCTGCTGCTGAGCTCTTGTCATCTCCTTTTGTCGCCTGAGCTCGAGCACCTTCCGGTGAGAATTTGAGTGTTTAGTGAGCACAAATGTCGGGCTAGCTGCTGGCCTATACTCAGGCACAAGCCGGCCCGACTTGTACCTTACACCACACGCATTGCACAGAGTCTTAGGCCCCATCGGACCTGTCCGCCACTGCGGCGTCCTATCCGTGGCACAATGCAGGCACCTGCGGCCATCGCAACCTTCACCACCACCGTCTCTTTTCTTAGGCCCCGCCTCACCCTTAATCGCCTTTTTCCCAGAACTCGGATATGGGGTCGGCCCAGCAATAATTTCAATCTCGGAGGATGAAGTCGTGGGAGAGAGCACAAGAAGGCGTGAGGCCCAATTCCCAGGCGCTGCCCGAGACCGCTTGCTCCGAGCCTTAGCGGGGACAGCCGTTTCAGGATTGAACATTGTGCCGTTGATGTTACTAATATTGGAGACATCGCCATTGTTATTGTCATCGGTGTTACCATGAGTTTGGAAGTGTCGACTCTTGGATGATTCCTCTGGCCGAGCTTTCATGCCGGATATTAGCTGAAGCCTTTGCAAGTCTTCGCTGGAGAATGATTCCTCCACAAAATTCGACAGCCATTCTAGCTCCGCTAAATCATCATACTGTACATAAGAACAGAAACTATAATTAGAAAATTGATGTGTTTCTTTAACTTTTCTCTCTTCACACAGATAAAACAAAAGGGAAAGAAAAAAGGGGCGTCAATGTCATGCATGAAAGTAAGGTATTACAGGCACGCAAAGCTCGCTGCCAAAATGAACGTCATGATGAGAGAAATTATTGGTGTAGTGGGACCCATTATCGCCGTTAAAGCTAGAAGGCTCGCGACCCGAGAAAGAGGAGGAATTGCAGCTATCAACGACGGTTACGGTGGAAGAGTCCGTGGAGTTGGCGGCGGCGGCGACGATAGTATTATTATTGTTAGGGTCGGCTACCATGGCATCATCATCTTCATTAGAGAAGTCCAAAAGGTCTTCAACAATGAAATGTTCACCAACACCAATGGACTTATTATTAGAGTCCAAAGAGTGGTGCTTTTCATTACTTGTGAATTGCGCGCTGCAAAACCCGGTTGCCCCATAGAATTCCGGTGCTTCCATGCTTTATCTGTGCTTTAAGGTAGAAGAAGGTCAAGAATTAAGGCGAAGAGAGTGGTGTGGTTGTGCAAGGGAAATGGAAATGTTAATTTGTGTGTGCAGAAGAAGAGAGGGAGAGGGAGAGGGAGAGGGAGGGAGCTGCTGCTGCTGTTGTGGTGGTGGTTTTTTAGGAGAGAGAGAGAGGGTTTATCTGCGTTTGAAGGGGGCAGGAGGACAGCTAAAATGGAGGAGGGTGTTGACGAGGAAAAAATCAAAGAGTTGGGGTGAAGAGTAGGAGAGAAAAAAGTGAAAAATAAGTGGTAATAATTTTTCTTATAAATAAATAAATAAATAAAGAGGATTTAATTGAGTTAAAGAAAAATCTTCTAGAAAAACTTTAGTGTTTCTAATTCGATTTAAAGAAGTTATTTTCGTGTCCCTTTGCTTTTAGAAACTTTCATGTTTCTAATTTAGTACTTGCTTCACTTTCTTTGCAAAATATTATTGGAAAATTTATTTTCTTGCCTAATTTTTTTTATTTTTATTTTTTATTAATAAATTATACATATTCAATTATTTAGGAATTAGTTAACATTAACTAGTCGAGGTTGAAATAACCATTGATAATATTTTTTTTATTTAATTAAAATAATTTTACATTCATATAAGAAGTTGAAATGCAATTTTTTCTAAGAAAATACTAATTTTTCTTAATAAATAAATTTACAAAATTTAGAGTTAGGGATATTAATTTGGTAGTCTCCAAGGAATGTGGTGTGATGACAGAAAACTTGCGATCTGCATAACCTATTTCGAGTTGAGATCAGGACATGTATTTCTTGTAAAAATCTTGAATAATCAAGATTTTACTCGTTTACCTAAATTTATAAAATACATTTAAATTTTTTTTTTACTTGCATCTAATAAAAATTTAATTTAGTAGAGCAAGTATTTGAAATTAAAAACCTAGTATATTTAGGGTAGTACTATTGACCGAATACTGTAAATTCATGAGCTGAATGAGAGTTAAGAGTTAATGTCGGTAATGGCATGGCCCACATTGTTTTTTTTTTTTTTAATCTCAAATATAGAGATACACAGACGTGCATGGAATGATGGTGGTGATGTCAAATAGCTGTCCACAGTAAGCAATTATCACAAGGCATTCTGCACAAAATCATCATCTACCATTGCCTACACTACTAGCTAATTACCGACATGCCACTCCTGCAATCTACAATTATGTCAAACACAAATAAGTACTTGACAATTTAAATAAGAAAAATATATATATTTTTTTCCATTGTTTTCAAATTATATTGATATAAAAAATATATATATTATTTTAAAGGAATTGTTTAATAAGAAAATAATAATTTAGTGTTCAAATTCAACTCCGTGGGAACCAATCAGCAGGTTTATCGCTGAAGCTTGAGCATTAGCGTCCAAGTTTACAGCCAGACTCCTCTGCTTTTAATTTTTTGCCCTCGGGAATCGTGCTCTCTTCTTATTCTTCTTCCTTTTCTCCCTTTTCTTCTCTGAATTTACTTTATTTTAATTTGTTTTTTAATTGTTATTAAATATTATCATTATCTACCCTGCTACTTCAGTTTTTTTTAATTCAAACCCCATTTGTAAGCACGATGGTTACAGCTCACTTGACGAAGATGGACGGTCGTGATGTTCCCAACGTGTGTCCCTCTTTAACTTGACAAGTAGAATTATGAACGAGTCTAAAGATAATAATCTTGGCTTGCATTTTGGGGTTGCGATTTATTGTTTATATGAAAACGTTGCGATTTAGTTTTTAAAATAAAAAATCAGTAAAAACAGAAGATTGAATGATGAAATTAATCAAATGATAAAAATATAAAGGGCAAAAAAAAAAATGAAACAAAAATCAATGGGCTAAGAACAAGAGCCTAGATGCTAGTGTTTGAAGTTTTGAACAGGACACATGTCCAGGACTTTTTTAGGAAATTATATATATATTGCCTCAGGGTAAACCCACACACATGTGCTAGTTATTTTTCCTTGTGTTTAAAGGGTGTATGCTCTTCTCTTTTTTTTTGAAAAATAATAATATGTTATGTCAAACAATGTTTACAGAAGAAAAAAAAAACCCATCACCATCAAACTCTCATTGTTGGATTAAACTTGTTGTCACTAAGAAAAATGAGTGTCTTTACCTAAAAGGGGCTCAACCGACTATTTTATCTTTCTACACCATTTTCAAGTGATTTCATCTCCAATCTCTTTAATTCATAACTTAAAAATGAATAAAATAAATTTTTGGATTAAAATTAAAATTATTATTAATATGTGGTAAACCTTGTATTTTATACATTTGCTTACATGTTATTCCTCTATTTAGAAAATATGTATTTTTACCATAATTTTAAGCACATTTTCTTTTAATTGCACTATAGAAGAGTATGGCTAAAAGAATGAAAAGTATAAATAAAACCAAGCCCATGTCTTTTAGTTGTTTTTGTTAAAAATACTTTAATTAGATACAAATAGAGTGTTAAACCTATCTTGAAGCACTTGTAACTTAGTGAGTTGGTGGTAAATTTAAGATGATGGCGTTGTTGATGGAAACAAAAAGTTTGTGGTCAAATTTCAAAAAAAAAAAATATTGTTAATTAAATCAATAAGTATGTATTTAATTATGTAGAAGATGAAAATAGAAGGGATAAAGTTATATTAAAATATAAATATAAAATCTAACAATGAATTTCAGTAGTTTTAAATTATCAAGCTTAAAACACCATAAATCTATAGTACTTGCAGGGAAATTCATTGATATCAAGTACATGTTTGGTATTGTGATAGTTTTTGCAGTTATCATTTTAAAAAATAGTTTTTAAAAAGTACTTTAATTATAATTTTAACAAAAGTAATTTTCTATAAAATTACAATTATATTTAAGACACTATATAAAACAGTTGAATTATTTAACAAATCAAAATAGTTTTTTTTTTCTAGAATAAAATATAATAGGAAATCTCCTCTTAAAGAAGGTTGGAATCATGGGGTGGACATGGAGTGGAGGCAAGATATTGTGGGTCCTTGTGATAATCGCTCTATGGGCTGCTTCTAACTATGGATAAGGTGGTAGTTTTGCTATTTATTGCAACGTAGATTGATATATTTTTATTTTTACATTTTATTTAATTACTTTACTTTTTATGCTTGGATTAAAAGGAAAGCCTGAAAAGAGAGAGAACCTGAGCCGTTGCTTGGCGTGGAGGGTTTCATGTAACGAAGATTAATTGTTTTTTCCCTTTACGTAGATCTTTAATTATTATTTAAAAAATAATAATCGGTGAAGTATATTTATATATATTTAAGTATTTATTTCAAGGTTAGGGTCCGATATGCACGTGATAGAGTTAGAGAGAGGTGTCAGGGGACCATGTGAGTGCTTGGCTCGTGTCAAAAGCCATAACAGGCGGTGGTCAATGGCACGTGTCGGTCATCAACAGCATCTTCTCTTTATGTTGATGGATGCTTCAAGCATGGCCATGCAAAGTTCTCTTCTTATAGTTTTACGATAACGTGATTGCACGTGCCGTACCGTCACGTGAGTTGTGGGTAATACACGTGTGTTGCGTCCCTCTTGTGACATGTCACGTGGGAAGGAGTGGGTCTTTGTAGGTTGGATTGATTTTCCGTAGGAGAATTATTTGAAAAATAGAATCTCTAATTCTGTTTTTGAAATATATATATATATATATATATATATATATATATATATATATATATTCAATCAAATAGTGAAATCAGCTTTCTAGTTTAATGTAGCTGACTTATGGTTGAGTTTGTTTTTGTTTAGAAATATATTTAAATAATATTTTTAATTTTTAAAAAATAATTTTGATATCAGTACATGAAAATGATATAAAAATATTAAAAAAATTAATTTATAAACAATATTTTTCTTCAGAAAAACAGGGCCTAAATGATTTGTATGTTTTTGTATTTAAAAAGTATTTAAAAAAAAATATGATTTTGATATATTTTTGATTAAAAAATAATTTAAAAAGCAATTGTCACCACACTCTTAAACACCCCCTCTTAAACATTAAAATATTTTTGAAGATCAAATCATGCACCATTAATAAATTTTATTATATATAAATATATATATTAAGAAGAAAAAGAAAGTGCCACGAAAGGGAAAATTAAATTCTTCATATTTTAATAAGGGTCGCTAAGATCTTTCCACACACACACACACACACACACACCCACGTATGCATATGCATATAGCATGCATGCAAATCTTGGGAATCTTGGTCCAACTAAACCATTAATTTAATAAAGTTGTCTATAATTTTTTTTTGCTGGAGTAGCTTATTAATTGACACCTGTCTACAATCTTTCTTTTTAGATTTCTTAAAGTCATAGTTCCATAAAGTTTAAAAATATAGCTACTAGCTCATTATTTTCTAATTCATATTCGACAAAATATACACAATAAAATATAATAATCTTTGACTAAAAAGAAGTTATATTTTTATTATAATTACCACTTCTATTTGTTTTTTTTCAATTGGGATATGAAAATAAAACATAGCTATATTATTACTATAAATGATTTATATTTACTTTTTAATTGGAGTATAATCATAAAATAAATACTTTAGTTGTCTCAATGCTCCGTTTATAAACATAAAGTAAATACTTGAGAAAATTAATTTTTTTTTGGAATATGCTTTTTCAATGTGTGATACTTTTTTTTATGTGATTCCTTTTATTTATAAAATGTATATATAATTTATTGAATATGAATTAAGATATTTTTTGTAAAAAATACTTGTGAATTTTAATTTAAAATAATAAACACTACTAGAAATTCGATTAATTCATATGGAAATACCAACAAAAAGTTAATGTTGCTGTTTTTGTTGGTATTTACCGATGGATATTTTCATCGGTATTTTGCAGACACCGTTATCGATGGAATGGTTTCGTCGGTAGTAAACACTGAGAGAATTATAGTGGTGTTAAAAAATCTATGTTATACGATGACATGTCATTGGTTCAGACAGAATTACCAACAAAGTTATCAACGAATAAATTCCATCGGTAATTCTGTTGGTATATACCAATGGATTGATAGGCGGAATTAGAGTGGGATTTAAGAAACTTATGAAGTACAATGACGTGATATTTTTATCGACATAACTATCAATGGATATATGTTATTGGTAAATCCATTGCTACTATTTTCAATTTATGACATGATCATTGACCCTCATCTCCCCCTCCCCTCTTTCTCCTTCTTTCTTTTGTATTTTTTCCTCTACAACCCGTAACCACCCTCTCCCCTCAATTTCATCATAGTTTAGCTTCTCACAACAAATCTAGCAACCATAATACTAAGTTTATGAATATTTGTGTTATGATTCAATTTTTTTGAGGATTCTCTATTTTAAGTAAGCAAATCTACCATATTTTTTTAAAATTTAATTTTAATGTGTTATTTTTTGGGATATTTTTGAAGTATATTAATTTTGTTTGGGTGTTTTCTGTTTGTTTTATAGTTGTTTATCATATAAATTTATGTTAGGGATTGTTTTAGATTATGTGAAATTTTATTTTTTAGTTAATTTATTTAATTAATACATGATTATTGTATATAAGTTTGATATAAGTTATGGAGGATCGTTCATGGATGTATCGTGAATCACCCTAAGGGTTGTGTAGGATGAATTATTGCACCGGGTTTCAAGGTTTTATTCACTACGCAATATCTAATCTGAGAAACATTAGCGGAAACGATGTTAGATGTCCATGTAGAAGGAGAAAAAACAAAATATTTATCGATCTAGATGATGTCATGATGCATCTTCTATAAAAAGGTTTCGTGGAGGAATATATGTTGTTATGAACACGAAGAAGAATTTGTTCTTCATGAGATCATGGTAGAAAGGATGGCTTATTCAACTTCTAGTTCTAGTAACGTGCATGGAGTTGTAGATGCCAACAATAATCTTTATAAAAATATGGTTATGAATACAATAAGAATGAATCAGAGTGATGCAGATGAATGTCCAATAATAGATGAAGAACCTAATATAGATGCGACCATGCTTTTTGATCTTTTAAAAGACTGGTGAGCCATTATGAAATGGTTGCACAAATCATAGTAAATTATCAGCCTAACACAAGTGTTCATCATTAAGTTAGATTATGGGTTGAGTAAGGACCATTATAATAGAATTGTTGAATAAACAAGAAATATTTTACTTGAAGGAAATAAACTGAAAGGGAACTTTCATGCTGCCAAATCTATGATGAAACCCCTCGAGATAAGATACTAGAAAATTTACATGTGTCCAAACTTCTACACGTTGTATTACCTTAAAAATGCAGAGTTCGCCGAGTATAGAGCATATGGTCATCCTCATTATAAACACAAAATTAGTAGGGGAAGAACTCTTGTCGCACATTTTTTTTTTATATTTTACGGTCACACCTAGACTATAGAGGTTATTCATGTCACTAAAGACTGTTGAGCACATGATATGATATTGTTCGCATAATACAGTTGATGGAGTTATGGTGCACCCTTCTAATGGTAAAATCTAAAAACACTTTAACCATATGCATCCTCATTTTTCATTAGAAGAAAGGAATATGCATATTGGTTTATGTAAATATGGATTCAACCCATTCGAGTTATTTGCTACTCCTTATTCTTGTTGGTCAATGATACTCATGGTATACAACTTACCACCGGGAATGTGTATGAGACTAGAGTTTATATTTTTATCAATGATCATATTGATCTTTACAGTCTAGGCCACATCATTGATGCATTTCTTCAACCATTGATTGATGAGTTAAAGCAATTATGGTCACCTATAACTTTGATTTATGATGTATCGAGAAAACAATATTTTTCTATGGAGGCAGTTTTTATGTGGACTATTAATGATTCTTCTACTTACAAAATGCTTTTTGGATGGAGCATGCTTGTAAAACTAGCATGTCAACACATTATGAAAACAACAAAGCATTAATGCTGATGAATGAGAGTATTTTTTTTTATTGTCACTGACAATTCTTGCCAATTGATTACAAGTACAGAAAGAACAAAAAGGACTTTTATATTGGAAGAGATATTGCATCGCTGCTACCGTCGGGTGAAGAATAGCATCACATGTTATCGAAGTAAAGTGACATTGTGTATGTTTTTCAAATCCGGTAAAACAAATATTTTGAATGTTATAAATTTAATAATTTGTAACAAATATTTCAATTTTAAATTAATTAATCTAATTCAAAGTATATTTTGATTTTTAATTTCTAATATATTATTGAAATTATTTTTTGAATAATTAAAATACCAGCGACAAAATTATAGATGAAGGTTCTGTTGTTATTTTCCAGAGAGTTGGACATTACTTACTCAAAATACCACTATTACCCATGACTATACCGATGGAATATTAATGATGGAGTGATTGATGAAATATACCAATGACAAATATTGATGGAATTATTGACAAAATATTAACGATGAAGTTGTAAATAGTATATTTTGATGGCATCACCGACGAGATATATTGAGTGACTTATAGTCAGTTTTTTGCTGTCAATAAATTTACAATCGATCTTTCTGTTAGTACATTTACAGTCAATCTTTTGTTGGTAGATTCAATTTTAATGGAATCACCAATAAAAAAAAATTAATGATGAGAGTTTTACCAACATAAAGTTTTTATCCTTGTGGTTGTCGAAAATAATTACCGATGAAAAAAGCAACAAAAATTTGTGTATGTAAAACATTGAATTGTGGTAGTGAAATGAAGTATTGATTTCAACACATGGCTTATCATCATTTATTGATTGAATATTAAGTAATTAATTCCATCAAAAGCACTTGATATGAAATATTGGATTATTTTTAAAGAATAGTACCGATACATTTTAGATGAAAAAAGAAGGAAAGAAAGAGAAGGAGTAGCTTTACGACTTGCAAATTAAAAATTAAAAATAAAAATAAAAATAAAAATAAAAATAAAAGGAGTGTCAATGGCGGCACATAAATTAATAACAAAAAGAAGAAAAAGAGCGTAATTAAGGACCGAATTTGTAGTGAAAGCAAGCAAGATATATATGAAATCTGTCAAGTCTCCATAGGGCACAATCTTTATCAATACACCACGTTCTCTTATACCAAGCAACAATAATTAATTAGTTTAAATTTTAGAAAATATTTTGCTATATGTGATACCCATGAAAAAGAGTGATGGATTCATGTAGAATTTGTGTATTCAAAACATTGAATTGTGGTAGTGAAATGAAGTATTGATTTCAACACTTGGCTTATCACCATCTACTAATTGAATATTAAGGAATTAATTACATCAAAAGCAGTTGACATGAAATATTGGATTATTTATATAGAATAGTACCGATATATTTTATATGAAAAAGGAAAGAAAGAAAGAGGAGTAGCTTTACGACTTGCAAATTAAAAATTAAAAATTAAAAATAAAAATAAAGGGAATGCCAATGGCAGCACATAAATTAATAACAAAGAGAAGAAAAAGGGAGTAATTAAGGACCAAATTTGTTGTGAAAGAAAGCAAGATACATATGAAATTTGTTGTGAAAGAAAGCAAGATATATATGAAATGTGTCAAGTCTCCATAGGGCACAATCTTTATCAATACGCCAAGTTCTCTTATACCAAGCAACAATAATTAATTAGTTTACATTTTAGAGAATATTTTGCTATATGTGATAACCATGAAAGAGAGTGATA
>CM055344.1:1511296-1569450 GCA_029228605.1 Salix koriyanagi | reverse complement strand
GATTCATGTCAAATTAGAAAAACGTATGTTTATATATATATATATCTATATACTTAGTGCTTGTTTGAGAATGTGGGTGATGTTGCTTTTTGTAAAAGTATTTTTCATTTTATAAAATATATTAAAATAATATATATTTTTATAAAATATTTTTAATATCAATACATGAAAATAATCTAAAAATACTATTTTTTTTATTTTTTTAAATATATTTTTTTAAATACATATATTAAAGAGGCCTTAATACCCATAAAAGATAGTGCTGATGGTTTCTTGTAGGATCTCTCTGTATCACATGAAAAGAAAAAAAGAGGGAAAAGGAAATAGAATTATTATATATATTATTTACATAATAAAACTATTACATTGAGCAATTTTTGTAGAACTAAAACCCAATGTTATCGTATGACAATCCAAAGTTATAGTTTCTTTTTTCGAGGATAAAATTGACTTGACGTTTCAAAATTGAAAATAAAACCTTTTCATGATAGTAATTACAAACACAAGTAAAGTCATAAAATAGTTGATCACATGATGTCTCTTCTACTTTATTATTATTATTATTATTATTATTACTCTTCTACTTTATTATTATTATTATTATTAACGTTCTCCAGAAGCTGCCAGCCATGAAGGAGCATTCGCATAAGGGCAAAAGCTTTTGAACCTGAAAAAAGGGTTCTCCGGTCAAGTTTTGTGGAACCAGGTCCAGGGCTGCCCGACAGGCTTCTATTTCAAGCCCATTTGCTTTGCTTTTAACTAGCCACTATTGCAATATTATTGAAGGAAAAGGAAGGGCATGTTGCCCATAAGTATATTCTTGGTGCTTAAGTAATTGTAAATGAGCACAGGAAAATCTTTTGATGCAGAAACCATCTTCCATAAAACACATTTTGTAGGTCCAAATAAGCGAGTAAAACCTTAATTATTGTAGATTTTTACAGGGGATACACCTCCCTAATTTAAACTTAAGATCTACAGTGCAGATTACAAATTCTCTATCATCATGTTATGTCTCTTGGAACAATCCATCTGCATGTTTCCAAACAAATAGTTGATTTTCATCTCCCCCATTAAAGCAATTGCTTGTAAGTTGAATCTCTAGCCTCCTCCTACATTTTCATTCTTTTGCAACCATCCCTTCCAATCCATCTTGCTTGATCTAATCCAATTCAAGGAAGATAGTATTTAATAGATTATTAATACGATTGAGCTTCTATCAAGGGTTTGATCTTGTTTAAAAGTATAGTTGATGATTGTTTTTTAATTTTTTTGTTCAGAAATATATTAAAATAATATTTATTTTTTTAAAAATATATTTTTTGATATCAATACATCAAAATAATTTAAAAACACCATATAAAAAAACTAACTAAGAATTTTTTTTTGTCAACCTAGTAAATACTTCATGAAACAACTATTTAACTGGAGAGGCCTGGCACTGGGCTTGCTAGTATTTTTTAGTGGACTTTGGAAAGCTTATGTATTGGGCTAATAAATGGACCAGCCCATTAAGTCTAACAAACCTCTCAAATTTGAGCTCATCAATCCTCTCGAGACAGTTTTCCAGTTTTCTGTGAGCTCACCAAAGCCATCAAGCACGTATGCTCACACCCATTATCCGGCCGGTAATAAGAATTAAGAAGCAAACCCTAGTTTAATTAAAAATTCCCAATTGGCGGCACAAAATGGCCAGGAGGCTGAATACACGAGTTCTTTTTAAATAACATCTGGGAAAATATTTTTGCAGATTAGATTTCCCCTCAAAACACTGTGGATGTAATTCACATTGATTTATTCTCTGTTTTTTTTTCTTAGCTTTTATTGAATGAAATTATACGTTAATTTATACTAATCTGTTAATGGAAGGAAAAAAAAAAAGACATACAACTAAAGCGAAAACAACAAGAAAGCATGAGTGACTTTTATGAATTTTAAGGTGAAAAACTTATTTCTCCTTTAAAAACAAAACTACAAAATAATGTTATAGAGGATAATTTAGTATTTTTAGAATGGTCATTTCCAAAATTTTAAGGGCCCAATAATATCTTTTCGTATAACAACTTGATTTTTCCATCATAATAGTCTTTTTTTCAGTAAATTTTACGAATAACCTAAAAATGAGTTATGAAAATAATTATAAAAATATAATGAATCATGTTGTTGATCAAACTAATTGTCGTGGAGGCGAGGGAAACAATGTCTTTGGAGGGGTTAGTGATGATGGAGAAAACAATGATGATGATGACGGTGATAGTACGAGGATGGTGAATTGTTTTGGAGGTGAGAATCTAATAGGAAAAAGTTAGTTGTGTGCACAATTATGACTATAAACATGTATTATATTAATTAAATACATGAAGAAGCTGTGTATAGTTTCATAGACTATAGTCACACACTAAAATAGAGAGGGTGAGTGTTATTGATTTCAAAATCACGATATGGGTTAAAACCTTTGAGAATGATGAATTTTATTGAAATGGTGACCATGTTTCCATTTATAATAGCATTAGTAGCATCAAATAGAGAAAGACTCCATCATTAGAGTGAAATTGTTAACAAATGCATTAAAGAAGTCCTAATAGCAGTATGCATCTACTAAAGATAGATGTCATAAAATCAAAAGGACCCCAATTTTACAAAAAATCCACGAGAAATTGTAATGAGTCCCAAAATATGTCTTATTTCAAGGTAATACATATGTTTGTTAATGTTGTCAATTGTGAAACTGAATTGTTTTCTACATGCTAGTAAGTAATAACAGTATATTTTTTTTCCATGTAGAATTGTATTGGTGCAATTGATGGAACACGTATGCAAGCTTACATATCAACCGAAAATCAAATTCCATTTATCAAAAGAAAAGGTGTGTCGTCTCAAAATGTAATGGTTGTTTGTTGTTTTGACATGTAGTTCACATTTGTGTGAGCTAGATGAGAAGATAATGTCCACGATACATGTATTTTTCTTGAGGCTATTCACAATAGATATATAAATTTTCTTAAACCACTAAAAGGTAGCTATATGATAGAAATCGAATGCTATTATAAGTATAATAATTGCCTTTTTTATTTACTAATATTATTACAATTTTAAATGATTTTTGTAATGCAATTAAATATTATTTGGTTAATGCTAGATATTTCAATGAGTATGGGTATTTAGGTTCATATAAAGGTCAAAGGTGTCTTTTACAAGATTTTAAATGTTGTGAACAATCAATAAATAAGGAAGAAGTATTTAATTAGACACACGCATCACCACGTCATGTGATAGAATATTCTTACAGAGTATGGAAATAGATGTAGAGAATTTTACAAAACATGTATGCTTATCCATACAAAACACAAGTTTAAATTGTAGTTGCATCAATGACACAATATAATTATATTAGAAGAAGATCCCATGATGATATATCATATGCAGAACTTGATCGCAATCCTAATTTTGTTCTAGGTGATTTTTTAGTTGATTTTGAAGCACACTCGAAAAGCAATGAAAACCATAAGACTTGTCTGATAGATTTTGTATGTAATGAAATTTCAAATAATTTAATGGGACAATAAAAAAATATTTTCATATAGTATTATTTATTTCATGACATAATAACAATTAAATCAACAGGATTTTAATTAAAAACTATTAATATTAATATATGTCATTTTATTCAATCTTAAAATTATTTAAACAAATATATATATATATTATCACACTAACCTCAACTAAAAATAATTTTTATAAAATAATTTCGCTTTAAACCACAAAAGCATTCACAAACTATCACAGATAAACACACATCCAAAACGAAAGATAAAACAGAGCTACATTGTGCCTGTGTGTGTATATATTACCGGACTCTTTTCCGGGGAAAAAAATACTTGTCGGAGAGCCGGGATTTGCGTCACAATAAAGTGGCGCCGCCGAATATTCCCCACTAGAATTAAATACATTTTTCTTAAGGAGGGCAGAAAAATAGGATCTGAGGTGAAGGTGACAGACAGTTTACACTCCCATATCATGATCAACTTCAGTAGTGACGGGGTCCACTCTTCTCTATTTCCTCGCCGCTCTGTGGGACCCACCCTTTCCAATCGCCGCACCCCCCACCACCCTCATTGTTGACTTCTACCTGGCGTGCCGCATGGGTGAGGGTGACGAGCCACCTTCGCCTTCGGAATGTGGAATTCTACGCCCAGAAAAAGAGCTCGAAGTGTTGGGTAAGCTGTATGACTTCTTGGGACATGGAGTAATATAAAGAATGGAATATATGTTTTGCTAAGAATTTCTTATCAGTTGGACTAATAATTTAATATATGTTTAAATTATTTATATTTTGACATTGTGTTTTAAGATCATCCTGAAAGCATTCCTGAACATGACGATAAGTTTCACTGAATTTGTGAGTCTTGGATTCTTTCGATCGGAGTAAATAATATATATAGGGTTGAGTAAGAAGGTTTTTTTGGAGTGTGGTTACAATTGTTTTTAAAAATATTTTTTGTTAAAAAATACATTAAAATGAAATTAAATAAACCAAACATTTTAATTCATTATCAATTAATTTATTAGTCTATATTTAAAGATCAAGTATATTATCTATCAACGTGTAATGATCCTCTAAATATTAAAAAAATTCATAAGTGGTTTGACTTAACCTTTTAGTAATTGGTTTCTCAATATTATGATTTAGACATTTTAACATAGAATGTGTGTCATAGTTGTTTCAATATTATAGTCATTAATCATTTGAATAAGGTTTGAAATTCTTTTCAAATTTCATTCTACCTTACACAAGGGTTTAACAATTTAAATTCATGATAGTTTCAACAATAATTTAGATTGTAATATTGTTTATTTAATATCTAAAAGGGTTTTTAACAATAATTGTTTAATAAATATCAAATATTTAAGAGAGCATCGACCAAGAAAAGTTTAGGAACAATATTTTGATATACTATGAATTTCATAATTATAATAGTTTTATAAAAAAACATTTTTTCCCATGGAATTTATTTTTAATCTAAATTCAGAAATTAAATATTACTTCCATTAATTAAATATAATTAACAATAAACATTATCTAATGCATGCATAAGATTTCATAATATGCTACAAAACATTCAACACATAAAGAACTTAATAAATTAAACATTGTTGTATTCATGTAGAGCATTACAATCCTCGAAGGAAGCATCCTCTTATATATAACTTATTCTTATATATATATATATATATATATATATATATATATATATATATATATATATATATATATATATTTCAAAAATCATACTATATGTACCCAAAAAGTGTCTACAAAAAAATGTCAGCAACTATATTACTATGGGTTAGTCCTGATATCAATATTGAATTTAATTATGCTAATAAATTAAATAAATTATATGAAGAGGGTATGTGTCGAGCACCTACCTGCTTGGTGTGCACGACTAATGGCTTTGTGCTGCTGTTTGGAGCCTTATACCTCTTTCCTTTCAATAAACTCCACGAGTTCAATACTACAACTCCCTATTTTTCTTAAAAATTTTTCCATTGATCACACATAAAATCCCATGAATTATTTTGCAATATCCTCATTTAATCAAGAATAATTACATCTACAATTTCACTAGTCAGATCACCATATCTTTTTAAGTACTTTAACAAAACCATAAAACATTCCATATACTAATTTTTTTCATTTATTATAGCCACATTATTATTTCCTTGTCCCAAAAATAATTTCTTTATCTATTTAATTAACATTAAATCTTAACATATTTAATCCACTCCATCATTTTTAAAGAAATTAGCAAATTTCTTTCTCCTTTTTATAATTATTCATCCCAAAATATTTATTTCCTCATTAATTTTACCTTCAATTCATTTTACTAAGTTCTTCTCTACTGTTTGACACTATTATCTCTTACTTAATCCCATTCGGCCAAAGTTTCCAATTGAACAAAAATCCAATTTGTTTTCTATTATTCTTTTTCAGCACACTTGTATACATGCCACTTACCCCTTTAAATATTAATTTTCTCATCAAACCATTTCAACACATAATTTTATCTTGGCCAAATTCTTTCATTTTAAAAAAGTGGAATATATTTTCTGTGGGGAGAGTGTGTATAAATATGTTTTGACCCCCCTCAAATTTTTCTCTTCAATTTCCCCCCTTTTCTGTTTTGTTTTTTTGTGTGTAGGTGAGCTTATTTATAGGTAAGAATATTTCTTTCGGTCTTTTTTTTTTCCTTTCTAATACGGTCCTTTTGTCCAAATATTGTTGATTGTTCTATTAATTCTTAATTCTTAGTTCTTTTTGAAATAGTGTACCATCAATGTCAATTAATTTTTTTTTTAAAAATAACATGTTGAAAGCTGAATGCGTTGATTTAAAAAAACACTGAAAAAACACTGAAAATAACACAAATACGTCAAATATTTTTTTTTTAGAAAATTGATAAAAAATGCAAAATTTGGGTAGCAACATGAGTTAATACATTTATGTATGTTGAACACGATATCGAAAGTTTGAAAACATTATAAGAATGCAAAAGTTGTGTTAACATTAATAAAATGAATGTAAAAATCTAAAATGAAACATTTATGTAACAACACTCAATGAGATGTTAACTTAGTACATGTTCTTTAAAATGAAAGCAAGTAAAATAAATAAGAAGTAAAATAATTTACTTAAATCTGAATACAAATAACATTCAACTTCTACAAACCTATTTGTAATTTAAATTGTTTCGTTATTTTTCCTATTTTTCCCATTCAAAAATATGTATCCATTCAATTTTATGAACCATTTATATAATTTCTTATAAACTAAATTTAAATAAAGTATTTCAAAGAAACATGTATTTATATGAAATATTAAGTATTTTTTAATTATCTTTACTTTCTATACAATTTATTTAACACCAAAAATACTAACTTTATTGTGTAGAAATGTTGCATTAATTATAAATGAAAAGTAAAGCATTTAAATAATACTAAAAATAGATAAATAAAATGGCCAATTCATGGTATAGAAAATTTTAAATTATGCGTGTCCCGGCACTTCATGCCACGGGTGGCAAAACCTTATTCAACTCTCCCTATCCTATAACCTCCCAATTTATTTCAAATGGTATGGGATTGATTTTTTGAATGTCAACGTGAGGAAATAGGGTTGGTTTGATAACTATAAAATTTGTCCCTTCTCATACGTTAGATAATTAAAATTAAAATAAATCTATTAACATCAACAAAATCATCGTTTAAAAAATATGAATTTATATATTTTAATAGATAGAAAATTATCCGAAAATATTACCCAGCAATATAGTTCGTCTCTTTTTTATATATAAAAAAACTTGAAGAAATATATGACCAATCCCAGGTAGAAATCAGAATTATTATTGCAGTTTTGTTTTTTTAAATAAAAATATTTTAATAAACAATTATCACTACATTACCATTAATATTACCACTTTCACCGTTTTTGTACTTCTATTTTCACCTCAAATTTAAAATTAAAAAACAAAAGGTTAGGAAATGACGGGGTACGCAGCGACGTCGTGTCTCAGTAAAGAAAAACGAGAGTTGGGGGATGGTGCATAAAAAAGTCCGTCGCGTTGACGAAACGCATATTTGTAGAAGCAGGCCAGACACGCCGAAAGATGGCGACACGCGTTCTGTTTCTAGTGGTCCCCTTTCCCACATGTCCATGCTTGCTGCTGGTTTTGTGCTACTCCCTTCTGTTTTCCTATTTTTTACCCGTTTTCCTAATTTTTACCCCTCTCACTTCATTATTATTATTATTATTATTATTATTATTATATTATGGGTGATGTATTTGGACAAATTATATTGGCACGTGGATCTTGAAATCATTGGTAGTTGCTTTGTTAGAATTTTTGGCTTTGTGTTATGTATCTATAATTGTAAGTCAATATTCTAATGTACGGGGAGAGAGTGGAAGAGGTAACACAATCTTCACATGGCCAAGATATCAAATTCAATGTTCACAATTTTTGCCTAAGAAAAATGGGTGTTCTTCGTTTGGATACATGACTATTTGGAAACCACTAGCATTTATTTCTTAGAAAAATAGGTCATGTCCATGGTTTGTGTGTATGTAAGATTGTTTACCAAGTTGGATTGCATTTACATGGTCATGGACACATTATTTCAATAAGATTCGTCATCAGTTTAAACAGTAAATTTGGTGAATTAATTTTTTTTCATGATCTTTTATAATGTACTTATGTGAAAAAATTGATTGAAAATATGATTAATTAACATATTTGAAACTAAATTAAATGATGAGTCCACTCATATTTATTGTTAAAATTTATTAGAAAAATTTCTTCAATATAAATAATTTAATATAAAATATTAATGTCTTAAATAATTTATGAGTGAATAATAAGTTAATCTTTTTGATTGACAAATGTTCAAACCAAAAATAAAAAAAAAATATTGTATCCCCACTTTAAGATATTACAAACCAAACCTTTCAAAACAAAGTGATTTATTTGGTGAAACCTTGAGAAGTTTAAATTGAGTTTGTGAGGAACTAAAGTTTTTAGAGTAAAGAAACCTTAAGCTATATGGGATTTAAGCATAAGCCATATACGCCCTCGACTTGACATGACATGAACCTGGGTTTGAGATTGCTTAACTTGAAAAATTTTATTTTTTTCGATTCATGAATAACTTTTCTAATCAATAACCTTTCACTAAGAATGTTTTATTTTATAAGTAAAAATGTTTGGTTTTTAATATAAAATTGCTAAGTTTTATTTTATTTTATAACATGTAATAAAGGGATAAAAACAATAGAAACTATTTACAATAATTACTAAAATGAATTCAACATTGGTTAACTTTCTTTTTTTTGTATAAATAGAGGATGTAGGTGCCCGAATAGGGTTTACTTATCTTTGACAATGATTTTTTTTCTATCTACCATGATGAAATACTCCTAATTGGTGATTATAAATAATTAACTCTGAGAATTTTTAGGAGAATTATTAATATTTCAAATACTAGCCTACCCTTGGAGGTCTGATATTTATATTAGAGTGTTTATAATTAATTCTCATCTAGTAAGAAAAATAATAATTTTTCAAAATATTGCCCAAATTTTTAGGGATTTATTAAATTCTTTTTAAATCCCAAACATATGCAAAACCCCCCAAAACATAAACAAACTTATTTTTCTATTGAAACTTCAATTTGTTTTTAAGATATTTGGTTGTAAGTAACACACGAAAACACTAAAGAAAATATTTTGATATATTTTTTATATTTTAATTTTTCTAAAGGCATATTTGGAAAAATACTAAAAATAAGAACAATTTAAAAATTAAAAGAAAAACATAAGATTGTGTTTGTCAAACGCACCCTTAACCCTAGGTTTAGATTGGTTAGGCCTAAAGCTCAAAACTAAACTTGTTTGGTTAAGTCTATACATGCCCTAACAAATCTCTCTCTCTCTCTCTCTCTCTCTCTCTATATATATATATATATATATATATATATTATAGAATTGAACCCAACCTAGCCATATAATATAGGCTGGAAGGAGGGTCCAACCCTTTCTTTTCATTTATAGGAATATTAATTAATTTATATTTTACAAAAAGAAAAAAAAAGAAAGCAATCAAAGAAAAGATCAAGGATGAATGTTACTTGGATGAGGAAGGGTGTTTCTTAGTTGGTAAGGAAAAGTTGGCACAACTAAGAAGAAAACCCTACTGATGGTGAAAAAAAGAGAATGAGGTTGCACTTGGTTTTGTTTTTGATCAAGTGTGGCAGTTATCGTATCTAGAACTATGATTTTTTTTTAATTCTAGAAGTAGTTGGGGTATATTGTTGCTACTTAACCCAGTTTCGTTCACAATCATTATTGTTGGATACATAAGATATAAATGCTGGCCCATGAGGATCCAAAATGCTCCTATTATAGCTGAGGAACTGTTGGTCCACCGCTCACAGTGTTGTTAATGGACTATGAGGGAGAATGGTGTTCGAGAGGAAGACCCTTGTTGCTATTTAATGTTGGTTTATACTGGAACTTTTGGATTCCTGATAATAATCATGGTTAATGTTGTGACGATGATTTTTTCATGTTTCGAGCCCCACCATCCTTGGAAAGGAGACGACGCAAAAAAAGGAGAGTTTTATAGTCATAAAATTATGACTATAAATCTTAGGAGTCTCCTCCTAGTATCAAGGTCATTAGAAAACCTAATGATATGCGAGAGTCTAGGTAAGGGAACTTGTTGTGGAAGGGAAAAATGTATCACCTCCAGTATACCATACCTACGGTAAACTACATTGTTGTTTGATTATTTTTTTTAAGTCATATTTTTTATTCATTGGTGTCTTTTTAAGGCTTTAAATAGATCTCCTTTCGTGAGGAAGTTTCTACCTCGTTGGAAGTCAAAAACCTGACCATTCTAAAGGTTTGAAAATTTTTTTCACACTACATTTAAAATCTCTCTTTATATTATCTTCGGGTATACTTTACAATATAATTTTACACCCTAACAACTAAAACAAAAGTAATTGTTATTTTTTTAAATATTTTTGGCTAAATTCTAACGGATAATCATAAACAGGTTACACTATCAATTTTTGTTCAAACATATGAACAATGAAAATTTTGTTTTTTTACAAAAAACCATGCTTGGAAAAAAAACTTAGAATTTAGCGGCGTGCACAAAAGCAACATATGTTTTTTAAAATACAATTTTTTATATTATTTTTGTAGCAAAAAAATAAAAAATTCAAACTAGACCTAAACCAACAAAATGGACCACCCCTAGCCATAGGGGGGCCTAACTTTGCTAAATTTGGGATGGACCCGACCCCACCAACTGGATCGGGTAGAGAGCAGATCTATCCCAAGAATCAAAGCACAAAAAATGAAAACTCTTGCATTGTTCATGTATTACGTGAATAGCGTAGAGTGAATTGATTCACTTTTGTAGTGTTTCACGTGTTATATGAATAATAACAAGGTGGTTGACCAAGGGTTATGAGAGGCTTATTTGCTACTATCACCGGGTAGAGGAGGCAAATGTGATTCTTCCTGTGATAGTGACATCATAAATGGTGGTCTGTGGTGACTGGGAGGAACACCAAAAGCTTGGTGCTAGTGAAGGGGTTGCTATTGAACTTGAGCAAGAGAAGGGAGAGAGAGAGAGAGAGTTATTGTTGTGTCACTAGAGCCTTGTTACTGGTTCTTCTCCAGACGAAGCTGCTGCAGTTGCTGCGGGAGGAAGGAGAGAGAGAGAGGGGAGTTGTTGCAAAGGAAGGAGAGAGAAAGAGAGCCAAGTGTTGCGTGACTTTCTATTACTAGCTGTTGCTGTTGCTGTCAGTGCTGATTGAAAAAAAAATCAGGTCGTTACACACCCTTTGCATCTGCCTCAATGTTGGCAGGACATTAGCACTGACATGACCCGAAACAATAACAAATCTCAAAATAGTAACATGTCCCAAACAGTAACATGTCCCAAAACAATAATCGGTCTCAAACAATAACAGATCCCAAACAATAACAGGTCTCAAAAAACAGTAACATGTCCCCAAACAGTAACATGTCATGAAACAGTAACCGGTCTCAAACAATAACAGATCTCAAACAATAATAGGTCTCAAAACAGTAACATGTTCTGAAACAGTAACATGTCCCAAAACAGTAACCGATCTCAAACAATAACAGATCCCAAACAATAACAGGTGGGCAATAACATAACCGTTAACTCAATCTTGACCCATTCATCCTGGGTCTACAAAACCTTAAACATCATCCTCATCATAACCATAATTAATAAACCATACATTCAAGATATATATATATAACACCTAACACATATGGTACCGGAAACCAGCGAACCTGATTACCTCACATCATCAAAATACCATCCATACAATTAACATTTTGTTAAATGTGGATCTTACATAAACATGCAATATTATGGTTGCATAATTAGAAATTCATATTAAAAATATACATACATAGACATGAGTTTGTATTCCTAATCTATTAATAGCCATTACAAATTTACACAAAAAGGGTCTATTAAAAGTTATGTGTTTCAGTACATTGATTCATACAAGATACATTGTGATTTAGAATGCATCTACATGATTCCTTGCAAAAGTGGGTTCCCGTGTATCGGGTTCCCTAGACGTCTCGTGGAAGTGACGTTCTTGCAGCAGTACAAAACATTTAAGAGAATGTAATTACTTAATGATAATAATAATAATGATGACTAAACGGTCTGGCAGTTAAATGAGGCATCAATATTTATAATTTCTTCATGTATTTGGTACAACTAGCTTGTAATGCAATATATATGCACCAATTTTGCAATCAACCATAATCTTAAACCCGGCTAGCCTCATAAGGCATTATTTGCTGAGGGTTACCGTTCATTCACTCCGGTCATCTTTTTCGGATACCATTAGCCAAAGCTAATCAATCGTTCTTCCCGGTCATCCATTCGGATGCCATTAGTCGAAAGCTAATCATTCTATTATCCCGGCCATCCCATTCGGATGCCATTAGCCGAAGCTAATCAATCATTTGTCCCGGCCATCCTTTTAGATGCCATTAGCCGAAGCTAATCAATCATTTGTCCCAGCCATCCTTTCGGATGCCATTAGCCAAAGCTAATCATTATTTTATCCCGGCCATCCATTCGGATGCCATTAGCCGAAGCTAATCAATCATTTGTCCCGGCCATCCTTTCGGATGCCATTAGCCGAAGCTAATCAATCATTTGTCCCGGCCATCCTTTCGGATGCCATTAGCCGAAGCTAATCATTCTTTTGTCAACCTTTAAGCATTCGACAAACTAATATAGATTCTAACACAATAAGATAATATTCATGTTAATGTATTTCCTTATTCAACGAATGAAAAAGGAAGGTGCAAGTCACCTACCTGCTCCACCTGTGGGTCGTTCCTGTCTTGACGATGGTCCAATCCCGACTGCACCACCTACGACATCAATGGTCATAAATCCAGTACATTTGTATTTTTGAACCACATTCATCACCAAACTCATTTCAAGAGTTCATATGTTCACATTCAAGTGTTCCACATTTTACACCATCATACCATGAAATTATTACTAGCATTTAAGTCCTTTATGCATAGGAGGCTTATTGTAGGATTTGGTAGCGAACGTACACCACACATGTTGTAACAACCCCATAGAAAACAATTCAATATGCCTTTACATTTGTTATTCATTTATAACTTTTGTCATAAAACAAATATCATTATAAGCACCCATTTTTCAAACATAACTTATTTCTTTTCCTTTAATGCATCTCCCTTTCCTCGTTTCACGACCTCCCACCTCTTTTCCCCTTTTTCTCAAAGCTGCCAACAAAGGCCGGATTTCAACCTCTGCCCAGATTTTTTCACTATAATAGGAGTTTTAGAACTCCGTTTTGTACAAAATTTATCTTGTTAGAAAGCTAACATATAGGTCTACAACTCTTATGAAGGGAATAAAACCCAGTTCTGCCCCCAAAAAGTTATGAAATGCATCTCAAATGTGACAGACCTGTTGTTCTGCAGAGTCTGCCCTACACAGTCACGTTAGGTTACCCTTAACTAGAGTTATAAAATTACAAATTAAGTAAAACATGTTTCCTTGGATAGTAGACATCCAGAACTACAACTCCTATGGAGAATCCCGATCCTAATTTCTTTGTTTTTCTACTCAAATTCTCTCTCAAAGTCAAGACATGAATATGTCAAGTTGTTAATTTCTGCAACACATGTTTTTGGCCGAAAATTGGCCTTGGGAAAACAAGACTTACCTCATTCTTTTTATGCTCAACCATTCATTACACAACATTCACATCCTATTTCATGTCGCGTTCATCAATTACACAATTCCACATTTCCCCTAAATTTTCAAGAACTTTAACCCAAAATTCATAAAGAAAAATCATGTAATTTAACCATAAAGTAAAGAATCTTTTAGATGCATATAAGAATCACCATACCAAGAGATTCAAGATCCTAATAGCTTTGTGAAATGAAAATACTCTCCTCTCCTCTTTCTCTTCCTACAGCTGTCGGCCAAACACTCATTTTCTTCCACTTTCTTCTTCCAATAATGCTCCAAATCCTTGGGTTTTTGATGTTTGAATGTTTTAGTAACCCTTAATCTCACTTTCACTTCGAAATTCTTTTTCAATTGAGCAAGAAGATATCACACTCTCCTTCCCTTTCTCCCTCACCTTTTTGCTGGAAATGAGAGAAAAGAGGGGTATTTATACTCCTCAATTTCTCTTATTGCACTAAGGCCTCCCATTTCCTTTAAATGTTTTCTTTTTACCCCACCTCTTCTCTTCTTATAATTTAAATCATAATCTTTTTCATTTATTTCAATTTCACCCCTCTCTCAACTTGTTTTATTTATCTTTTAATTCATTCCTTGAGTTTCTTTTTTTTTGGGTATTTACAGGGTGGTTGTCTGTGGTTATGCTCATGTGTAAGTTTTTTGGTCATGACATCTCTGCATTACTCCCACACCATGGTCTCGTCTTCTCCTTTGTGTTATATTATTTTCTCCACATCCCTATCCCTCCCTTTTCATGGTTTCTTTCTTGTTATTTATAGGCAAATATAGTAACCCATCAGTTGTACATTGTGTGTAGCAAGGGGTTGCCTCTTGGTCACCTGCAACTGCGTGCATGCTCTGTTCAATGATTGAACATTGCAGTCACATCAACAGGATTTTGGGATGATTTGGGAGAAAGGTGCAAATGTGCTTTAGTCCCCTTAATTTTGTAATTGTTCTAATTACACTCCCAATTGACTTTAAACTTTTACATTTGCGCAATTGTATCCCCATAAAAATTTCAATAGCAACCTTAACTTTGCATGTTTTTTTTTCATTTTGGTCGTTGCTTTCAAATTTATGCAATTTAACCCTCAATTGACCATTAAACTCTCAATTTTTTCAAGTTTCCCCTCACTTCAACAAAATTTGCTTGGAAAAAATTCAATTCAGTCTCTGAAAATTCCAATCTTCTCAATTGAACCCAAAATAAGCTCAAGAACTTGATTTTTTATCGATTAAGCCCTTAATAAAATTAATTTGACCAATCTACATTATAATGAAGTCCTTGCACTTTAATTAAACCCTTCAATTGGACCTTAAATTAATTCTAAACATAATTATACTTTAATTTGTCCCGCGATTAAATTAAATTGGCCTATAAAAAAATATAATTATGCATTTCGGCTTATTTTTTTATGCAGATTTATTCAATAATGAATTATTTTAGCCTTAATATGTATTTTTCTTTATTTTTAGGCACAAAGAGGTATGATCGGGCTCTCGAAAATGTATAAATTTTTCACCTTTATTTTTCTACCGATGCCAGCCTCTTTATTTTACTTTTGTTCTTTTTGTTTTATTTTGGGTATATTTGAAGGAATAACCCAGAAATAGATTATGACAGTTAAATCGAAGGTTATTCATAGCTACCATAGATGCAATTCAATTACAACTCATAGTGGAATATTTACTACTTATATCATAAATGACTATGTTGTTTTTGGTTAAATCTTCTTCTTACATTCACGTTGCGGCCAATTTAGAATTGGTGATTATCTCATTTTAAACTAAATTCTTGTGAATGAATGATCATTGTTTACATGATTTTGAGTTCAATTTGAGATTAAAGAGCAACACTTGTTGCAACTTATATTTGAGATACCATAAGGAATTCGTAGGATAGAGATATCTAAAGATTTGTGTAGTTTTTAGGATTTTTATTGTTCATAATAATCTTTTGTTAGTTAAGATTTTTTCACAAAGATGTAAAAAAATTACTTGTTAAGATATTTTATTAATGTTCGAGAGAGATTGATGAATAAATTAGATAAACTTGATTATCAACAATAAAACAGTATACTTGATTAATTTAATTAGGATCATCACATAAAATTAGTTATTGTAAATAATTAAAATCCTAGAATCTTGTTCTTGAGTTTACATACTAATATAATTTTGATACTTGTTAGTAATATTCCAATCTTCATGGAAGGCTCTTTCTCATTCATTTTATTGTTCATTACAATTTATGCACTTGTGATTTGAACTAATATTGTTGTACATAGAACTTGAGTTTGTTTCCAAAATTCTTCATAGGACTTGTTGTGCAATCTTTGTGGAAACTGGAAAACTACCTACATTAAAATCATATATACCAATGAAAAACAATTTAGCTTCAAGGAAAAAGGATTGGATCCTTGATATTAATGTGATACACCTTATTTGTTGGAAAATAATTTTCAAAAATACATTTATCTTCGAGTGTTTATTTAACTTTTGAAGCATTGTCATATTTTTTCAAAGAAAAAGATAAATGAATTATTAACCATGATAGATAAGATAATCAAAGATTGATTATAATAGATAGATTGATAATAGATTAACCATGATTGATCACCCATATTTTTATGTGTGGGCTAAGTTTAATTAGATTTTGTTATGTGTTTTTATATTGCTAATAATTCTACAAACAATTTTTTTTTGCATGCTAGTTAATTAATTTAACTAAATAATGTGTACCAACAATCCTTTCTCCGAAGAAGGAAACAATGCTTAATTAAGTGGGTGTTTGTTTTTGTGGTATAACCAGTGTTTAAAAAAAAGCTCCAAAGCTTACTGTTTGATATAAATTTAAAAAGCAAAAATATTGTATGGGTCCCACATGAAATAGTGAATGAAATGCCGGTGTATAAAAAACAAAATATAGCTACTTTTCATTGTTTGTATATCGAGCCTAGGAGAGAGGAAAGACTATGTGATTGCGTAGCAGCTATGTTTGCTTACACTTTGACTTTTGTTTTTGGGTTTTGCTTGATTTGTATCATTTCTTTAGTTTATTGATTATATGCTTCTTTAGCTTAAAGTTAATTAATATATATTTCAAAACACCTTTTTAATTAAATGAAAAAAAAATGGTAGCTCAGTTTTTTTAGTAATATTAAAAGCATGGTAATCAAATACAAGAAATTGTTTTTTCATTAAACTTCAAACTCAACTACAATTTTAATCAAACACTTCAATTTTCAGTTATGAACCACAACTCAAAAGTGTTTTTCATGAAATTGTTTTTTATAAAACTATTTTTTTTTAAAATCTCAACTATAATAACAACCGCAATACCAAACACACCCTAAATTATATTTAGGGGTCATTACAAAGTACATAGACAAAAATTAATGCAGCAGCATGCCATGAAATTGATAGCTCGGAGCTTATTAGAGCTAATTCGTAGCAATTCATCGAGAAGGTACAAAGTAGGGTTTAGCTGTGCATGCATGCAAGCATTAAACGTGATTCAGGAATCATGAGAAAGCAAAGATATTGTGGCAGCAAAACTGTTTAGAATTAAAGTGAAATGTAAGTGCTGTTCAACGAATCCAAAGCAATCCCAAATCATTAAAAAGGAAATAAAAAAATTAAAATCATATAATTAACAAAAAGATGATTTAAATGAGTTGATTGGCTTACCTTGTGTTGGATACTGAATTTCATTTTTTTTTCAAAGTATGATAATTTTTGGATAGTGTTAATATAGAAATTATTTAAATAAAAATATTCGAAGTGGTTCGTTCTATTTAATTTTTTATTTAAACATAATAAGACTTCCCAATGGAAATAAATAATTAAAAAAATTGCTAAACAAAAGGTCAAGGAAATCCACGAGACAGAAAGTCGATGAAAAGAAAAAGAAAAAGAAAAAGAAAAATACGATACACGCAGAAGTGAGGTGGCTGCTGGTGAGGACTGAGGAGGAAGTATTCACTCTTCACGCCTGGAGTGGCGACACCTGTGAACAACTACACCACAGATAAGTCTATTGACGTTGGGTGCACGCTACAATCAACGTGGACACATGTCATCATTCCATGGGCTAACAGTATTAAGAGGTTTTGAAGTATTTATATTAAAATAATATATATTTTTATTATTTAAAAATTATTTTTTATATTATTATATCAAAATAGTTTAAAAACATAAAAAAAGTCAAAATTTTGATAATCTTTATTTAAAACGTAACTCCATTCGGCTCTAAGCCCCTGTTTGGCATTGCGATCCCACCAGTTTTTAGCCAAAATTTGAAAAACAAATTCGTTATTTTAAATGAATATATTTTTATATGTTTTAGATCATTTTGATGTGCTGATTTCAAAAATAATTTTTTTAAAAAATAAAAAAACATCATTTTGATGTATTTCGGCACGATAAGCACTTTGAAAAGCTACCGCAACCACACTCCCAAAAGACTGCAAATAAAAAGAATAGCTACAAATCATTGACTTTAAGTAATAGCTCTAATCTTTGAATTTTTTTCTTATTTTTAACAGGAATAAATCAATGACAATAAAAAAATATTTTTCATAAATTACATTTGATCAAAAAAATAATTTTCATAAAAGAGGAACCCAAGTTCTCGTAAATTTAAATTTTTTGGTTGAGCACAAAATAAAAAAGAAGGGATTCCGACTCAATTTAATGAAAAAGATACTCACTTTTTCTCCATACATAATTTATACTAATATAGCAAACTTAAAGTCATATATAATAAAATAAAAATGATTACTAAAATTGAAAATTTAATAGAAAAGGTCGGCTCAATTAATTTTTTATTTATTTGGATGCGAGGAAACTGTACTTTTTAGAAAACATATTTTATAAATTCAGGTGAGTGAATAAAATCCCGATTGCTCTATGCTTTTACAAGGAATACACGCTCTGACTCGAACTCGAGACCTGTTGTGTAGATTGCAAGCCTTCTACTATTACATTATACCCTATTGAGACTCAATTAATTCTAATAGTGGAGGAAAAAAGTTATTTATCATTAAAAACTAGGGTTCTTTTATGCATGCATGCACCATACCATTCAAAGTTGGAATATTATTTTTTCTATGATATTAGACATATTTTCAAACTAGATTTTACAGAATAAAATTATAGCTTAAATAATATTATTTTGTGATTTTCTTAAGAGTCAAACACTGAGAGATAATGGGGAAGTCATATCTTCTTAAAAAACAAAGTTAAGTAACCCAATGTATTTTAGTTTCTTTTTAATTTAATGAGACTTACCAGTAGAGTTAAATTCTAATTTGATATTGTGTTTCAAAATATTTTTGATTTTTTTTTATTTTAAATTAGTTTTTTCTAGGTGTATTTAGATAATTTTCATGTGCTATGTCAAAAATTATTTTAAAAAAATAAAAAAAATATTATTTTAATACATTTCTGAATAAAAAATATTTTCAAAAACACCCTCGCCATGCAAACAACTACTAAATTTGTTACAGCCTAGAAAGGCCAGGGAGAGACATGCAGAATTTAAATTTTGGAGATTGATTAGTTAATGGCTATATAAATTGTATTCTTATTTTATATATCTCAAATTAAAAATTAATAAGAAAATTTCTAAAATAACATATCTTGTCAATGAGTGGCACATATTTCCATGGAAGCTGCGGGAGTGGCGGGGTATGCTCCTACTACTCTCACCAGCCCACGCCCGATGTCACAGTCGTTGACATATTGTTAATTTGAGAAAACAAAGCAAATACAGACACAAATTAACTTTGTTATTACTATATATATATTTTAGATTCTTTTGATATATTAATATTAAATATAGATTTTTTGAAAACAATAAACTATTGTTTCCATGCATTTCTAATTAAAAATTATTTTTAAAAATAACCCATTATACAATACCAAGTTTTCTCTAAGACAGTTAATTATTTCAATTTCATGTACACTGTCGTCTATTTTTTTTATTATTATTATTTTCTTCTTTAGATTATGACCTGATAATGGGGTTTAATTTAGTATGTAAATTGTAAAGTCGCGCATGTGAAGTCTTTTTCTTTGAAAGGGGAGAGATTTTAATGTGAAGTCTAACTTTGGATGCGGAGCACAGACGGACGAAAGTAACCCCACTACTCTTGGTCTGCCAGTGCTAGGTTTTATAGCCAATAGCCTTTGCTTTGAAGATGAAAGTATCATTTTCGTTTTTCTCAAGCTTTGCCAAACTATGAGGTTGGTTTTGAAGTGGGATCGGAAGGGATGACCTTTGGTTGACTTATTTGTATTGTGGTAAATACTGTTGACTCCATGAATATAGGTTTGGGAAAGGAGGAACGGCACATACAAGAGACAAAGGCAGCCGAATCAGTGTCTTTCATGTATCTTGATTAACTTTACAGATTTTAAAATTAATAACTATTTAAAATTTAATGATCATTATATTAATGACGTAAATATAAAATTATAGATAAACAAACTCCTAAATTACAATTTTATATTACTAAACAACGTAAAATCACAGATCATAATTCGTGCTATGATTACCCATTCCTCGTAAATGCCGACTTTAATCTAGAAACACTGTTTTCTACTTGCTTGGTGGGCACGCAGTCAGACCCTTCACACAGCTTCAAAAAGCTCAGCCGCGAACTCTTTGAACCCTAAAAATTACTAACCTATCTAAGAGCAGTGCTTAAGCATAAGACAGAGCAGGTAATTTAATCAACCAGCTTTAGAAATGGCACTCATCTGCCAGGATTCTTCTCTCCATTTCTTCGATGAACCCCACGATGTACGGCCACGATCTTGAAGTCTTGTCTTAGATTAGATTGGATTAGCTACTGGCAGCGAAAAACACTTCAATCTAAGCAATCATGTTTCGATCATTAAGACCAAAATAGTTTTTCTTGATAATCAATATTGTGGACCGGATACACGGAAATGGAGGACTCAAGAAATTGGATCCATTCATTTCTCTTTTGCTGACCATCTGTTCTAAGACTTGGACAAATAATGTCTTAATCAACTGTGAGTATTTCACGTTGGAAGATCACTCAAAGGTCAAATATTTAACCCAAGATTCTAGCATCTCGTTCACATGGCCATTGATGAGAATTATCATGCAGTCTTCCACCTCTTTAAAGGTTTTTTCTTCTTTTCCCCAAGAAATACGTTTATAGCCAGCAGCACTGTTGCTATGAATCTGTTTTCATACCTCTTTCTTCCCTCTCTTATGCTCATAATGTTGGTGCCAATCGATGAAAACTCATTTTCTCACGTTGTGCATATATCTTCCCTGCAGGTGAAGGAGCTTTAATCAATCACTTAAATCGCTTTATAATACACATGATATGCGTTAATCACTGTTTGATTAGTTTAATTTTTAGACATAATTAGGATCTTTCAATAATTGAATGGGAAAGGAAAAGAAGTCATTTCATATATCATGTGTGTGTATTGATAGAGAATAATATAAATTATATTCTGGACTATCACCTAACAGTTTAAGTTTTCAGATAACATGATTTCTTAACATAGTATCAGAGCCTTGTTAACCCTATAGTCACGAGTTCGAATCTCACCATTCTCATTCGATTTGATTAAAAAAAACACAAAATATTGTGAGTCTTTACAAGTTTCAAACCCAAATGATCTTTATTTGAAGGAATGTATTAAAAGATAATATAAATTATATTTTGAAACCTAATATACCGACTTAAACTTGTCAATTTCAATTATATATATATATATATATATAGAAGAAAAGATGATAATGAGAGAGGAAAGGTGGTGATGACTATAGAAAGTGAGGCCGCATGCAATCACCCTCATTATTTCGTCCACGCAACCTGCCTTCTTCATTATTCAAAATTTCGAATTTACTTCCGTTTCCATCCCAAAACTCTATATTTGACGTGTCGAATTAATTCTTTTGCCCGGCTTCTAGATTTTTTGGCTGGTTTCTCAAAAAAAGATCGAACATATAATTAACGGTGAAATTAAGAAGTTGTATGATTTTTCATATCATTTGCACTTTCCCAACATCCTAAAGTTTTTTTTTTTTTTTTTGTATAATATTTTATGCAAAACAGATACCCCTTAACATCTAATAAATTTATTTATTAAATGTATTAGTTTTCCAAATTTAATTAAAAACATACATTTTTTTTTAAATCAACATTATTTTTATAACTTCTGAAAGCATAGTTGAATTCAGGATTACAAATATCAACACATTAGATTGAACACACATGTTATAAATAACATGTCTACACTTGATGGTGGTGTTCAGGGAAAAATAACTCTTCAGCCTTTCCTCTACTCAAGAAAAAGATAAGGTTCATGAGCTATAAATACTCTTGAACTACCTAGGTACAAGGTTGGAGATTTAACATTAAAAAAATACATTTATATTCAACATAACATCAATCTTGTTCTTCGAATTTAGTATTCTCTAACACATATATATATTTTTTTATTTCTCTATATGAGGGTTCTAAAATCCCTCAAAAGAAGACTTTTTACATACATCCAGAAGTATTTATGAGGAGACAATTTTTGTTCATTTGGATTAAAAAAGTTATTTGAATGACCATTTAATTAACTCCTAATTCAATAACAAAAAACTTTATTCTGAGCATATTTTATATTAAAACATCATCGTATATGTATTAATTAAACCATTTATAGTTGAAAATGTTTAATAGTCAGAATCTGTTTTACTATAGGTATTACTAATTAAACCAACATACTTAAAATACTATCGAGTTACATGATATGAATCACATGAAATTATTGTACTATAAGAATCATCTCATCACTTTATAATTTTACAAACTTTTAATAACTAATTATACACAATATTCATGATAAAAAAGTATCTTATTTTATGAAAAACAAAAGTAGGCACTGTTTATCCACTTTGTAACAAGGCAGCATCCAGTGTGGGGTTATGTGGGAAAATAAAATTTAATCATCATGTTAGTCACGGGCATGAATCTCATAGTTACATTATTATGAAATATCTATTTTTGATAGTTTTTGCTATCGTTTTCTTTTCATATGTTTAAAATCTAAATACATTACTAATTAAACCTATTTATTAAAAATCAAGTATTTATAATTAAAATATAATAAAAAAATTCTTCTTTTATGTAGTGATAATGCGTGTATACAGAAAGTTACCATCATTTTGCTTTCAAAGTAGCCATAATTGGAGTCCCTATTTTATCACTCTATCTTCAAAATCATCACCACACCAAGTATCCATTATCACCTCCATTAATTTCATCTTACTATTAACAATTTACTTTTACATTTTTATTAAGGATTTAATTTAAGGTTTATAAGGCTATAAATATAATAAATTTATTAACAACTTAAAGTGCTTTTGACATAGATCGATTGACTTACAATTGAATATTTTTCTTACATTTTTTTCCTTGGTTTGTGCTTGGAAAAATATGCCACACATATATTAATCTAAAACTTACAATTTGATATTTTAATTGTTTATGGAAAATAATAAAAAAGGATATATTACTAGAAATTCCCCTCACGAATCTTTATTGAAACTCTCGTAAGATAAGATTAACACAAAATTTTAAAGTAATATATAAATAATAAAATAAAACAACTTATATTTTTAGAGGAATTGAGTTAATAATTCATAACTAATAGTTAGATAGTGAGCCGAGTTTCAAAACTATCATTATAAGCAAGTTACGAGACCCAGTAAAACACGTAAAACATTTTCACTCACAACGAAGATGAAGTCTGCAAAGCACACGCGTTGTGAGCAAGAGTAGGTATTGCTTTCTCACACCTCCACCTCCACCTCCACCTCCACCTCCACCTCCACCTAGAGAGAGAGAGAGAGAGAGAGAGAGAGAGGAGGAGGAGGAGGAGGAGGTGATTAGGTAGTGTGTGGGGCTTTAAAGTGGAAAAAGCTTCAAAGTGTCAAAACCAAAGGGAGTGGAAACAAAAGAAAAGAAAAACAAAGCAGCATGCCAGCAGCTAAAGCAACAGCAAACAATTTAAGCTAAAAATTAAACAAAAGAAAATAAATATAAATAGAAAAAAATGATGATATTTGATTTGACATGAGATGATAGGACATGCTAGTATAAATGAAAACAAAACTAAAAACAAAAAACATGCTCTGATTTTCTGTCTGGTATTTGGGGTGTTCTCTTTTATTCCTCTCTTCCTCGATCCCAATATTCCCCTCTCCTTTTTTTTTAAGTCTCCACCATCTTCTCTCTCATGCCTCGCATGTTCTTGACCTAAAAAAAATATATACTTGTTCAGTGCTATACATACTACCAAGAAAGGGAGATAAAATCCTGGTACTGGTTGTTTTTCTATATTATTAACAGCTCAAACCTTGTTGTTCTTAAGCATGAACAACCTTAAAATCCTCCTGCTGGTTTTCGGCCTTTAAGCCAACTACTGGTATTAGTTATATATATCCGATCTGCGCCGAAGTTTCGCCAAACGGCCGGTAACTCTTTCGTTCATAACCCACATGTATGTATCCATCTGGGACGAAGCTTTGGGGATGTTATTCTCTTTTTCTTAGTATGTTTTCTTGATTTCTTCGATTCTTGTTTGTTTTTGGTGTTTGGATGGTAGAAAGGATGATGGGTGTGAGCTCGACGTGTAAGGATGGGAGTACTAAGATAGCAATGGACAATGGGAAAGTACGTAAGGTACACACCAGAACAAGTGGAAGCACTAGAAAGGCTTTACCATGATTGTCCTAAACCAACTTCTATGCGTCGCCAGCAGTTGATCAGGGAATGCCCTATTCTTTCTCACATCGAGCCTAAGCAAATCAAAGTTTGGTTCCAAAATCGAAGGTAATCCTCTTAGTTAATTACACGTAATATTAGACCAAAAGTTAAAATGATCTTACTGTTCAAGATTTAGTTTATGTTTTTGGTCTTCGATTTATTACAATATTTGTTTTTTTCTGTGTATAATCTGTACAGATGCAGAGAGAAGCAGAGGAAAGAGTCATCGCGGCTGCAAGGTGTGAATAGGAAATTGACAGCAATGAATAAGTTGTTAATGGAGGAGAACGATAGGTTGCAAAAGCAGGTGTCCCAGCTGGTTTATGAGAATAGTTACTTCCGCCAGCAGCCACAAAATGTAAAGATCTCTCCCTTTTTCTTAATTTGTTATGATTTACATAAATTACGAGATAAACTAGGATAAAAACAATTGAAATTCAGAACCAATATGGTTCCTTGTTGGGCTATGAATTTGCTTTCCATTTTGAATTCAAGTGCTGTTAGGCCAACAGATGATTACCAATTTCTTTTCATTCCTTAATTCTGCTTCTTGGCTAATTAAATTAGATAACATCAAGTTTTCGCGGTAGTTATCTAGCTGTTCGATTAATCTTGGTATAATTTTTTTTTTATGGGGTTTCTGAGTATAATTTGTTGTTTTACAGGCTACAAACCTTGCCACTACAGACACAAGTTGTGAATCTGTGGTGACCAGTGGTCAGCATCATTTGACTCCTCAGCATCCACCAAGGGATGCCAGCCCTGCAGGGTCAGTGGAATATTTGCAGCTTGTTCACGTTCGATTAATTTCTGGCCTCGTTCTCTACAATTCCTTTGTTTTATTCTATAAAATGGCTCAACAGGCTGTGTTTGTATGTTTTCTAGACTTTTGTCCATTGCTGAGGAGAGTTTAGCACAGTTTCTTTCGAAGGCCACTGGAACTGCCGTCGAGTGGGTCCAAATGCCTGGGATGAAGGTTACTGCTCACTTTTACTACCATCATTATTTGGATAAATTATATAGAATTAATATAATGTTGCTAAACTTCTAAGCAAAACCCTAAATCTCATCACACCTTTATCTGGGATACCACCACTTATGCCATTGTTTTTTCTTACATGCCAACATGTCCTCTTTTTCTGCGCACATGTTTCTCTTCTATCGAAGAATGCAAGAGAATGTTTAATAATCTAAGTATGAATTAGGAAATAAAAAAAAGGAGTTTCACAAAGCAACCTGACAAATAGACGCATAAAATATTTCACGCCTTCCTGGTTAAACCAATAATTTAGTTTATAATATGCTGATAAAGGTAAATTGCTAAAGCAACAAGGCAGAAACCAACTTTTCTTTCATTTGAAGCATAATCCAGACATTGTCTCCTGACACACGAGATTCTTCTCCATCTTCATGTTTTTTAGTCCCACGCTATAATTAACATTTATTTTTAAACCTGCGATGGCTCCAAAGTCTTGTTTCTTGAACTCAATATCCTTTTTCGTGTATCTATGCAGCCTGGTCCGGATTCCATTGGAATCGTTGCTATTTCTCATGGTTGCACTGGTGTGGCAGCACGTGCATGCGGCCTTGTGGGTCTAGAACCGACAAGAGTATGTCCTTCCTCAGCTTGGTATAAAGAGTAAAATCCTTAATTTGTTGTGAATCAGTGAAGGATTAATTATGTCTTGTGTAGGTTGCTGAAATCCTCAAAGATCGGCCATCATGGTTTCGTGATTGCCGAGCTGTGGATGTTATAAATGCGATGTCCACCGGAAATGGTGGAAGTATTGAACTGCTTTATATGCAGGTTGGAACTCACTGTTTCACTCAGTTATTTCAATCTGGCTCAGTATTGTTAATGAATCTTCTCAATTCTGAGCTTCGTTTTGGTTCAGCTCTATGCGCCTACAACTTTGGCACCGGCTCGTGACTTCTGGTTACTGCGGTACACATCGGTTTTGGAGGATGGTAGTCTCGTGGTATGTGACGAACTGTCAAATTTTTATGATTAAACAAGTCTATCTCGTTACGGTGCCAATTTAGTTGTTCTTCTGACTAAATATAGGTCTGTGAGAGATCACTAAACAACACTCAAAATGGTCCGAGCATGCCACCCACTCAGCATTTTGTGAGAGCAGAAATGTTGCCTAGCGGGTATCTTATCAGACCATGTGAAGGAGGTGGATCAATAATTCATTTAGTTGATCATATGGACTTGGAGGTATGCAAATCTTGTCACTTTGTATTATGAGTGTTCCCTTGCTATTCGAATTTACAAAATCATTACCTCCATGCAGCCTTGGAGTGTTCCTGAAGTGTTGCGCCCACTTTATGAGTCATCGACGTTGCTTGCCCAGAAGACAACAATGGCCGTAAGACTTTCTCGATTCAACATATCATGCTATGATTTCTGCTTTCTCTGTACTAAACGAAGGATGGTGTAATTTTGATGGACATCGACTTTATATTTATCCAAGGAATCTGATATATAGCCGTGGCATTTTATGCAGGCTTTACGTCATTTGAGGCAGATTTCTCAAGAAGTTTCCCAGCCAAATGTCACTAGTTGGGGAAGAAGACCTGCAGCTCTACGTGCACTAAGTCAAAGACTGAGCAAGTATATAGCGGTTACTCTTTGGACTAAACTTTCTAACTATTTATCATCTGCGCATCTGGGTCTTAAAACATCGTGTTTTACAGGGGCTTCAATGAAGCTGTTAATGGATTTGCTGATGAGGGATGGTCTTTGTTGGAAAGTGATGGCATCGATGATGTAACAGTTCTTGTAAACTCTTCTCCTACCAAAACGATGGGAGTAAATTTTTCGTATGACAATGGATTTCCATCAATGAGCAATGCAGTTCTTTGTGCAAAAGCATCCATGCTATTACAAGTAAGTTCAGTGCATGTGTTCAATGGCAGCAGGAAATCTGCAGAATTTGAAAAATGAAACTTCTACAAACATTAGATGCTGAATGTAAATCAAGGAGTTGCTACTTTTCAGCTGAAACATCTATTATGGTCACTATTCTTTTTTGACTTTCTACCTTATTAGAAGAAACTAACTAGCAATTCAACGAAGTGATTTTCTTTTCTTTCTTTCTTTTTGTCATATAGAATGTGCCTCCAGCAATACTTCTCAGATTCTTGCGTGAACACCGATCAGAATGGGCAGACAGTGGAATTGATGCTTATGCAGCTTCGGCCGTTAAAGCTGGTCCTTGTAGTTTGCAAGTGTCTCGAGCTGGAAATTTTGGGGGTCAACTTATCCTCCCCCTGGCTCACACAATTGAGAATGAAGAGGCAAGTACTTCACTGTTTGATCATTTGGGTTTCAATATTTTCTCATTTTTGGTTCAAAAATCGTTGCAATTTTCTGTCTTTTAATGCCATGGCATAGCTTAATAATACTGTCTGTCCATTGCAGTTTATGGAGATCATTAAGCTCGAAAATATGGGCTATCGGGAGGGCATGCTCATGCCGAGTGATGTTTTCCTGCTACAAGTAAATTGTTACTTCATCTTTTTTGATTAATTTTCACTACTAAAGATATTTCAGTACTACGTGTTTATATTACAATCATAAGTTTTATCTTTGTTTAAGTTTACAGCACTTATTATAGCATCCACTTCTTGCAAAAGAGTTATGTTACTACATGTTTTATCATCCAAACAATATGTGCTTAAATTTGTTGTTGATTTCTTTGTGTTGCTGGTTACCTTTTTCTTCAGCTTTGTAGTGGCGTGGATGAGAATGTTGTCGGCACTAGCGCAGAACTTATCTTTGCCCCAATTGATGCGTCTTTTTCTGACGATGCTCCCATTATTCCTTCTGGTTTCCGCATAATTCCTCTTGATTCTGGGATGGTGAGTGTTCATACAAGACAAGTGGAAATCATGTCTTGCTGTTTCTGTAATGTTATTAATTAGTGTTCTTGTTGATCTATGAAAAACTGCTGCTTGATTCAGCCCCTACTTCCTTACCTTTCGCCCATTCATGTGGTGCAGGACGCCTCAAGTCCAAACCGCACACTTGACCTCGCATCTGCTCTGGAGGTTGGACCTGCCGGAAACAGAACGTCAGGTGATCTTTCAGGCCGCAGTGGGTGCACAAAATCAGTAATGACAATAGCATTCCAATTTGCATTTGAGATGCACCTTCAAGAAAATGTAGCATCCATGGCTCGGCAGTATGTTCGCAGTATCATAGCTTCTGTTCAGCGGGTAGCATTAGCGCTCTCCCCTTCTCATTCTGGTTCTCGACCCTGGTTTGTGGCCACCAAATGGTACCCCTGAAGCGCACACACTTGCTCGTTGGATATGCGAAAGCTACAGGTGTGGCACTTCAGTACCTATATCTACTTGTCCCCAGCACTTATATTTACTTAATTTGTTTTTTTCATTTGAATGACATAGCCTAATTAAGCCTGTCTGATCTTATTTGCAGGTGCTATCTAGGCGTGAAACTGTTTGAAAATGAAGGAAGTGATTCTATTCTTAAAACACTCTGGCATCACTCTGATGCACTCATGTGCTGCTCTTTGAAGGTATTTCTAAGGCTGTAGTTTGACAAGAAAATGGCACTGAAACAATATGCATAGCCCTAGACATAACCCTCCCTTGTTGTCTTAAAAATGACGACCAGCCAATTGCATGTATGCTCTGGTGAAGATTTGAACTTTATTGTCTCCATCGGAATCAATTATTGTTTATTTTCTAGTCAAGAATAATAAAAATTATATTCTGGGATCTTACCTAATCAGTTTAATAGCTTAAGTTTTTAGCTGAAATGGTTTCTTAACATGGTATCATTGTTGTCTCAGCGGTCACGAGTTCGAATTTCACCACCTCTATTCTATTTGATAAAAATCAAGCACAAAGATAGTATGAGTCTATGTAAATTTTAAACATAAAGAGTTTTTACTTGAGAAAGTGTGTTATAAAATAATATAAATCATATTATTGATTACTTTCTAATCGAGGAACTATATTCTTCTCCCTTCCCGCATTGCAGAACATAGATTTGCATTTTTAAAATATGTTAACTTGTATAGTGCTTCTATGCAGGCTCTGCCGATTTTCACATTCGCAAATCAGGCAGGACTTGACATGCTTGAGACAACTTTGGTTGCTCTTCAAGACATCACTTTGGAAAAGATATTTGATGATAATGGAAGGAAAACGCTGTGCTCAGAGTTCCCACAAATAATGCAGCAGGTACAATAACTATTAGAATGCATGCAAGGCAAATCTGTAATTAAGAAAAAATAACACAGAAGAATATAGTATCGTCTGAACAGGATCTGGGGGAAACAGTAGAACACATTTTCCTTTAACTTCATGAGCTTATGCAATCGAAACAGGGTTCCTGGTATTGTGGAATTATGTTTTCCCTTGAAAAATAACACACGCAACCTGAGAAAAAACTGAATTGGCTTTTTGGGGCTGCACATATGGATCATAATTCCATATAATACACAGTAAAGTTTGGCTGATTTAGCATGAACATTCACTTAGATCCGTTGAATGTAACCCCACCTTTTGATGGGCTTGCTTTAGCTTTATACGCACAAAATAAAAATGTTGAACTAAAACAAAATTCGCATGCTGTCTGCCTGTGAAGCGTTGGAAGAGAAGTGAAGGTGTGGTAGAAATCTAAAGAAAATTTGAATATTACTTAAAACATATGTACTGTGAGGTCTTCTTCATATCTCTCTTTTAAATTATGTTACAAATCTATTTATAGAACCCAAGTCCTAAATAATTAAAAAATTATAAGAAAATCCTAATCTAATAATTAAGAGTTCTAATTAACTAATTCAACAAGGATTATATTTAGAGTTATGTGCTCTGCAAGTGCTTGGTTCCATTGATACTAGCTATCAGCTGATACTTGTTTGCATGCCAGCTTGATCCACTCAAAGAAAAGTAACTTTTTCCCCCCTACAATTTATCAAGTATCGTTGTTAACTTGTTGCAAATTACTGTGAACAGGGTTTTATGTGCCTTCAAGGTGGTATCTGCCTGTCAAGTATGGGAAGGCAAGTCTCCTATGAGAGAGCAGTGGCATGGAAGGTACTGAACGAAGAAGAAAGCGCTCACTGCATTTGCTTCATGTTCATCAACTGGTCTTTTGTGTGAAACTTCGGACAGAACATAAATCTTCATATTGAACAGATCAGAACAAACTGAAACTGGTTCAGAAGCTTTGAGGTGCCTGGATAATGATGTAATGAGCATGATGCAGCATTAATGGCTTCTGGGACCCCGTATTTTTTGCACTTGTCTTTGCATTCTGCTTTATACTTTATTTATGAATGTCTAAGCTTATCTCTCCCACCAAACAAGGCAATCTGTCGACGCTAATGTTAAAGAAAGTCGTATCATTGCACTTCACTTTGCGTTTCGTCTTTCTAGGAGACACTTCTTGGTTCAATTGTGGACTAAAGTTACAGAATTTCCTTATTCTTTACACTCCTTTTGCTCCTTGCTTGTTGAGCTTTGTATCAATATTGCTTTTATCTGCTTGGATATGGTTGCTATCAGCTCAATTGGGTGCTCTTTATTTTTCCACTACTTAGCCTCAAATCTTGAATGAATCTTCTTGCTTTTCTTTTCTCTAGCGGTCCACCTCAAAAACTTTTACGTGTTCGAAGTTGGGACCGAATGAGTCACTAGAGATAATGATGCCAGTAATATTATAAAGCTCAACTAGTTGTGTCTTGTTCTTTATGTCCTTGTCTGGTTGAAGATCAATGTAAATCCGATGAAGGGACAAAGAGTCTATCAATTAATCTGCAAGGGGACTCAGACTTGAAAAATTTCTAATTGAAAATTCAAATTCAAACCCAATTATTACAAGCTTCAGCCCCAAATATTGCTGGAAAAAGCTTAAACTAGTGGCAAGTGATTTGCTTCCCACAACATGATTCAGACTCATGACCTATGAAATTAAGACCACGAAGAGAATAAAATTTTCTAGAGTGTAAAATTTCAAATGCTGGATGGCTTGTTTGAAACTTCATGGACGCGATATGAGTACACGAAAAGGTGGTCGAAATACAGTGACTGTTGAATATATATATTTTTTTCTTAAAAAAAACTAAATTGCTACAACCTTTTCGTTTCCTTAAAACTGTTACGGGCAAGCAACACATGCGTAGAGCTATGTTTCAGAAGCAATCACATCGATAGAAAACACATCACGTTGAGTTTCTATGTTTCCTCTTCCTTGTTTCTAACAATCATAAGCCCTGAACTCGGGTACCTGAGCCCTAGGGCTTGGGGTTACTTAAGCTTAAAGAAACTTGATTATTTATTGCAGATGCATAATGATAAATTTTCAAATAAAAGGAGAGATTTATGAGAGCAATAATTGGATTTGATATTGTTATTGTAAAGCTCGACAACCATATTTTTCGTACTAGGAAGTATCATGATTAAGACCATTCTCATGCATGCCCACACCTCTCACTAGATAGAATAAATAAATAAACAAGAGAGAGACAATGCTTACTTTCAAGGATAAATCCGGCGTCTTAATCTAGATATACAATTTTTTTACTGGGCTTCTTGATACTGATTAATAACCTATTTATTTTTGCATTGTGTTGTGATTTTTTTTCTTTATTTTTAATTAAATTTTTTGGAGTGTTTTCAGGTAGTTCTAATGTGATAACGTTAAATTATTATTTAAAAAATAATATTATTTTAATACATTTCTGAAACAAAAATATTTTATATAGCAACTATTGTCACACTCCAATGTATCCCTTGAGTTTCAATAAGTTTTTTTACGGATGATGCATTTTTTAAGTTGTTCACCCTTCATAAATTATTATTTTTATTGTAGAATACATGTACACCAATGATTCCAAAATATTATGTTTTAGCTTGAATCATGTAAGAACGTTTTAACTTAGTCTATGAACAGACTCTTTCTACCTTTATGAGATTAAACCAAAACCTACTTGAAAATATCACACTACCATTTGGAGTTCATGTAAGACCCAAACATGTGATGTAATTTCCATTTGGTTTCTTTTATGCATGGCTACTAGATTTTCATTAAAATAGGTTTGATTTTCACAGTTTTTGAACTCTTTGTTTATTGATACATATCTATCGATGTTCTCATAGATGAAAATCATCTGCTATCATATGTAATTCCTGTTCGGGTAGTGATTCCATTGGTATTGAATATATCAAAGGTTTTACCAACGGACAAAACACACCAAAAAAAAATTACCCACTCATTTCGTTGATATATCCATAGGTATATTAGATGTGTCACTAACACAAACATCATTGGTGATTCCATTGGTGTCAGTGATTCCATTGGTAATATTTTTTCAGTAATTATTCCGGTGATTAAATAATAATATAAATTATATTCTGGGTCTTACCTAACATTTCAAGTAATTATTTTTCAACTCTCTAAAAAATATTGATGAAAATTTCCATCTAAAGTTCCATCACTAATATTTTCTAAATAGTTTTTGTAAAAAAAATATAATAAAAACTAACTTAAAAATAAAAATATATTTAGAATTAAATTAAATTTTTTACATTAAAAATTTAAATACAATAAATCTAAAATAAATGAGGAGGCTGGTCGGATTCACAGGGCCAAGGAGAAGGAGCACATGAATCACCTCTATGTGATTGGTTTGCATAACCATTTGGCATGGATTGACCATTTTTGCACAAAGTCCAATTGTCTTATCACAAAGTTTGGTTGTCCCATCATGCATTTTTTGGCTTAAGCCGCGTGAAACTCTAGAGTTTGCATGATCAGAACCAATTTTGACAAGGTTTTAACATTCAAAACACTACAGGTTGTTTGCAAATTCTCAGTCGTAATGTTAGAGGGTGTGGTTTCTATTGGGTCTACTAGACAATCCTGACTCCAACCACGCATCCGGATAGAAATTCGAATAGGTCAAAGGATCATTCTTGTATTTCTACTTCAACCGACTATTATATGTTTCCTGAAAGAAAAAAAAAGTCATAAAAAATTAAATGAAGTAAAAACTTAAGAAAAAGATATAAGTGAAAACCAATATACCATGAATTTAAACCAATATTTAAAAGAAGTAATAACTGTTGTTGCACTCCTTTTTAAAAGCCATTACTCTGCACATGTGTCTTAACAAAAAGCTCCATTAGTAGTGGTCACGTCCAAGAGTCATAGTCTACAAGGAAAAATATTGTTAGTTAAAAATATTAATAAAAACAATTATAAGACAAATTGAAGTAAAAAAGATTTACCATCCACATCGCATGCGAAACGAATGACATAGAGCCATTGATGTGAGTGGAAATGGAATCTAGAAAACAGTGATTATGATTCTGCATATCGGAATATGACCGTGGCATAAAACGCTCAGACATCAAGTGCTTAATGTAATCCACCCATATAGATTTGAAATGTATGATTGTTTGAATTGATTCCAAATTATCATGTCATTCTAGTTTGGAAGCTCTCTAACTTGCACATATATTTTTTTTGTGCTTCATATAAGGAATCACACAACCTATATGATATAAATGAATTATTTGCTAATAAATAAAAGATAATATTATGGTATTTCAAAAAAAAATATCAAGGTAGTCGAATTTATCTAGATGTAGAGTGATTCTCTCACAACCTTCTCACAACATCATCAACAACAACCTCGCTGTCATAACCTAATTTCCGGGTTATTCCCCAAATCTATCCAAAAATAACAAAAATAAAATAAAAGGGGCTGGTGTTGGCAAAAAAATCAAGGTAGAAATTTTGGACGTTTTCGAGAGCTCGGTCATACCTCTTTTTTTTTTGCCGAGAAATGAAGGAAAATGCGGATTCAAGGCTAAAGTAATTTATTACTGGATAAATCTGCATAAAAATTAAGCCGAAAGGCATAGTTATATTTTTTATAGGCCAATTGATTTAATCATGAGCCAATTTAAAGTATAATTATGTTTAAGAATTAATTTAGGTTCCAATTGAAAGGATTTAATTAAGTGTAAAGACTTAATTATACTTTAAACTGGTTAAATTAATTTCGTTAAGGGTTTAATTCATAAAAGATAAAGTTTTTGAGCTTAATTCGGGTTCAATTGAGAAGATTGGAGTTTTCAGAGATCAAATTGAATTTTTTTCCAAATCAATCGTTTGAAGTCAGGGGCAAAATTGAAAAAAAATAAGAGTTTAATGGTCAATTGAGGGTCAAATCACATAAATCCGAAACCAAGGATCAAAATAAAAAAGGTACGCAAAGTTAAGGCTGCTTTTGAAATTTTAGCGGGGGTACAATTGCACAAATTTAAAGGTTTAAAGCCAATTGAGAGTGCAATTAGAACAATTACAAATTGGAGCGGCTATGCCACTACAAGCGTGCCGCTCCCATCACGTTGCTGTGAAGGATACAACTGTATCTCGCTCGCTGTAGGAGACAACCCCATCATTGTACACAACTATATCATGGCGCGGAAGGGCTACCTCCTCCGCCTATAAATAACACGGGAATAAAAAAACTAGGGGAGATAATATACAAAACAAACGGCGAGACTAACAGAGGATCAAAAACCAGAACAAAGGGGAATATTTTCACGAGGAAGACAAAGAAACATAGTGCGAGAGTTGCAAAACGCACACACGCAGCAACCCATTGTCTTCTTTGACGACGGCAAAGCTTGGCAGCGGGTGTTTGCAACGTCCTCTCTCTCTCTCTCCATTTGACAAGCGCCAACGATCCTCTCTCTCTCCTCAAGCAATAGCCAGCTGATCATCAAGAACCACCCCACCATCACCACCAAGCTCGCCATGAACCCCACACCAACAGCTCCCTAATAGTAAGCTCAACCTTTTTCTCTAATGCCGGTGACAACAAAGCAGCAACAGCAGGCCAACCCTCTTCTGTCGCCTCCACTGGCCACCACAGAACACCATTTTCGATGCCACCACCACAAGGAGAACCACCTCGGCCTCCTTTACCCGGAGGCAGTAGCAGGTAAAGCCTCTCATTGTGGTCGGTCAACCACCTTGTTACAGTTCATGAACACGTGAACAATATTAATCCACTCAGTTCACACTTTTTTTTTTTTTTTTTTTGGTTTGTGTATTAGGTTGGACTACTTTCGCCCCAGCGACCCAGCCTAAGTCCAGCATACCCAACTTGTCTGGATCGGCCCATTTAGTTGGACTAGACCCAACCTGATTTTTTTTATAACAAAATTTACATTTAAAAAAAAACAAAAACAAAAAATATGTTGTTTTCGTGCATATGGCCGAATTCCAAGGTTTTTCCAAGCATATTTTTCATTAAAAAATATATGTTGCACCTTTCTCATGTTTTGAAACAAAAATTAGATATCGTAACCAGTTTATGATTATTCATTGGAATTTGGCCAAAATATAAAAAAAAATATATATATTTTTTGTTTTAGCTATTAGGGTGTAAAATTACATTACACCCGCAGATAAAAAAAGTTTTGTTAACTACATTGTAAAATTACATTGTAAAGTACACCCGTGGAAAAAATGGTTTTTGAAAATGCAGTGTAAGAAAAAAATTAAACTTAGAAAAACAATCAAACAACAATGCAGCTTACCTTAGTTAGGGTGTATTGGGGGGATTCGTCTTCTCATTGCACAACAAGTCCTCTTACTCAGACTCTCGCAGACCATTAGGTTCCTAGTGACATTAATACTAGGTGACGACTCTTGATAATTATAGTTGTAAATTTTTTACGACTATAAAATAAACACCCCTTTCACCGCATGTCGTTGTCCTCTAATCAGGAGATGGCGGGGCGCGAAGCACGAAAAAAATATCATCGCGACACTCACAATCAAAATTTTCCTTGTAGTTAAAATTTTAAAAGGGAAAATCCCAGTAATCTCAATGAACTAAATACATTAACATATAAAAAAATATCTAAGTTCATACCAACCTTAAACTTTGTAAACCAAGCATTGACATGCGGTCTCCATTTAGGATTTTTGGAGACCTGACTCCATTAAAAGAATGGAATGATCACCAATGATTTAACGATCATTGTTATTGTTCCCGTGGACTTAATATTTGTAAGCCTAAAATTTTATTTTTTAAATGAAATTATCTTAAAAAAATTTATTAAAAAAATTAATTATGAAAAAAAACTATATTCAAAGGTCCTCCTTCCATTGGGCTTAGGAGTTGTGGGTAATTTGATCTTGTTATGAAGGGACACCTGCTCAACTTTGCAGCATTGCACTCAACAACCCTGTGTAATTTTTTGATTCAATTGATTTGCTAATAGACATTCCTTGGAGTTAAATGTTGTTTTCACTCAAAATTGATTTAATTATATATCTAATTTGAGTTAATGCATATGCCTGAAATGTTTGCTCATGATTTTGTCCTAATGACACGCAATGGATTTTCCACTAGTCATTAACACAAATTACATGATAAAAATAAAATTAAGTGATTCCTAAATTTCAGCAACACCTTCTTTATACAGGAGACCACCTAAAATTTTATAAACCTGCAAAAACATATTGTATATGCCACAAACCAATTGATTTTATTTATTTTCTTCTAATAATTTTGCATAGTTTAATTTCATTGAATATTTTTATTTCGACCTTATAATTTTTTAAATAAATCCTAAACTTTGAAAAGATATGTTTTAACTTTACTAAAAATTCAAAAACAAATTAAATATATTAATTTAACAACATAAAAAATTATTAGTTAATAATCCATAAAAAATAGAAAAATTATCAATTAATAATCCATTAACACCATATATAATAATAATGCAATAATTCCACACCAAAACCATTAAATAAAAAAAAATGATAATCGAAAATAATGTAATAATCCCACACCAATACCATTAAGACCAAAAACATTAATTCAAAAAAGACTAATGAAAAAAACACATGTGAAAAGAGAAGAAAAAGGAGAAATCTTATCTAAATTTTTTTGTAATTGAAACTGAGAGGAGAAAAATAGAACAAATAAAAAATAAAAATTAAAAAAGAGACCCTTATAAACATTTTAATTTCATGGATAATATTATTTGTAAAAAAAGACCAACACTAGATGAGCATAATAATTGTTAGTCTCTTGGAAAGGAAAACAATTTTCTTGGCTAATTTAAAATACCAACACACTTAACACATCAACAATATTGTGTGTGATGTTTACAATGAACAGTCACATGTGAAGGGGAACAATTTTCTTGGCTATTGTAATACACGAATGAAATTAATCCATTGACAATACTATGCGATGTTTAAAATGAATAATATTAGAGAGAAGAAGAACAATTTCCATGGCTACTAGACAATACAAACAAAATTAATGTGTTAGTAATACCATGTGTGATACAAGATTTTATTTGTATTCTCTATCTATCCATCCTACAAATAGTTAACACGAGTTGACTTGCCCGCGTGTTGCACTAGGCTTTTTTCTATGTAGAAAACTAATTGATTTTTTACGTGCTGTAATTAGTTAATTTAATATTTAATTAGTAAAATTATAATAGATAAAAATATGTTAGAAATGAGTTTTTTTTCCGCCTAAAAGGAATAGTGTGATCAAAACGGGAAGTGACTCGTATATTTTTTAAATTATAAATAACCTAGGTAAATTTGTCTACCCATGTTTTTTAGATGTCTTTTTTCCCTAGTAATATTAGATATGAAATATTATAAATAAAAATATTGTAATTGTTTTTTAAGAAATAAACTTAAACAAAAGAGCACAAACTTAGAATTAAAAGCCAAAATAATTTTTTATTTTATAAGATTTAATCATTATATTATTATTTTAAAAGTATTTCAGAACACTGATATTAATTTTTTTCTTCAAAAAATCCTAGGTCTTTTCTCTCTCTCTCTCTCTCTCTATATATATATATTTTTAAGGCGATAATATTAAATAAATATCAAAACATATAATTAGTCTCACATATCGTGCTTGTTTGGGATTGTGATTGAGATTTTTTAAAAAGTTTTTTTCGTTTAGAAACGCATCAAAATGATATTTTTTTAATTTTTTAAAAATCATTGTTGACATCAGTATATCAAAATCATCTAGAAACACCAAATTTTTTAATATAAAATAAAAATTAAAATATTTTTTTTCATATTTGTTCAAAAGAGATTTCCAAACGCGTTCCCAAACACTCCTGCCATCTCCCACCAGAAGCACAATTCAATTCACCTTTTAAAATAGTAATGAACAACGAAAACAACAGTTCAATTAACTGTTAATTACTGTTTGGAATTGTGATCTCGTTTGGCTTTCTATAAAATAATAGTCATGGTGCACGTAAGCTAGCCCGGACACCCCAGTTATAAAAAAAAATTGTAAGTGGGAAAAAAACAGAAAAAAATATATAAAAAGTGGGTCCAAGGATTATTCGTGGCTTGTGTAAGCTATCCCTTGTGATAAAAAAAGGTATACGTGGAAACAAATTCGTGGTGTGCATAAATTGGCCCAGATACCATAATTATCAAAAAAAAAGGAAGCCCGATAAAAAAAAGGGAAAGCATATTTTCAAACAGTAATGAACAATGAAAATTGTAAAAAAGAGGGGAAAACACATTTTCAAACAGTCTAGAGATTTATCGAGATGCATGTCAGCTGACCCTAGACATTTTGTTTATGAAAAAAGAAAAAAAAAGAAGTCCGGAAAAAAAATAAATTTTGCAAACAGTCATTACTCTAAAATTGTTTTCGTTGCTGAGATTTGAACACCCGCGCCCCACCGTTGGACACGCCGCTGTAATAACTTGGCCAAAGACTTTTTTGTTTAGTTCTTAGATACAAATAATAATAATATCATTATATAATTTAATTGTTCCAAAAATTCATCGCTAGGGAGATTCGAACTCCCAAGCTCCGCTTGGACACACTCTAACTACTCGACCAAGTGACTCCTTTATTCAATTCTTGGATACAAATAATAATAACATGATTATATAATTTAACTATTACAGTCCACAGTGCATCTGAGTGTAGGTGAACAGTGAACACTGTTCACCGGGCTGTTTTGTTTTAGCTATATACTAATAATTGCACACCCAAAGCAATAATATCAATAATAATATTGAATATATTTTTCCTCCTTTCCCTCCTCACAATTTTGATGTTGATTTTGTCATTATCATCATCTTCATCGACTTGTGTATGTTCGGTAGACCTTAAGAAATCATTCAACTCTTCAACATCAACATCAAAAAAAAATTCTTAGCAATACAAAACTTTGAATTTTTGCTGTCATAAAATATTTTTCTTTACCTAATTGTGGGTCAAACCAAAACCAAGTAATTTCTACTCACCAAATTGAAATTATACCCAATATCACTATACTTCAACACCATGTTATATGGCTCTTTACCCGATGGTAGTGGCGGTGTAACATCCTTTTCAACTCTTCCAAAGAGAAAATTTTTATTTTTTGTTGTTTCTATACTTGTAATTCATTGGCAAGAACTATTGATAGCAATAAAAATAAGATGTTTTTTTCATTTTTTGTTAACGTGAATGCTTTGTTTTTTTTTCCATAAAATGTACACATGACAATTTTTAATAAAAAGAAAAATCATTGATAGTTTACATGAAAGTTGTCTTCATCTAAAAATTCTATTTCTTGACACATCATAAGTTAAAACCCTAGATGATCATAACTGCTTCAACTATTGAATCAAAAGTTAAAGACAAACATTTATGTTATGGCTCAGAATTTAAGAACTAGGTATGATCATAAATATAAACATGAATTTTGGCCTCATACACATTTTGAGTGACAAGTTATATACCATAAGTTTATTGGTCAACAAGAATAAGAAACAACAAATGAACCTCATGGATTGAATTCATTTGTATATAAACCAGACATATATTCCTTGCTTCCACTAAACATTAAGGATGCACATGGTTAAAATGTTTCTAAGTTTCACCATTGGAAGGGTGAATCATAACTCTATCAATTGCATCATGTAAATAGTATCATGTCATATGCTCAACAGTTTTTGGTGACGTAAATAACTTCTACAGTCTACTGTGATTGGAAAGTATCTAAGTTTTTTTATATGAAAAGAGTTTATCCCCTTCCAGTTCTATGTTTATATCGAGGATGCTCACATGTTCTACACTCGATTAACTTTGTATTTTCAAGATAGTACAACATACATAAGTTTAGGCACATGTCAATTTTCAAGTATCATAGATCGAGGGGTTCTACCATGGATTTGACATCATAAAAGTTCCTTTTCAGCCTGTTCTGTTTAGTAAAAGTGCTTTTTCACCCATTTGACAATTGTGTTATAAGTGATGTCACCCAACCCATAATCTAACTTGATAATGAACACTTATATCATGTTCGATATTTTTTTTTTTGATTTATGCAATTATCCTATTATGGTTTGTCATAATCTCTTAAAAGATAAAAAAAACTTAGTCGTGTCAGTGATAGGTTCTCCATCTAGGATTAGATATTCACTTACACCACTTTAATTTATTCTCATCGCATCTATAATCATATTCCTATAAGGATTATTGTTGGTGCCTATAACTCTATACACATTGCTAGAACAAATTTTTATCATCATTTTTATCATAGTCATGTGAGGAACAAATTCTTCTTCGTATGCATACCAACATAGAAAACTGATTCAACCATCATTTTTATCATAGTCATGTGAGGAACAAATTCTTCTCCGTATGCATACCAACATAGGTATTCCTCCATAAACCCTTTTTGTACATGATTTTTTTTTTTTGGATTCAAGGAAACTCCACTTCTTGAAAAAGTGCACTTTGTGGGCCTAGGTGAGAGGATAAAACTCCGACTATCCTAGACTCTTACAAGAAGTACATGCCCTGACTCGAACTCAAGATCTCTTGTATAGTTCTCAAGTCCTTTGTCATCACGTTATGCCCCTTGGAAACCTTTTTGTAAAAGATGCATTGTGATAATATTTGGATTGCTAAACTTTTTATTCTTGCACCTTGTACATGTTCATCTCATATCTCTTTCACTAATGTTTATTGGATTTGATATTGCATATCAAATCTATTACTTATATCAAATCTATATACAATAACCATGCATTAATTAAATACTATAATTAAATAAATATAATTTTACAAAATCTAAAACAAACCCTAACATGTTCAAATCATAAATTCATACAACAAAGTTCTATGAGAAAACTATAAAATAAGTAAACACATAAACAAAACTATATTCTGGATTATTTTTAAGGTTTTTAAGAATTAATAAATTATGTATTTGCAACACTCAACGTCATATATTAATAATAAATTGAATGATACTAAATGATCAAAGACATTCATTGAACTGCTTTCAAACAATAAAACTTTGTAAATAACAAAAGAGACATGGCAATTTTCTTTTTAATCCATTCGGGGTATTGTTTGACTAGCTTTTTTTAGATATAACAAATACATTTCTATACACTATCATGAGTAAAAGCTATTTTTAAGAGATAAAGTCACCATAAAGAACTCGTAAACCCAAAAATCTTATAGGCTTGGTGTTTGAGTTTCATTATTCTAAAAAAATAAGTCACTCATGGAAAAATAAGCTACTCATGGAAAATGAGCAACTCTTCGATACTTAGTTTTTTTAAAAAATTATAAGTTACGAGAACTTGACTCGTTTATCTTGTGGATTAAGGTATTTATAAATTTTAATCACGCTAACTCACCTTGAGAGATGAAAAATTGAACCTCATTTCTTCACTGCATGCATGTGAGGATTTTGCACGGGTGGAGAAGAAAAGTGCAGTTCATCGAGGTGAGATTTTAATTTTACATGACTCTGAGAGGCATCAAATATCTTCTCCAAGTAAACACGATGACACTTGCTTTACATGATTGAAGAAAAGAAGGGACAATCTTTCTTTCCCTGATCCATCGTTAACACTGCAATCCGATCCTGTTCTTCATGAAGACATTAACAGTTGAAAAGGACATGGGGTCAGCCCTTTTGGAAGCCCTTTTTAGATGTCGGGTTGGATTTGATTGTTGACCATGCACTAGAATCTATGTGGCTACGAGATTTTATAAAGTTTGAGACAAAATCTTTGCTTTAATACTCAATTTGAATTTTATGATCGAGTAGATTCTTAGACTCATGATCAATGCATGTTAATTGAAGTACTATGAATCTTACTTTATGTGGCCTTAGTTTTATTTAGTCCATATTTTCTCTTGGACTAGAAGAATTAGGATAAAACTCTAACTTCTTCATATATCCATATGATAAAGATAAAAACCTTTGATAAAAATTATTTTCATGCTTCATTGTTTGTTATGTTCTTTTCAAACTACTATTTGTGTTTTATTGAAACACTTATATGACAATTATCTTTACATAACTTGTATTTTTTTTTATAAAGCTTATTTGAACTTTTTAAATAATTTGTTGAAACAAACTACATAATTTATAAAAATAATCATGTTATATCCTATAAAATAAATTTGACTAACTCTTTATCTAATTTGGATAAACTATCAATCTAAATAAATTCATCTTTAACAATGCAAATAGTCATTCCTTTAATTAAAGCCAAATATTTTGACATTTATATTCTCTTTGTGGTTGATTTATGAAAAAACATATTAAGAATGAATTGACATGCAAGTAGTTCAAATAGGTTGATTATAAATAGATATTTTATTAAAGAATTCCTGCAAGCACAATTGAAACAATGTTATGTAGCATAAGAATAATTAATAATATTTATGTAACATCTTATTAGTTTCTTAACTTTTTTTAAAGAACTTTACATGTTGCATTCTAGTAGTTTATAATATGCTAAACAACTATTATGCATTATATATTGTTATGCAAGTACACACATCAAGTTCAAAGTGCATCAAATCTTAATCATAAAGATTGATATACTAAAAAAAATATCACAAACTAGAATAATCAATATTCATTAGTGATTAAAAAGTCAATAAAATTCCATAAACATAAAAATAAATTAACGGGGCTAGTTGGCTTTGTTGCCTATTTGTTTTGCTCTTTTGCCTTTTGCACATGACCATATCATGAGCATTCAAAATATTTAACTCTTTTTTTAGATTCAACTTCAATTTTACTTCTGATTTTTTGAATCATTTATTTTTATAAAGTCTTTTCCTTTTTTTTTTATCTTTAATATTGTTATTTTTTAAAACATGAATTTTATAAATTTCTTAGCTATAAGACCAATATCTTCATTATTAAGATCATCATTAAAAGAATAAACATGCTATTTCTTAACAAATTTAAGTTTAATTAACTTATCATCATTTTGATAAAAGAAATGCAGATTCATAAGTTTGTAAGGAACCTACTATTCTCCATCATGTGTAGTGTCCAAATCCTTACTTTAATTTTGTGGTTGTTATTTTTGGCTGAAATATTTTATGCAATGATCTTAGAATCTTCATTACAATTCACGAGGGCTCCAATTTTTCTCATATATTAAACATGGAATTTATAATATTGATAAGCTTTGCATAAAACTCATTAAAAAATTTGTCTTTCAACATTATTATCTCCTCAAATTTGAGATTCATTTGGAATGTTTACTCTCTGGGTTTCCTTTGTGGGTAACTTCTAGAATATCTCAAGCTTTCTTAGATATTTGACACTTGTCATGAATATAGCATTCAGGCTTTTATTATTCCAATTATAACTAATGTATTTGTCTATGTTCTAGTTGTCAGAAACAATTTCAAGCTTGGCCCCATCCATATTCAACTCAAAACTTGATTTGAGGAAAGCTTTCATCCTCAACTTCAAGTAGGCATAATTCTCACCATTAAATTGAAGCGGTGAAGTCATTGTTGACATGGTCAATACAAAAAATCGATCTTACTCTAAAATGAGTGATTTTGTTATGATACCATTTATTATTTGGAAATGAAAGGAAAATGTTTTGAATAACTTCTCAAAAGATAAAAAAAAAAAAAACATTTTAGGGTAGATAAACCTAAGATAGGTAACTTTTAATAGTTTAGAAGATTACAATAGTTTTTTTACTACAAGAATGTAGATACTACCGTACTTGTCAAGACAAACACTTTATTTTGTCTTTTACAAAGATAGTTTGGCATAACACTTGATGATCTCCAAATTGTTGTCATCTAAGCTAGAACATCCAGTTTTTAATAGTTAAAACGTGAAATCCTTCTAAAATTTTGGAAGCTCTCCAATATTTTACCAAACAATTCCCTGTGATCAATTTCTTCACACTCCATTCATGTTTCAAAAATATATATTGTGAAACTTTATATAATATTTTAACTGATTGGGCACTCTTGCTCTACTTAGTGCTTCTCTTACTCTATTTATATTTTGGATTGTCCTTTCTTATATACATATTCGTGTGATAAGGATAAGAACCTTAAATAAGCATGACCTTTTAGACTCATAATTTGTTACGTTATTAACATATTGTTATTCATGTTTCATAAAAATATTTATCCGACAATTGGTTATCTTGGATAACTTGTGTTTATTGGTTTTTGATAAAACATATTTGAACTTCGTAAATAACTTATGTAAACAAACTATATAATTACAAAAATAATCATTATATAAGAAAAATTTGACTAACTCATCATCTATTTTGGATAAACTACAAATCAAAAAAAAAAAAATCATCTGTAAAAACACAAATAGTTTTTCACTAAACAAATCCAAATATTTTGACATTTTCACCACCTTTCTTTTTTTATTGAATTGTTTTTGTCTTTTTTTTTTCAATTCTATCCTTTAACATTTAGATGATTTTGAATTGATGTTCATAATTTATTTCAATTTACTTTCTATGAAGTTATTGTACTCTCAAACAAACATTATGATATTTGATTAATGCTCAATTTTATGAGTGTCAACTTTTTTTTTTTTTTTTTGCATCATATCATTAAGTTAAAAATAGTTTTAGAAACAATGTTGTTAAAATCATTGGAGCTAATAATCCAAGTCACGAGTTTGACAAGTTAAGTTGCGTATCCCGAGTCAGTCCAACATGTCACCATTTTAATATTATAAAATACATCATTTACTTTTTTTAAAAAATCAAATCATATTTTTCACTAATTATTCAAGTTATTTTTTAACACACTAGGTCGATGAGGTGATGTCAAGAAAACTCTCATGTGGATTAATTTTAAATCAAAGATAGGTAAGGAATCAAGATAGGCGATTTCAAGGTTGACGAATTAAGTTGGTTTTAATAATATTGCCGAATAATTATTTTTGACTTTAATATTTTTTTATTCAATCTATAGCAGAGCTCGTGCCAATAAAATAATATATACTAATTGCTCAAAGAGTTGCATAATGGCATATGTAAACATATGGTGATTTAAGATATTTCCTTAAGTGATTAACTTTTAATTGTTTGAGTGTTGATGCTATGAACTTTATACCTAATGGACTAAAAATTCGAGAGGGGAGCTAACTAGGGAGAAGTTACACCTCTAAAATTTAAAACAATCCTTTATGTTTAATAAATTACTCAATTTCGTTATACTTAATTCGTCAACTAACATAAAATTCCTTATTCAGTGAATAGCTAATTCAAATTCTCAATCCACAACATGATCATGTGAATGTAAAGGTATCGACTGCGTCTGCAACATTTATCACCTTCAAAAAGCACTATGACTGCCATGTTAAGTGGGTTGCTCTTGTGCTATCTAATGGGACGCACGTGTATCCAATGATTAATATTATAATATTAATAAATATTAATAATGAACAAAACCAATTGTCATGAGCTAAAGAAACATTCAATGAATATGTTTGGCATTAGCAATTTCTTGCAAAAAAATGTTTTGAAAGGAGCTTTTTGAATAGAAAAAAAGAGTGCCAAATGGGCCTTTTTCATGATCTCCAATGACTATAATTGCTATTTTGAGGCTTTTAAGATAAAAAAAAACTACCAAAATCATATTCATGCCAGCAAAACTTAGCTGGTCTGCTTGTAATGGCAGCTAGTTTAAATTTTTATGTTTAGACTGATCTTTCGTGGCGGAATCTTCTAGCCATCAAAGCTTTCCCTGAGTTCTGATAGAGCAAAGAGAAAAAAGATTTCTAATGTCAATCAATACCATCATTGCTAAGAGAGGAGTAGAAAAGAAAAAGCACCATAACATGATTATGACGTAGAGGCGAAAGAGGGTCAGAAGAAAAGCTTCTGAACATGGGCATGGCATGGCACGGCAGGGCATTGCTTGGTTGGAAAAAGTTCCCTCTACACCTTGTTTTCCTTTTTGACCTAACCAAGAATATGAATTTACTTCTTAGAAACACGAAATGCAAGAGATAAGTTTCGAATCGCACCAATAACTCTAAGGGGATAACATATATATATATATATATATATATATATATATATATATATATATATATATAGCAATCGAAACATGATTATTTAAATATGGAGATGCTTGATTCAAATTCTAAGAATATCCAAAACTCTAGAACTCTTAATCAAATCTTGACATGGATGGATGATAACTGAAGAAAGTCCACCTCCCCAAGATTTTTTTTCTCTTATTTTTATTATTTTTAAGAAAGAAGAAAATCATGTAACTTAAAGTGAGAAGTATTTGAAGTTAACGACTCAAACCAATAACCTAATAGTTTAAGTTTATATCAAAGGGAAAGACCAATATTGTTTTTGAGTAGGTTCCATGTATTAATGAAACGAAATAAGCTAAAATCTTCAGTCTCGCTGGTGCAGGAATACCATCTTATTGCCATTTTTTATTTTATTTTATTTTATTTTTAAAAAAAGATGTAATAACTTTAACTCAAACCCCATCCCTATATATATAATCTAAGTTTGAAACCTCTCTCATAGGTAATGAATACTTATCACTAAAGGGTCCATGATTCCAACCATGTTTGTTAAAAAAAATAAAAAACGAATAGAATTAATGCAAAGATTTATTGCTTGTTAATGTGAAGCCAATCATGCTTTGGATCAAAATCTATCATGACTTAGAAAGGTAAATTCTCCAAGAAATGCGATTATTCAATTTAGATATAGTTGCAACCCACAAGTCTTCATTATTAGTGTTGATATCTTAGAAACATAAGGACGCAATGATAATGTGAAATCAAATAATCTATATACAGAACGTGATTGCCTTGATGGATGGTATCTAAACAATAAATGATTATAAAAAAAAAAACAAAGAAAAACACACTTATATTTATCAACTCAAATTCATTTTTAAACTGAATTAGTGGGTTTTTCAGTACCTCTTAAGGGAGAATAATACTTGAAATATTCTACAAGACTATCTCTTCATTTGACCATGCAATTGTCTGTCAAGAGACGGCAGATGTCTTGAAATGTGAGGCTATGAGCAGAAAGGCATCTTCATCTCTACCTCTCTGAACTTTCTTTTCCTACTTACTTGTATCTGTATGATTATCGCTTTGTGATTGTGTAGTCGTTTTTTCTTTTTCTCAATTCAAAGAACCGAGAACCGGGACAAACAATATCATCTAACCATCGGGTACTTTTGAAATTCTAACATAATTTTATAAGAGTTTTGAAAAAGTAACCCATGTTTTTAAAAACAAATTGCACAGTTTAAACATGTTTAATTTATTTTTGTAAATACCATATCCCTCTCAAATTAAGTAACATGTATAAAAAGTAAGCCTGTGATTTTTTTGAAAATTCAATGACCAAGAAAAGAGATTCAAGATACAATGGTCTGAAAAGAAAAGGTCATTATGGGCAAACTGGAGGCTTTGTTTTCGATATACTCAGTACTATTAAAAAAATTTCAGTGAGATGATTCCAACCATAATTTAAAAAAAAACATAATCGTAATTTGCTAGGGTTTTTGTAGGAGTTTAATCTAAAATCACTTACAACCTCATTTAGTATTTTTATAAGATATAATTAGAATTATCTCGTCAAGATTTTCTTAATAGTACTATGTGTGTCGAAAACATAGTCCTCGTATGTTCTCAATGACTCATTTTTTCTTTCTTTTTTACCTATTTATCTCTCATATCACTTCCCCTTATCTTTTATTTTTCATTATCCATTGGATCTTGGATCTCATCTTTTGGCCCATTGGATTTTCATAGAAGATTTTGTTGACTTTTGTTTAGGTTAATTATTTACAAAAAAAAAAAAGTGTTTTGAAACATTTACTAAACAAACTGTTATTTCATTTCAATTAGTGAACTTGTAGAAAAAAATATGCTAAAACTTACAACAAACTATATTATCTTTTTTTTAAAAAAAAATCTTAACCATTATAGGAGTTTTAGTAAAATGATGCTTCACAAAATGAATGTTCCAGCTAACTAGCTCTTTATCCTGACTTACTGTTCAAGATAGTTCAATTTTCATGGTCTTTTCTTCTATAAACAAGGTTATACCACATAAATTAAATAAATAATATATGTTCATGTGCTAATGTTTAGATACATGTCTTAGAATGTGTTCAGAAAGAAGTACAAAGAAATCAACCTTATCAATATGTTTCATGACTACATAAAGTAACGGGTTTCCTAAAACAATTACCATACTTTTATATTGTTGTTGACTTTTATTAGCATTGCTAGATTTATCTCGTTGATGTTTTTTAGGTGGTACTGATAGTGTCGTGTGTTAAGGAATCATCTCACCTAAAAGCTTAAGCTTGTAAGTGAGGTCCTAGAATATGATTTATATTATTCTCTAACACACACCCTCAAGTGAAAGCCCTTTGGGTTTGAAACTTGCACAGACCCACATCACCTTGTGCTTGATTTTTATCAAATAGAATGGGGGTGGTGAGATTTGAACTCGTAACCGCTGGGTCAACAAGGCTCTGATACGATGTTAAGGAACCATCTCACCTAAAAGCTTAAGCTTTTAGGTGAGATAGTTCCTTAACATCGTGATCATAGTTTTGATATACATTTTCTCTTTCTTATTTTTTTCATAAATTACAAAGAGAGGAAAGGAGAGAGAAAAATAGAAGAAATAAAAAAAAATCTTGAAAGCACACCAAGACTTCTATGACTAATGAAGAGTAGAGTACATCACATCAGGCAAGGATCCCCTGCCATCTTTACGCACCTTGTGTACTTTAGTCTTCATTTGTCACCTTCATTGGTGTCGATCGATTTCTATCGTCAAGAACTTTTTGATAATAATTATGTTTATTTCATAATGTTTCAGTATGCCTCCAAAGTCTTTTTTCTTATTTCTTGTCTTTTTTCTCTCGCTCATCTGCTCATTGCAATTTTTTAAAGGTCAATTTATAATTTAAAAGAGTCACATGTGACAAATATCACTTGTTAGTTGTAGATGTCATTTGTGATTCTCTAAATTGTGCTACTTCTATAAATATTTTATGGATTGTGTTATTTTCCCGATAATTTTACCATGTTAAGTTCAAGTTTATTTTAAGCATGAAATAATAAGTGGTGCAAACAAGGCATCAAACTTTTAACGGTTCAATTTCATGATTATTAAATTAATTTTAAAAAAAAACTAAAACATCTATTAATTTTACTATGGAATAAGACAATTTGATTTAATTAATTTAAAGCAATTGAAGCTTAAGAGATCAGATTTGAAATTGAAACAAATGTTTAGCTCATTTTATTTTTCTAAATCAAAGACTAAATTACATGAAAATGACAAAACTAATTGGCACGAGGAACAAACACATCAATGTGTGAAAAGGTCCATTACATTATGGATGAGTAAAGTGAGATGTTTTTTAAGTCAAATTTGTTCTTCATATTGATTTATATTTTTGGCGTGATTTCAAATATTGTAGATAAATATATATTTACAAAAATAAAAATAAAAATAATAAAATTAATTTATTTGAATATATAATATATAATTAGGGATCATCTCACCATAACTCCATCTAAACCATTAAATAAGAATTGACGACGCTAGCATGTTATGAAAACTAACAATGTAAAATAAACCTAAACTTGGATTTCAAATGTTACCATCTTTGTAGGTTTAGTTCTCATTTAAAAAAAAATTAAATGACAAATCTCATTTTTAGTAGGGATTAGTTTCAAATCTAATGATAAAAATATCATTTTTGTGAATAACCAAAATAACAAGTCTTCTTTTAAAAGAAATTCAATGTCAAGAAGGGAAAATTTGTTAAAATCAAAGAGTTTTCTTTTTCAAAGAGACCGATGTTAAAATGTTTATAAATAACAAATAAAAAAAATAGGGTAGAGATAATAAGTAAAGGCAATGAAAATAAAGATAAAATTAGAAGAAAACAGTAAATGAATCTAACCTTTCATGTGAAAATATGCAGTAGATTGTTCTTTTCTTAGATATAACTAATTACAAACCAATATAAATCTGTAGGATTTCTAGCTTTTGTTTTTACTAGGTGATAACTCTAATATTGAATCCTTCTTCCCTCAATTTTGGGGAGCCCGTGCCAACATCACATTATGAAATTTTTAATTTGTAATATTTATTATAATATTTAGTGGAAGACTAGAATTTAAGGATAATTTTTTTTCCAACTTGGATGGAATGATGTAGTTGGGTTAAAAAAGAGTTAAGGTTTTGAGTAATCAGATGGAGACCTGCCATTAATGAATCATGAAGATACCTTAACAAACATATTTATAAATTAGTGAGATAGACTTAAGCTCAAGAAAAGATTTGGTTGGACAGATCAAACAATGAAAGATCATGATTTTTAATTTGACAATTGGATAAAGCTAAACATATTTCCATGTGATTCTAAAAGCCTAGTTGTATGGTGGTGTCGGAACAATTACAGTAGCCCCCTTAGAATATTTTCGAATCAGACTATGTTGTTTGAGCCAATTTTATTAATTTGTTTTTGGTAATTTTGGATTTTATTCTATTTTTATTTCCTTTTGTTTTTTGATTATGATTTTATATTACTTTGCAAAAGTTGATTTTAAATATTTTTAAGATGTAAAGAAATCAAAGTATTAGAATAACACTACAAATTTATGTTTTTTTAAGCAATTCTTTTTGGATGTTGGCCAACAAAACAATCCACCCGCCCACTTGCTAGAAGAGTTTTCCAGTCGGATATCCACTTGCTCGATACCATTTAGAATACGGCAAGCTCATCATCCCATTTGTCGAAGAAGATATTCCCATCAACCACAAGCATCTAAATTATAATATCCATATACCTATATGCATGCATTCTTCAATTCCTTCTCTTATTGATTTTTTATTTTTTATTTTTTATTTTGATAAACTACATTTTATTCCCTTTGCTTTCATAATGCTTCGCTTCAATCCCTACTTATTGGACTAGTTTTTCTTTGTTTTAATCGGAAAATTTCCTCCCTTTTTATCTGTTCTCTTCCTCTCTTTCTTTTCTGGTCAATCAATTGCATCGCATCCTCGGTAATCGGTATCTGTGCTGCGTTCGCATTGGAGGGTTGAGTCATAATCATTAGTCATAAAGAATTGCATGCCATGATGTTGAAGGTGATAAGAAAAGAAGATAATCGAATCAAAAGACACTTTATTGGTTGGCATATGAAAGAAATTAAAAAGACACTTTATAAAGAGGTTACAGTTCATCAATTCATATAATTACATTTATTATATCTACATTCTTACACTACTTAGTAAATGAGATTTTCTATTAATTGTTTTCAAAGTGTTTTCTATTTTAAAATAATATTTTTTTTTAATTTTTTTAAATTATTTTTAATATCAGAACATTAAAATTATCTAAAAGCATTAAAAAGTATTAATTTAAAGTAAAAAAAACTAAATATTTTTAAATCTCTTTAAAAATACTTTTATAATTAAAAATTAAACAGTCTAGTATGTAATGTAGGTCAAACATACCATCAAACAAAACATTTAAGTAACAATCATATTAGAAATCCCATAACAAAAAAAAACAAGAAACCTGAACAAAAATTAATCAGGAGGTAAATTGAAGTCCTAAAAAAGGGAAGAAGGAAACTTTAGGCCTAATACACAAGAACTTGTCTTCAAAGCAGATTCTAGGGTTTTTGATACTTCATTTGCGCATGGTCGTGCAGTGGGCTCAGTAGCTGTGCATTGCAGAGCCAAAATTCATCGTCTCGACCATCTCATTCTGATTAATCGATGCATTCCCTCTAATCATTGGATCAATCCACACATCTAGATGACAATCCGAGTAGCAGTAACGGGCCCACTTGACGATGCTCCCGTGCTCGCCGAACTCAGCATCCGCCGGGCATTTTCCGGTCAATAATTCAATAAGGACGAGACCAAATCCGTACATGTCGCTCCTCTCGGAGATGTCTTTAGTTTCTCTGGTTTCTACAAGACGGAAGCAATATAATTAACCTCGTGTTAAGTTTATGCATGGACATTAGCTACGGTAATGTATTTCAGAATTATTTATTGTAAGGGGTACTGAAATGGCTAGCATTTGTCATATATATATATATATATATATATTAGAAGGTCTAAATGTGCCCCACATTTTCATAAACAATTCAATTAATCCGACAAGTTTTGTGCAGTGTAGGCTTAAAAATAAATAAAAAATATAGTAAACTAGAACTAATAATATAGACCGGTTACCTGGGGCTGCATATGCTGAAGAAATGAAGCACTTGGTGTCGTCGACGCAAAGCAAGCCGGGAAGGCTTGCTATGAGATGCGGTTCATCTTTTCCATCAATGATAATTTTTTCCGGTGACATGTAACCAACAAGAACTGTCGTTGAACAATAGCAATGCAAGAATCGGAGAGCTTTTGCGATCCCGATTGCAATTTGTTGTCGTCGTTCCCAACTTAAATTCCGAAGAACTTCACTCAATTTTTTCCCATCTATGTATTCATGGACAGCATATGTACTCTTGTTGGATCGGCATAATCCAAATAACTTGACAACGTTAGGATGCTGGAGCTTGCCGAGTTCGGCAACTTCGGACGGCGGAATTGAGTTCACGTCATTCGTTTTCTTTAGGATAAACTGCGTGTTGGTTTGTGATGGACTTCCCTTTGTATGAAGCTCCTTTTTTGCCTCTGGATATCAGATTTTCTTCTTTCATGGAAATTATAATATCCTCAATTGCAATTGATTTCGAGACCTTAGAGTTGAAGAATAGCAGTTCCCATGTCCCGTCCTCATTTTCGACTCTTTTGAGTTCCGAATTCCTTTTTCCGTCTGATGAAAACAAATCCAAAAGCAGCGAGAGCAAGCAGCACTAGAGCACCAAGACTACAGGCAACATAAAACCACCACAGAGGACTCTTCATCCTTCTGCATGGAGGCAAGCCGCTAGTCTTATCACCGCCGCAGAGATTATTTCCTGTAACAGCACTTGCATTTATGGCAAGAAATGCTCCTGTGGAGGGTAAACCACCATGGAAATGATTATGAGAGATGTTCACTTGAACAAGGGATTCTTCTTTTCCCAGATTTGGCTGGTACTTCCCCGGATAGTTCATTTGTGTGACAAATCAAGCTGGCCGAGAACTGGCATTTCTGAGAAACTAGCAGGGATTTGACCACTGAGCTTATTCTGGCTAAGGTCTAAACTCACAAGCTTTTCGCATGAAGATAGGTCGTCTGGGATTTCACCAGAGAGCTTGTTTTTGCTTAGATTTAGTTGCATCAGGTCTGATAATCTCCCAAACTTATCCGGAATAGCACCTGAGAATTGATTATGAGACAGGTCCAAATTCTCAAGATTGTCGCTGCCGAACGAGTCTGGCAAGCCCCCCAAAAAACTGTTTCTTGCCAAACTCAGCATTTGAAGTGAAGGCATCTCCCATTTTCTTGAGTCAATTCTGCCTAAAAGTTTGTTGGCAGAGATGTCCAAGAAGTAGACAAGTGGAAGTTTGGTGAATTCTGATGGTAATTCACCAAACAGACCGTTTTCCTGGAGACGTATCCGCCGCAAGCTTTTGCAGGCACTCAAACTCTTCGGTATTTCACCTTCAAGAGAATTGGAGAAGAGAATGAGCTTAAAGAGATTCCCGGAACTGCATAGCCCTTCAGGTATTCTTCCAGACAGAAAATTGGTGGAAAGGTCCAGGACAGTGAGATTGTTATGTTTTCCAAGATCATTCGGAATCTCACCAGATAACTTGTTAGACCAAAGTTGAAGAACTTGAAGGCGAGGCAAGGTGCTTAAAGCGACGGGGATTTTCCCAGACAAGTTGTTGGAGAAAAGATGAAGAATCTCCAAATTTTTCAACTTAATTATGAGTTCTGGGATCTCACCTGATAGAAAATTATCACTAAGATCAAGTGAAATCAACATCGTGAGACCAAAAATAGATTTAGGAATAGGACCAGTAAGTTTATTTTGGTAGAGAAAGAGGTACTGAAGATCAGTGAGGTTTCCTAAAGATGTTGGGATTTGTCCAATGAGATTGTTGTAGACAAGATTGAGATGATTCAAAGAAATTAACTGGCCTATTTCTGTAGGAATTTCACCAGAAAGATTGTTATAGCCCAAGTAAATCAACTTCAAGCTTCTCATTTGGCCTAATTCACTTGGAATTTGGCCAACTAGTCGATTAGACGCCAGAGTAAAGACCTGCAAACTTTTCAACTTCGCTATCGACGGGAGGAATCTCACCCGCTAAAACATTGCCACCAAGATCAAGAAATTTAAGACTCCAAAAGGATCCTATTTCTTCAGGAATTTTCCCGGATAGCATGTTATTGGATAGATCTAGTGTTTCCAGGAGGGGGAGTGAGCCACTTGGTATTGGGCCAGTGAAATTATTGTTGCTGAGATTGAGGTACCTAAGTGACGAGCTGAAGAATATATCATCAGGAAGTTTACCAGAAAGCTGATTGCTTGAAAGATCAACAGTTTGAATATATGGGAGGTGGAAGATTAAAGAGGAGATTTTGCCCGACATGTTTTTCCCTGAGAGCTGAATCACACTAATGTGAGAAGAGTTTGTGCAGGTGATTCCTAGCCAATTGCAAAACGTGGCCGAGGTATTCCAGTTTGAGAGATACTTGGAAGGGTCATTGAGTGAAGATTTGAAAGACAAGAGAAGCTCAAGTTCCTGATTCTCTGCTTGCATCGTCCGAGAATTCAAGAACAAGAACAAGAGCAAGAACAACAACAATGGACATGGTTGAGGCCCTTTTGTGGATTCCATTGATGACAAAATCTCTCCCCCTTGGTCCAAAAAAAGGTGTTTGTCGTAGTCCCTCTGATCTGAAGCTGCTAAAACGTCAAGAAAATCACATATCAACACAGCTTTTTATATGGAATTAATCATTATTTCTTGAAAGTTATATATTTATCGTAACAAACAAAAACAAAAACAAAAAAACAACGCGAAAATGGATCAGAAGGTTTTTCAGTAAGTGCAGGAAGAGCATCAACTTACTGTTTTTGCATGCATGTACTGTGGTTGAATCCACTCCTATACCCTCTGCCAAATTATAACCAGGCAAAATCAGATGACAAATGAAATATATTCTGCCTGAAGGAAGGAATAAATAAATAAATTAAATCCAATGAAACTAATTCGAAGATGCCCTAGTCTACCTACGAAAAAAAGTGTTCTAGCAACCTTTTTAGCATAATATAAGCAACAGAAGCAACATAGAACTTAGGTAAAATGTCTAGTGACGTACCAAAATATCATCATTAGGGCACAGTGAAATTCAAACATTCGCAATAATTAGCTCAAAACAGACTTGGATCGAAAGAGTAGAGTAGGATAGGGAATATTCAAAAACTATAATTATATAGCGAGGAACATAGGGGTTTGAGAGGAATGAGGAGATTTTTGAGTTCATAAATAGGAGAATTTAGTAAACAAATGAGTTGGGGTTATAATTACAGAAGTGCACTTTGACTTTCCTTGAAGAGTGTTTGAACACGAACGGCTGAGAGATAAATAGGGACCGATGCTGGAAAACACTTTAATTTTTGTCGGATATTACCAAAATACTCTTTTGACTGATGACTTGGGCATAGTGGCAATGATTTCTGTAACCGTTGAAAAGCATGGAGTTTCATGGAGCGTGGGGATATGCCTTTGACGTTTTTACAAAGTGTTTTAAAAATTATTTTTGAAAATAAATGAAAATTTTTAATTATTTATTTTATATTTAAAACATTTCATGTTTTTAGATTAGTTTCATGTATTGATATAAAAAATAATTTTATGAAAAAAAAAAAATATAATTTTGATATATTTCTGAACAAAAAATATTTTTAAAAGCAACTTCAACTACAATTCCAAATAATCACAAAGCATTTGATATTTTGAGAGCTCTGCATTTGTAAGATTCAAAATGAAGCATGGGTTAGAAATTATTTTGTTTTAGAAAAACATTGTTAAGTATATATAAAGTAAAATGAAAAATAATGAAGATTTGGGGTTTTTTTAGAGTGTGATTGAAGTTGTTTTTAAAATATTTTTCATATAGAAATATATTAAATAATATTTTTTATTTTTAAAAAATTATTTTCTAATATTATCACAAAAAAAAGATCCAAAAATACTAAAAATAATAATATAAAGTATAAAATAAAAATTTTTAATCTTTTTTAAAAACAATTTTAAAACATGATAATACACAAACACTTAGAGTTGTGTTCCATAAATTTATTACAAGGGAGAGTAAATTTCAGTCTCTAACCCCTCTCCGCAAAGCTCATTTTGTGGGTCTAGGTGAGTCAGTATAATCCCTGACTATCCCAGCCTCTTACAAAAGTTGCGCATCCTGACTCGAACTCGAGACTTGTTGTGCAGATCTCAAGGTCTTTGCCATTACATCATGCTACTTGGAGACATAATGAATATAATGGTATAAATCAAAATTATTTCTCATTAAAATAAACATAAAAACCCCACGCTTTAATGTCGAATAACAATTGAATTGAATTTCTATGAAATAAAAATTGAATTGATTATTGTAATTGAAAGGGGATTGTAATTGTCTTTCTCATTTTTTGGCCCAAAAAATGAGTAGAAATGTATGGGAAGCTAACCTATCGTTGCCTTTTTTGTATTCAAATATAAATAGAATTTTGCAAGAGTAATTATTTATTATATACACTCTAATCTATATTTTATAAACAGTAGATGAACGTTACAAATATCATGGAGAGCTTATAGGTAACATGATAAGGAAAAAAATCATAGATAATTAATCTTGATAAGATAGCAAGAATCATGTTGAATCCTCCTGCATTGAAGTCCTACTACTATTGTGGGTGTGAAATTCATGCAACTGCTGCCATGAAACAATGTATTGTTATGTTAAAAAATAATATAAATTATATTTTGGATTTTCTTAATAGTTTAAATTTTTAAATGAGATGATTGTTTGACATGATATTAAAGTCTTATTGACCAAACAATCACGAGTTTGAATCTCACTACTCTCATTCTATTTCATAAAATCAAGCACAGGATAGTATAAGTCTGTGCAAGTTTCAAACCCAAAGTGTTTTT
>CM055344.1:1408949-1510796 GCA_029228605.1 Salix koriyanagi | reverse complement strand
ATTTAAGATGATGTGTTAGAAAATTATATAAAATATATTATAAAATTCACCTAATAACTTAAATTTTTAAATGAAATAGTTACATGCTTATGTCCTAATTCTGTGTAAATGCCTACCATGAGACCTGGTTGAAATTTGCTAATCACTAAAGCATCAAGCAATGCATTATCATTGGTTATTTATAATACTTTATTTTGTCAGAATAAATTGTGGCAAATTATGAGTTCTTCTTCCTCTTCTTCTTCGCTTTTGTCTACTGTATAAATGGTAGCTATGATAACCATGAGACTTGGTATTGAACTGTAAATTCGATGGAGAATTGAGGGCTATAACCTTCTTTCCTTGCATGTAAAAGCAAAATTCACGAATCCTTGTCTGGACTCCTTACGATTATCTTGGATTCTCTTCTCAGTAGAAAGAGATCAAGTCTCGAGCACGAACACACAGAAGGAGTTACAAAATGAGAAGAGCTGCGAAGTGGGGCTGCATAAAATTAGAAAAAAATGAAAAAGAAGGTGAAAGAAAGCGAGCAGAGTCTGGGAATGATAGAAAAAGTAGAGTGTCTTTACGTTACACTGATGCTACCTCGTGCACACCCTTTTCTTTCTTCCTCTCTCTCTGCTCTCTTGAAGAGGAAGGGAGTGGGACCCACGATCGCTTTCTCGAAGGAATATACAGAGTATGGTCTTTGTCACACCCAGCATGCTGTCCTCATCTCCATTTTCTAGGGTTTTACACTCTTCATATCCCATCTCCACTTCTTCTTTAATTTCACCCTATTCAAACCCTACTTTTAGACGCTGTTTATTTTTTTTAATACTAAGTTGATGTTAACAACTAGTTAAAGTGGGTGTGTTTTTCTTTTCTTGAGAAATATATTTGTTATAATTTGTTAAGCATGCCATGTTTATTATGAGTGATAATAATGGTAATTGCACAATATTAATTCCACACTCACTAACTTTTGAGGCCACTAGGAACTTCTCACGAGTTTAATGTTTTTTTTTTCTTAATTTGAGAAAACCTCACTTTCTTTAAGGTATTCTTTGCAGTTTTAGATTAAAAAAGTAAAATTCAGTTATTCAACATTCTTACAAGATGAGCAACTTGAACTCGAGACCTGTAAATCAAATCTTAAGTCTCTTGTCATTACAACACGCCCCTTGAAAATATGTATTTCAATGTAAGAATATTAAACTAAAAAAAACTGGAATGCACATTTTTTTAATGTGAGATCTTATCCAGCTAGCAATTGCTACAATGTAAGAATATTTTTATCTTTAACAATAAAAAAAAATTAATGAATTGGCTATAGATGGAAAATGATTTTTTCTTGGAGTTTATTTGTTATTATCAAATCGATTGATATTAAAACAATCTTCTTATATTTTTAGAGTATTGTAAAAAAAGTAATAAAATAAAAGGAAATATTAAACTAACATCCATGAGTTTTTTTTTATATTTTCTTAAGACAGTAAAATAATTTAATTAGGTTATAAACTGACTGACTTTTAGGGACTTTTTATATTTTCAACCAAGGTTTTTTTAGCTTAAGATTGAGTTGACTTAAAAAGAATTTAATATTTTTAAAAAATATAAAATATCGTTAAAAAAATAGCAAATACATGCAATGCACATGCTAGCAGGTGGACGAAACATGTGCCATTTGAAGACAATCAAATTGTCTTGATAGTTCTCCATCATGGGTAATGTATGTGGTAGCAACGACCTTTATTTATTTATTTATTTTCTCTCCGCCTTGATTTTGATGCTTGAACCTCTAAGTTCTTAAACTAATTCTTCAATTTATTTTCGCTTCAAAGTTGGTCCATGTTTTTTTATTACTATTTATTTTATTTAAAATAATTTATAAATTTGTAATTTGTTTTCAGTTTTATCCCCCTTTAATTTTTTTTATAATGTGTTTGTTTTATTTTAGATAATTTTTGAAATTGATTTTGTTTATGACTTCATCCTCAAATTTCTTTTCCTATTTAAAAAAAAAATTGATATATTATTCTAATTTCAACATTCAACATAAAATTGATTAGGAGTTGAGCTTCATGATTAAGTTCAGGTCTAAAATTTCATATGATAACATGTTTCTAAGATTAACTCAAGTTGAGGAGATTCACTGAGGTTTAATTTTTGTTTTTTAAGCTCATATTTTCTAGTTTCATTCTTTAATATTTATTTAATTGGAGAATGGGCTCCTTTATTTTTTTATATTTTTATATAGCATTTCTCATTAATTTTAAAAATTAATTGGTTATCTTGAATCTTTTTATTTGTCTTTCTCTGAATATGATGCTAACAACTTATTTTTTTTATAGTTTTAATTTTCGTTTTATAGTTAATTATTATATTAACTGAGTTTATTAAACCTAATCAAAATTTAACGCTTTAAGAATTGGATAGTTCCAAGTTCAAATCTCCCATGCATCTCTGAATTGCATATATTTTAGACTTCATACACCGAGCCCATCAATTCAGAATTGCTGATGTTTTGGCAGAACGCCCTTTATATAGAGACTAGCTATATGCCCGCGCGCTGCCGCGGGCATTGCTGCGTATATAATATAATATAATTAAATTAATAACGATAAACTTATAATATAAAAGTTTAGAACTATAATATAAAAGAGTTTGTTTCGTAAACATTAGTTACATCTTTGGAATATACGTAGTGTCACAAAAGATGACAAAAGAGTGCTAATTATACAATTTGTACATCAGTGCAAAATAGAGGGATGTTGAGGTGCAGAACGAAGTGAAATCCCTTCTTCGAAATGAGACATATCATTTTGTTGTTAATCTTCCTGAAAAAAATAAAATTCACAACGCAATAAATGAAATGATGAAGAAATTAAGTCACGTAAAAAATTCCAGGAAATATTATGGAAGAACAAATGCAGTAAATCAGTAAAGAAACAATTAAAAACTAATATCATATGCTATAAAAATCATTGTAGACATTAGAAAAAGGAAGAGAACACTTGGATGTATAGATCGAAATGAAAATTTCAACAGCTTTAACAATATTAACTTCAACAATAATAGAAAAAATCAAATAATAGTAGAAGTAGAAGTAAAAATATCATGAGAGAGTAATTATAAAGAAAACAAACATCAACTGTAGAAACAGTAGCAACAATATTCACGATTAATTGAATGCAACAATGTTTATTTGTTCCATACCAACACAACAAATAAATAGCAATATAAAACATACATACATATATGTACTTAGAGAAAGCGAATGGGACGAACGATAAAACAACTCAAGTAGATCTAACATAAACATTTAGACGAAAACAATGAATAGAAGAAAATGAAGCATTATCAGTAACAAGCCTAAATTTTTTTCTCCTATTTGTTTAATTTTTTTAATCTTTCCCCTTATAAAAAGAGTAGATGAAGCATGGGAATTTTTTTTTCCTATTGCCGAAATTTCGTTAGAAATTTCGGCAGAGTCTCCCCTATATCGAGAGATCCCAAGTTATCCATAACATAATCTGCACACAATTTGAGCAACATTTCATCCACAATCACATCCATTTTCAATGCAATCAATTGCATAATTCAATCCAAAAAATGTTTAGGACCATAGTCATTCCCAAACTCCATCATAAGATCTAGTAAAACAATCAATACACAATTTTAACAATAATAAAAACAATCTAGGCAATAATGTCAATAGTAGAAGCGAAAAAACCATCAGTATGCAACTATAAGAAAAAGAAACATCAATTTCAAATGAAATAATAATGTAAGGGCTTTTTAACATATAAAAGAGTTGCATAATGATGAGGAACAACTCTATCCTGAGAAACATAATGAAAGAATTAACTACATTGCAAATGCTTTGTTTAAATAACTGTAGACATAAAACAGAAATTTGCCTTAGGAATCGATCGTTAAAGTTTTGGAATTGGATAAGATATGTTTTTTGTACACCTGACAATGTTTAACAACTCTCTCAAATTCGCCTAGACAGTATTTTTATCATGAAAGGAAACATTTTTATTAACATATATGTCAACCATGTTTACAACAGGATTGACAATCTAAACATGATGTGTCTTCTTGTTTTATTGTTTTAGTGCTAGTGATGAATTGTAAGAGTCTAAAATTAATGATTGGATCAGGATAATCCAAAGGCTTTTTAACATATAAAAGAGTTGTATAATGATGAGGAACAACTCAATCATGAGAAACAGAATGAAGGAATTAAGTATATTGCAAATGATTTATTTAAATAACTGTAACATAATCAATTTTAATTTGCTCACATGAATAAGCTTTGCATCTTTTGTTCATATGTTAGAATTTGGTTTTCCTGACCCTAATAAAGATGCTCATTTGCATTTTTGTTACATATTCCTTATGGAAAAACCAACATCCAAACAGAAACATAAGCTTAAGAGTATAACAATGAATGATGTATATAAGAACAACAACAAACCCATAGAAAGCAAGTAGACACATATATTGAACTCTATTGTTTTAAGGGGAATACTGTTGTGGATAAGCATTCTATACGATTGATTTATAAAAAGGAGGCAAAAAAAGCTTTAAATGCGCATATGCTAATAGTGTAAGAAACTAATAAATTAAAAGACCAAAAAGAAAAGCAAACCTAGATAAATCAATGAATGAAAAATAGATGAAGCGTTAATAAACTATGAATCAATTTTTGCAAAAAATTGAATTTAATTCTGAAAACAATAATACTCCTTCAATGATGATTTTAATCTAACCTCATCTTAATCTAACCCTTTTCTTTTTGTTTGTAAGTTATTAATTTTTTTCATTTCATATTGATTGTCACCCATGCCTTAGTTAAATATCTCCTAAACAGAAAAAATAACTAACAAAACCCAAACCTAGTTCTTTGCTTGATTGAAAATTGTCTTTTCAGAAAGAACTTCTCGATATTTCCATTGACAATGGTGTAAAGTATTGGTACTATTTTCGAATATGCATTACATGAATGCCTTGCATGGCATGCTATTTTTTAAGCAGTTCAATTGTTTTACTTATTCATCACGCTAAGCCCAAACCCAATCAATTTCTGCTCCTAGCTTTTTGCTACTGATCTCACAAACCAACTTAGCGTTTGAATTAATAGGCTAAGTACCTAAAGCATGTTTGGAGATTCTATGTTGATTCTTCATGATAAGAAAATTTTTGACATGCAATCAATTCAATTATGGAATGAAATCAGAAAATGCTCAAAATGAAGTGATAGAATCAGTTGTTTAATAATGTAGACCATTTTTGGATATGATGTTGACAAAGATAACAACAAAGACTTGAAGCTCATTTGTTAGACAACCCATGAAGCCTAATCTCCAAAGGATTCAAGTTATTCAAAACTCGAACATCTTTTTAAAAAAGGGAGAAAAACAGAGCAGATTGTTTGCAAAGTTCAATTAGTGTAGTGTTATTCATTGTTGATGGATTATTGTCGTTGAATCAATTTCATTTTGTACTATGACAATATAGAACTTGTGTTGCCATTACAAACAAATAAGTTAAATTTAAAACTGCTAATGAGTGTTTGTTGCTGTTAAGGAAAAAAAATGAAGCAAAGACAACCCCTAATTTTTCCAAAAATCCACCCTACCTATACCAAATTTTCTGCCACCGGAGTTCCTGTATGGGTCATTAATGGCAACCTTTCCTCTAATATATTAGCATCATATATTATATTGTATATATATTGAATGTATCATAAACCCTCGCTTTAACAATTAGTTGAAGTAAATAAATAGGTTTGGTATCAAGAATTGTTGAGTATAAGTATCCTTATCACAAAGGAAAAAACAAATAACTGGAAATGAAAATTATGAAGAACAATGGGTATCAGTGAGCTCAGTATAGCATACAAAGACGTCTAAACACATATAAAATTTTATTATATAATCAAGTCAGCTAATTATCAAAACAAAGTGGATCTTTTCCTTTGTGAAAACTGATTTTTATCCACTTCTTAGTTGTTTTTTGTCACTAACATGAATCTCTATTGCCATGAGAACTTGATTGATAGTTGTTTTATAAATCCCTAGAATTTAAAAGCATGCAACCCCATGTTCATATATAAATATTTTTCTGAAATAAATGACGTTCAAAATGGCAACAAACTGTTTATTCAAAACCAGCAAACGAACCAAACTGTTTATTCATAACATATTCGTAATAAAAACTCCCACTGTTAGCAATGCAACCTAGCCATGCAACATTAAATCCAGCATTCCAGAAATCCAAGTGCAGCATTCCAGAAATGTCAACAATGAGCAAATCCAGAACAGTCAAAGCAGCAAATCAACTAACGGTAGCATTCCAGAAATTCAAGTGCAGCATTCCAAAAATGGCAACAATGAACAAATCCAGCAGCAAATAAATATTCAATGCAGCAAATCAACTAACGATAACAACAATCAAATTACACAGCAGGACATCAACAATAATCAAGGCAGCAAATCAACTGGAACCAATGGTAACAAAAGAGGAGTCAATACAGCAGATCCTATTTGTAATCAACAACAGATCTTCACAATTGAAGAGAAGATTTTGTAAAGCCATAATAGCAGTAGAGAGATATAATGATTTCATAGAATTTTCTTTATCAATTCACTGAAATCTTTGTACCATATTAGTATAAATATCCTAATTGTATAGCCTAGTAGTTCACGTTGAAGAGCAGTATCAATAAAGAAACATTACAGTACTTAAAAAAAAACTCTGTTTCTATTCAAGAAAGCATTCTACCCCTTTTTTCTTTACCCACAACCATAATATAAATCAGCAAACTAACTGTTAAAAATTTTCATTATGAGCACAACAAATTCCAAACTTTTTAAAGATTTTCGTCGAAAGCTAACTAACCTCAAAAGTACAGTGACAAAGGGTGAAAGGAAGTCTTTGCAGCAGCAATTTGTGACAATCAGTAGACCACAACCTCAACAAAGAAGAGGAAAAGAATTAGAATGAATAACGTAAGAAATCCAAAGGACAACTGAAAAGAAAAATGGAAGAAAAGGAAGGTACCAGAGAAAACAAAACGCAACAAAAATATACAGCAGATAAAAAGTAAAAAACAGCAAACACAAATAGTACAATAACAATAACAAAATGACTTAACAAAGCAAGAGAGGCGGCGCAATCCAGAGAAGGAAATATCAAAAGAGAAGAAGTCAAAATTAAAGCATGTCATCCTGCAAAATGAACAGAGAAATTAATTAATACGAAGTGACATGAAGCAAAAAGACTAATTGAAGTAACAAAACCAGATGGCAACAGTAACAAACAATCGACAAATGAAACAAACTAAAACAGAAATGAAGTGATGAACCGAGAGCAAACACAAACCAAATCAATGCTCAATTCATTTAATTCAGCTGCATGCAGAGAATTTGAACCAGTTCCAAACCGTCGATCAACCCAACCCGAACCCAATTAAACCAATAACCCACTCCCCAACACACAAAAATGACCAAACCCAAGCAGCCCGACCCCAAGAAAATCGAACACCCAGCACAAACAATGACAAACCCAAAAAACCAAACATGAATCGAAGGGGAAAAAAATACAATCAATTAAAAATACAATCAATTAGCAACACCCAGACCAGAAAGAACATGAATCGAAGGAGAAGATGGAAGAAAAATGAAAAAACAATGAACCGAAGAACCCAATGCAAAGAAACCGAGCAAAACCAGAAATTGACGCAAAGAAGGGGTGAAAACCATACCTCATCGAACACCTAGAACGACCCAAAACCAGCCTGTGAACCGCCATCCTCGACCGCTCGACCAGCCCTCACCACCCAGCCCGCCGCTCGCTCTCTGGCCAGGAAGGAAAAAAACAAAAAGAAGCAGCCTTTTGTTGGCTGTGCTTTAAATGAATGGAAGAGACAAAACACGCCCCCAATAAGCCACAACAGGAGCCGATTCATTAAGGGCAAATGCGCCCTTACACTGCTCCAGTCCACAGTAAACTGTGAGAGGCGCTACAGTGAATCGTCCACAATGTTTATTTGTTTTGTAATTAGACAATGCCCCCGCGCTTTGCCGTGGGCGGCACAATATTTTTTTCAATGTAAAAATTATTAATTGTATGTATTTTTTTATTATAATATAAATTTAGCTAAAACAATAAATCTGTGCAGAATCATGTCAAGTGTAAGTTTTCTATAAAATATATGAATTTAAAATCGATATAAATTTATTTGTTTAGTAGTTTCAAACGAAATAACCAGCATAAGTTTATCATCATCATTAAAAAAGCAAGAAAGCTCGGATATCTGAATTATTAAGTTCACTGTATTAAGATTAGTTCATTTTAAAATTCAATTTAAATCAAATAAAAATAAAATATAAATTGTGAAAATACCTACAATAATCAAATAAAAAAAATAAGTTGTTAATTTTCTATCAACAAAAAGACGAAAACATAGATTTAAAATTCATCCTGATGTTATTGTCATTATCATTGCTATTAAAGCTAAAATTATTACTAACATTACTGCCAAAACAATTAAAATAATTAAATTGCCATGAAAAATAAAAAAAAATAAAAAACAAAATATTTTTATAAGAAAAAACAATAAAAAAACAATAACTAAAATTATCATTATTATTGCATAAATAATAAAATCATAAAAATCATATAATCTAAAGAACAAATAAAGAAACAGAAAACAAAACAAAACAAAAAACTAATAAAGAGAAAAATAGAGTAATATTACTTTTAAAATGATCACCGATATAAATTAAAATTTCAGGAAAATCTTTAAAAAAAATCAAAAGATTTTTATAAAAAAATAATCACTAAAATTATCATTATTATTGCGCAAATAATAAAATTATAAAAATCATCTAATCCAAAGAACAAATAAAAATAAAAGTGAACAAAAAAACATATAAGGAAAAAAAATAAAAAATAATAATAAATTGGTTCGGAGATTAGTCATAGTGTGGACTGGACACCCCGATTATCAAAGAACGCTGGCCTGGACACCCCGATTATCAAAAAACAAATTTGGTCCGATGAGTAGTGGTGGTGCACTTGAGCTGGCCCGGAGATCGTGGTTATAAAAAAAATATATAAGTGAAAAAAAGAGCTTAAGCTGGCTGAGAGACCATGGTTACAAAACAATGTATAAGCGAAAGAAAAAAAAAGTACAAGCGTGAAAGCACGGTAGCAATTTATATTGTTTTTAAAAAAATTCAGCCCAAGAATTAGTCGTGGTGTACTTAAGCTGGTCGGAGATCCCGATTATAAAAAAAATGTATAAATGAATAAAAAAAAGTATATAAAAAAGGGAAAAAATGTACCAGCAGGAAAGCATTTTAGAAAAAAAAATGTGGGTCTAGGGATTGTCATGGTATGCATAAGTTGGCCTGGACATCCTTGTTATCAAAAAAATTTGGATATGGATATTAATCGGGTGCATTTAAGCGACCTCGGACACCCTGATTATTAAAAAACAAAAAACCAAAAAAATATATAAGTAGAAAAAGAAAAAAATATAATAAGAAAAAAATATAATAAGGAAAAAATACAAAAAAAAGGCAAAAAAAGAAGCAAAAAACGGAAGAAAAAAAGAAGAAAAAGAATAATTAGGAAAAAAAAAAGCAAAAAAATAAAAATAAAAAATAAGAAAGGAAAGTAATCATAAAATAAAAAGAAAAAAAAAACAGAAAAAAAGAAAAAAAAAGGTAAGCAAAAACAAAAAACAAAGAAAACAAAAAAAGGAAAAAAAAACACAATTACTATTGTAATCTACAATCTGTGTGCACAGTAAATGCAGCTACAAGGAAAACATCACGCGTTTTATATATATAGTAATAGTAATAGTAATGTCTTAGCTTGAAGAACTTGGAAGGGCCTTTATCTCTGTACAAAACTAGTCTTCTGTTACTGTCACCAGTGGCCTCTCAGCTGGTTAAATAGACAATTATCTTCTTAAATCTTGATTAGCTGAACGACTTATAATTTGTGAGTTTAACTTGTTCGAGCCAATTGGGAGCGGAATCAAAATTATTTTAAAATTGAGCTCTAGCAACATGTATCTTGAATAGTCTTTGATTGATATTATGATTAGCGAAGTTTATTTGTAACATCATTATATAAAACAATGTAAACAAAGCAAAAACAAAATTATTTTTAAATAAAGGAAAATATTAAATGATAGTTAGTAGTTATATCGTAAAGTTAACTTATGCCAATATATATGCTGTAAAGAGCATTATCATCAAAACTAGGTTTAGTGCTTTGTTTTTGTACTAATTGATGCAACACCTTTTTTAATCTTCATTTTTTAAACTCCTGTTCTTTTTCTTTTAAAAGAACTGTTTTTTTCCCTCTCCTCGATTGATGAAGGAGGCATGAGTGGACTTGGCCGACCCATTTCCTTGGAACAAGGGTCTGATCTATTTCTTTTTCGATATTTAGGGTTTAATGTTATTAATTATATAGTCAGTGGTCCAGAGAGGATCATTTAACGAGAACTTTAATATTACTTTGGATTTGATGAGGACTCCCAGCAAGAACATTGCCATGCACTTTCTTGGCAATGTGATCTACAAATGTCGGGCGGGAAGGTCCACTAAGATTGTACATATTCCATATCAGTTAATTTTAGAGACTCATGATGACACAAAATGAGCATCAAGTACATGGATTAACTATTTGCAATACTTTCTTACAAAATTGTTCGATTTTCCCAAGCGGAACTCAAAATTGTTCAATTTTCCCGAGCGGAACTGAATTATATTTGATAAAAAATTATTTTATTTAAAAGTTTAAATTTTTAGGTAGGGTTCCAGAATATGATTTATATTATTCTCTAACACCCCCCCTAAAGTGAAAGCTATTTGGGTTTTAAACTTGTACAGACTTATATTACTTTGTGCTTGATTTTTATCAAATAGAATGGGAGTGAGAGTGGCGAGATTCAAACTCGTGACCTACAGATTAGGTTTGAAGTTTTCATGGCTGCAAATTAGGAGGAAAGATTCTTGGTGCTTGATTACATTACTTTGTGCTTGATTTTTATCAAATAGAAGGCACACATCTAGCTGCAAATCAAACTGGAAAGGAAGGGAAGACTTGAAACCTACAGATTAGGTTTGAAGTTTTCATGGCTGCAAATTAGGAGGAAAGATTCTTGGTGGTTTATTAGAAGAAATCAGGGCTGAAAATAGAATTTATGTTTCCCATTTCAACTATAAATAAAGAGCTTTATGAGAGTTGAAAAATACATTGAGCGTAAGAGAGAGGGGAGGCAATTACAAAGTGAGCGAAAATTGAGTTGAAATTAATAGTTGTCTCCTCCTTCATTGTTATATGATGAGGATGATGAAGCAAAAACAATGGTGAAAACTACGTGCAATAGTAAGCTACATCTGCCCTACAATGCCGAAGGAGTGAAGCCCGCATGCCTCCACCATCCTAAACACCTTTCCTACACGCTAGTCATCACTTTTTTATTATTATTATTTCAATTCATAACCCGATCTAGGCATTTAACACTACATTAGCCACGTCATCTAAGTAGTCATCCATCATACTTGCTACATTTTTAAACACGTCACCATTAAGGTCCGATCACTTGCCATGTTGTTTGAGGAGAATGATCTGTTACTCTACATCCTATGTGTAATCGGTGTTACTTCTTTATATAAGCCATCCATCAGAGAAAATCTCTTTTGATCAAATCTAAGACATTTAAAGTCTAGTTTTGATGATTTCAGACTTGTTTCTAGCTAATATGATCTTCATAGACACAATTGAAGAGTCTAATTATGCATATTTTAACTCAAAGTTATAGTAAATCCTTTTAAAATATTATTTGAGTCTCAAATAAAAGCTATTGAAATAGAAAAAAAAAACTTGATGCTTAAAATTTTAGATACTGAGAGATACAGATTGAAGACTACCTCCAAGGAAAAAAAATTAACTTTCTTTACAGATTGAGGAGAGCAAAATGGAACCTTTTAGACATGTAAATTGTAGGTGTTATTCGATTAATTCCTATTAAGAAAAGTTCCAGTCAATGTTATAAAAAAAAGGAATATTGTAAAGCTAATGAAAACCTATTTGAAATGTATGAGAAGTTGTAAGCAAATAACATAGTGCATCCGATGAAAATGTTATTCAAACTAAAGATAGATGAAGGTATATTGATCATATAACACCTAAATGATTTCATAATCACAAATAAATCATCATCTATTGAAAATAAGTTTTAATTATGAGATTAAGCTATTGGTTTTCATTGGTTTCACTCCTAAAATAGTTAGGAGGCTATAAGAATGGTTGTAAGCAATTATGCTAGAAAATCTATATTGAAATATGATGATGTATGAAACATGATCAGGTGAAGGTTTTTGTTTTATTTTTAATTGAGCTTCTAATATTGATACTTGAGGGGAGGAAAGATTAAAGTTTAAATCGAGGGGATTAAAACCTAGATTTATGTTTAAAAGTATGTTAAATCTAAAAAAGCAAGATGTTTATTGAGATTATTGCAAATATAGTAATCTCAATAAGAATTCTATAAATCTAAGACAATTAATGTTGATTTTATAAATTATGCCAATAAGGAGGTACATGAGGTTTTGATTCTTATTATTTTATAATGTAGTTTATGATTGAGATATTTAATCAGGCATTATATTCCATACTAATCCATGTTATAAAATCTAATTAAATTATATTGTTGATGATTATGTGTTATGTAGTTCTGGATACAGTAAATGTCAAGTAGATCACTATTGTTATGTTAAGCCTTTTATAACTTATATGTCATTCTACTACTATATGTAGATGATATGTTCATTGCAAGTTAAGTATTGATGAGATTAACAACTTAAATTTAAAATTAGTTCAATCCTAAGAAGCATGATGTCTATTGGTATTATTGCAAATATAGTCATCTAATTAAGATTTATATAAATCTTATAAAATTAAGGTTAATTATATAAATTGTCGCACCCCATCGCGAGAGCGCGGTATCGTGACGACCCTCCCCGTGTGCGGGGGATTCATTGTTGGGGGTACCATCTTTATTTTCATGAAAAAGGGAGTCGCCACTTAGTATTATGGTTACTAGGAAACCTAAATTGGTATTTCAGAGATTTTAGGGTAAGGGACTGATTGCGTAAAGGGAAGGTTTTAGCACCCCTAGTACGCCCTACCTAAGGTAAGCTGCTTGGCGTTTTTGTTTGCTTATTATTTATTATGGTTTTGATCTTTGAAAACATATGTTGGTTAAGTGGTGGTGGGATATTACCCTGCCAAATATTTTGGATAGTAACCCCTTCAAGATTTATTTATCCAAACACCGACAGTGAATAATAGCATATCATTCCCGCCGAATATTTTGGATACTAACCCCTTAGGATTTATTTATCCAAACACCGACAGTGAATAATAGCATATCATTCCCGCCAAATATTTTGGATATTAACCCCTTAGGATTTTTTTTATGTGAATACCGAAAATGAACAATAAATTCCCAAAAAATAAGATTTTTATATTTTTGAAATATTGGCCAATACCCTTTGGATTCTTACAAACATGTTGTAAGATCTCAAAATGCAAAAAATGATTTTTTCTTTGCAAAATCCATGCCAAAACATTTTCTCTTCAAACTCCAAGATAATATATATTTTTTTTGAAAGAAAAAGAATTTTTAAAATATGCTAGAGTATTGGCCGTATGCAAGAAAATAACATATATTTTTTATAAAAATATTTTTTTGCAAATTATGTATTTTTATATATTTTTATTTTTATTTTCTTTTTTTTATTATTTTTTTATTATGGGTGGGTTGGCTGCCAGCCCACCTACATGGGGCTAGGCTGCCAGCCCGCCTACTAGCTGGGCTCGCGGACCAAATAATCTGATATTGGGCCTCAACCCGTTTATTCTAAGGACGGGCTTCGACCCATTTTATTCTCAGATTGGGCTTTTAGTCCAGATGGGCTTCTAGCCCGTCTTTCTCTCGAGCTGGGCTTCTAGCCCAGACGGCTGGAAGCCCGTATCATTTAGTGGTCGTCTCAGGCACCAAGCCTGGCCCGGCCCGGCCCAACCTAGTTACTGTTCAACGTGAACAATGAATCGGGGCTGTATATAGGAGATAATGAACAGTAAAATGGGAGATTTTCGAGTGTGACGAATGGTGTACCTGTTAATACTGTTAGGTAGAGGAGGTCGTGGTGGCTCTTCTGGTCGTGGTGGCGCCGAAAATGGTGGCTTGTGGTGGCCGAAATGGGCGTCGGAAGGTACGGTTTGTGATTATTGTCGTCGGGCTGCTGGTCTGCTGCCTCGCCGGAGAAGGTTGTTGTGCTGCTAGAGTGACGGTGGGGATGCAGGTGACTACGGAGAGGTGTGTGGTGGTCGGAGTTGGTGGCCGAAGTTGCTGAACTGAGAGTGAGAGAGACACAGTGGCTCCTTTGGTTTTAGAGAGAGAGGACGGTCGACTGACCGAGAGAGAAGAGAGGACAAAGAAGAGAAAAAAAAGAAATTGGTGTTACTTGGCTGGTGTACAAAAAAACTGGAGTTTTTTACGTGAATTTCTTTCCTCTTTCTCCTTTATTTCTATTCTGTCTTTCTTCCCCCTTTGTTCATCCCTGTCCCTGCATATTTATAGCAGGGGAAACAGCCCCTTTGGCTGCCCATGGCGTGTAGCCGAGGGCTGTTGCCTCTGCATTGCCCAATAACGGGGCTTTGCTCAGGCGGCGTGCTTCTTGCAGGTGGCGTGTCTGCACTGTTTAGGTGACTGAACAGTGCAGTCACGCGTAATAATTTTGGGAGGGAGAGAAAAAATACAATTTGGTCCTCAATTTTTAATTGGTTCTGCACCCCTAATTGGATTTAAATTTATGATTTTGTGCAATTATACCCCGTCAGAATTTCAATATCAACCTTAGCTTTGCGTGACCCTTTTTATTTTGGTCCTTGGTTTTTGATTTTTGCGATTTAACCCTCAATCGACCATTAAACTCTCAATTTATTCAATTCGGCCCCCGATTTCACATAATTGACTTGGAAAAATTCAAACTCGATCTCTAAAAATTTCAATCTCACTAATTGAACCCAAATTATATTTAAGAACTATCGATTAAGCCCTTAATAAAATTAATTTGGCTAATTTAAAATATAATCAAGTTCTTGCACTTAATTAAATCTTTCGATTGGACCCTAAACTGATTCTCAAATATAATTACACTTTTAAATCGACCAACGATTAAATCAAACTGACCCATAAAAATATAATCATATCTTTCGATTTAATTTTTATGCTTATTTATCCGATAATAAATTACTTTAGACTTGAATCTGCGATTTCCTTCATTTTGGGCACAAAAAAAGTACGATCGAACTCTCGAAAATATCCAAAATTTCACCTTGATTTTCCTACCGACACCAACCCTTTTTATTTTATTTTTTTGTTATTTTCAGGTAGTTTTAGGGAATAACCCAAAATTGGGTTATGACAGTTGCCCCCTTCTTTACAGTGCTTACGACTAAAGTCTTGTACAAGACTTTAACTAGTAAGCGTTGTAAAGAAAAAGAATGATGAAGTTGGTCTCATCGTGATGGGTGACCTACTCGGGTTAGATATGTTAGGAGGGTCTCATTGTTCTGGGTGACCTACCCAAGTTAGAATATGGGTCTCATTATTCTGGGTGACCTACCCAAGTTAGATATGGATCTCATTGTTTAGATGACCTTCCCAAGTTAGAATAGTTAGCAGGGTCTCATTGTTCCGGGTGACCTATCCAAGTTAGAAGGGTCTCATTATTTTGGGTGACCTACCCAAGTTAGATATGGGTTTCATTGTTCCGGGTGACCTACCAAAGTTAGAATAATTAGAAAGGTTTCGTTGTTCCGGGTGATCTACCCAAGTCAGATATGGGTCTCATTGTTCTGGGTGACCTACCCAAGTTAGAGTAATTAGAAGGGTCTCATTGTTCTGGGTGACCTACCCAAGTTAGAAGGGTCTCATTATTCTGGGTGACCTACCCAAGTTAGATATGGGTCTCATTGTTCCGGGTGACCTATCCAAGTTAGAATAATTAGAAGGGTCTCATTGTTCCGGGTAACCTACCCAAGTCAAATATGGGTCTCATTGTTCTGGGTGACCTACCCAAGTTAGAAGGGTCTCATTATTCTAGGTGACCTACCCAAGTTAGATATGGGTCTCATTGTTCTGGATGACCTACCAAGTTAGTAGAGTCTCGATAGTGACGGGTGACTCACTCGGGTCTCATTATGATGGGTGACCTACCCGGGTTAGATGAAGGTGGTTTGTTGTAACGAGTGACTTACCTGTCTTGAGAAACAAACAACAATGTTCCTTAATTCATATTCTCCGGTCTTGTTGTCCTGAGATTCTAAAACGTGGAATGACATTGGCTTTCGTCACACCTTCCCTGTTAGGTTAGTATTATGATAATATGACATGCATGTTTTTGTTACCTCTTTTTGAAACATAGGTCCCCTTTTTCCTTGTAGTGTTCCTCGAGCTGTTTCACTGATAGCATGTGCTCCCTGCACTATATTTTCGACGCTTGGTGAAGAGCCTTTTGGTTTCACATGGGACCCCTTCTTGCTCTATTGAAGTTTTTCTTATACTTTTATCAATGTTTAAATAACCCTTTCTATGAGGACACAAGAAAATATTAAAAAAAAAAAGAATAACTCAAAATATGGTTTTGTTTATGCAAATTGAAACTTTTAATGCAAATCACCATTTTAAAACAGGCTCGTAGCTAGTGTTTCAGAAGTTATGATTTTTTTTTGCCCCCAGCATGATGTACAAAACATGCCAAAATAAAATATTATGAGATCATGCGCTTTGTGAAGAAAATTTTATTTGTAACAAGAATTCATGGTCGAATTTTATCTTATTGATTGGGAGGTTACAAAATATCAAGCATAATATTTCTTACAGAGTCAGAATTCACAGGCCTAACTAGATCCTCTCCATCCATTCTAGATAATAGCAAAGCTCCTCCCGAGAATGATTTCTTCACCATATAAGGGCCTTCATAGTTTTGGGCCTATTTACTCTGAGCTTGCCCCGGTACAAGCAATATTTTCTTCAGTACCAGATCGCCTTCTTGGAATTTTTGAGGTTGGTCTTTCTTGTCATATGATTTGGCCATCCTTATTTGATATAATTGATGATGATAGATTGCGGCTAACCTCTTTTCGCTGATCAAATTCAATTGTTCATATCTGACTTTTGCTCAGTCTCTTTTTTCTAGTTCAGAGTCTATTAATACTCTTAAAAATGGGATTTCTACCTCTAAAGGCATTACTGTCTCTATTCCATACACCAACATGTACGGAGTGGCTCCTGTTGAGGTCCGGGCTGCGATACGGTATGCACAAAGGGAAAATGGCAACATCTCATGCCAATCCTTATAGGTGACTACCATCTTCTGAATAATCTTCTTGACATTCTTATTAGCAGCTTCTACCGCACTATTCATCTTTGGTCTATAAGGCGAGGAATTTGAGTGCTTGATCTTCCATTTAGCGCAGAGTTCTGTCATTAATTTCCCGTTGAAGTTATGTGCATTATCAATTATAATTTTTTCCGGTGGTCCGTATCGACATATCAAATCTCTCGCAACAAAGTTTTTCACCACTTTTTGCGTTACATGAGCAAATGACCCAGCTTCTACCCATTTTGTAAAGTAGTCGATAGCTACGAGAATGAACCTATGACTATTGCTCAATTCCCCACATCGCAGAAGGCCATGGAGATAACAAGTTAAATAGAGGGGCCGGAGGGGCATTGATTTTGTCACCGTGGATCTGACACTTGCGGACATAGTCAACACAATCCTTCTCTAATGTCATCCAAAAATAACCAACTCTTTGTATTTTCCGAGCCATCATATGTCCACTAGCACGGGTTGAGCAGATTCCTTCGTGGACTTCTCGTAACGCGTCTCTGGCTTCTGCTTCATCTAGGCACCGTAGCAAAGTCCCGTCAGATGACCTATTATACAAAACCTTCTCCATCAAGATAAAAATCCATTGCTAGTCTCCTCAAAGTCTTCTTTTCAATGCTGGATGCCCTCATGGGATAAGCCTGATTTTGGATGAAAGTACCAAGGGTTTCCATCTATTTCTCCTTCAACTGAGCAACAATGAGCTGGGTTATTTCTGATATCAATGTGTATTGGCTGTAAGTTTTGCCCAAAGTGTATTCTAGCCATAGAAGCTAGTGTGGCCAAAGCATCTGCAAACTGATTTCCTTCCCTTCCTAGATGTGTGAACTTTATTTCCTCAAATTCTTCATCCAATTTAGATAGGTATTCTTGGTAGGGTATTAGTTTTTCTTCTTTGGTTTGTCATTCCCCTTTTACCTGACAAATAATTAGCATTGAGTCCCCATACACATCTATCTTCTTTACGTTCAACTCCAATGTAGTCTCTAAACCAGTAATACAGGCCTCATACTCGGTTGTGTTGTTAGTGCAACCGAATTGCAATTTAGTTGAAACTGGATATTGTTTCTTGTTAAGAGATATTATCACTGCCCCTGCTCCGTTACCACATACATTTATAGCACCATCAAAGTACATAGTCCACCATTCTAGTTTTCCTTCATCAACTGAAAGCACATCTTCATCAGGAAAATCAAAGTCTAATGGCTCATAATATTTCATAGCATGGTCCGATAGGTGATCAGCAATAACACTCCCTTTTACAGCCTTCCTTGTCATATACACTATTTCATACTTGGCTAACAGGACCTGCCACCTGGCAATCCGGCTGGATAGATAGGGCTTTTCACAGATGTATTTCAACGGGTCTAATTTGGAAATTAACCATGTGGTATGGTACAACATATATTGTCGTAGCCTTTTTGCAGCCCATGCTAGCGCGCAACACAACTTCTCAATCATAGTATACCTAGGCTCGCACTCCATGAACTTCTTGCTTAGATAATAAATGGCTCTTTCCTTCCTTCCAGATTCATCCTGTTGTCCAAGCACACATCCCATCGCTGTTTCAGTCACCGTTAAGTACAATATTAATGGCTTTTTTGGTGCAGGAGGAACAAGTAAAGGTGGATTTAGCAAGTACTGCTTGATTTTTTCAAAAGCCTCTTCGCACTTTGCATTCCAAATCCCAGGATTCTTCTTCCTTAACAAATGAAAGATTGGGTCACAGGTTATGGTTAATTGGGATATGAATCGAGCGATGTAATTTAACCTTCCTAAGAACCCTCTTACTTTTTTCTTAGTCTTCGGAGCTGGCATGGCTTGAATAACTTTTACTTTTTCAGGATCCACTTCTATCCCTTTGCCACTCACCACAAATCCTAACAACTTCCCAGATATCACCCCGAATGAACATTTTGTATGGTTAAGCCTCAACTTATATTTTCTTAACCTTTCAAATAATTTCTTCAATATCTGGACATGATTCTCTCTTCTCCAGATTTAGCGATCATGTCATCCACGTATACTTGAATCTCCTTGTGCATCATATCGTGAAATAAAGTCACCATAGCCCTTTGGTAAGTGGCACCAACATTCTTTAACCCAAATGGCATGACTTTATAGCAGAAGGTCCCCCATGGTGTAACAAAGGTTGTCTTCTCCTTATCTTCTTGTGCCATTTTTATCTGATTATAGCCTGAAAACCCTTCCATAAAGGAATATGTGGAGTTACGAGCTGCATTGTCAACTAACATGTCTATATGTTATAGAGCAAAATTATCTTTAGGGCTAGCACGATTGAAATCCCTAAAGTCCACACAGACTCTAATCTTGCCCTCCTTTTTGGGTACCACCACTATGTTGGACACCCATTGTGGATACTTGACCACCTCTAAGAAACCAGCGTTCTATTGCTTTTCAATTTCTGGCTTTACTTTCATCAAAACTTCTGGCTTAATCGATCTGCAATCTTTTTCCAATGTACCCTATGTACTACGATATTTGTATCTAATCCGGGCATATCCTCATAAGACCAAGCAAAAACATCAACATAATCTTGAAGCAGTGTAATCAAGTCTTCTCTTTCCTTCTATGTGACCAAAGTTCCTATCTTGAGCTCTCTCTGACTCTCTTCATTACCCACATTTATGGTTTCAAGTTCCTCTTTAGCGGGTTTCCAAACTTGTTCATATTGTTCTATTAATTTTGTGAATTCTCTAACGCTATTTTCATGCCTTTCTTCCTCTTCTACAGCTATTATATATTCTTTAAAATTCGGCCATTCATTCTTAGTGTAAAGTGCAGGTGGTGTTGTGGAAGTTCCGCTTTCAGGGTTCCTGAAAGCGAAAAATGAGTGTAAATGCACAATACAAAAAAAATACAAAATAAAAAGAGAGATGAACTAAAAATGCATGATCTCATAAAAAAAATTCGGTTCATAACAAAAACAAAGATAAAATTCGATTGGCCTGTTGAGCCTCAAATTTAAACAAAATAAAACAACAAAACAAACATTGTTCATTACATTCTGAAAACCAATTGAGCTTCTTGGGTCTCCTAATTTTGAAACTTCTCTCCCTCAGCTAGCTTCTGAATGCATGTATGGGAAGTGACTTCCTCCAAAGCATAGATGGGTAATTGTGGCAGCTCTTCATCCCTTCTTTCAGATCGAATCTTCCCGGTAATGCCAGCGACTTCCTCCTTTTCCATCGTGTTGATGCTCATGGATGAGAGCTTTCATGTCTTGGGTCAGGTTGTATTACATATGTAGCCTTTGGGAATGAAACCCTAATCGGAGGGATGACTAAATTTTCTTTTTCAGGCTTCCTTCTTTCAATCCTCGCCATTCTCTTCTGCTTTCTTGCAACAGCAGCCCGCTTGTAATCCTTTTTTCTACGCTTATACCCTAGCCCAAACCTTTGTTCTGCAGCCTTCAACTTTGTTACACCAATCCATTCGACTTTCCTTTTTTCTACGTCAAACCACGCAGGAATCTCGTGCTTTAACAGGTTTTTAGCGGCCATTTTGGCTGCCTCTGAGATCCTTGGTTTTCTTATTGTAGTGCTCTCAGGTACCCACTCAGTATTCACAACCTCGAACGCATGCAGGTTTTCATTCACACAATCTTCAGCTTCAATGAAAGGGACCGCCATATTTTTTGTCATCGATATAGTTTCTTTGGCCTTAAAAGTAACCAGGACACTATTGGCAATGTACTTCAAACATAGATGCAGCAAGGAGGTAACCGCTCCTGTAGCATGTATTCATGGTCTTCCTAACAACATGTTATAGGAAGGGTGGATGTCCATCACCTGAAGGGTTACAAAAAAAACTTGTGGACCTACAACTAGTTCAACTTCGATTGACCCTAACACTTGCCTTGGTGAACCATCATATGCTCTGGCCATCATCAAACTTGGCTGCATATGGGAGGGGTCCACCAGCATCTCATTCAGCATATGTCTTGGCAACATATTAAGGGCTAAGCCATTATCAATGAGAACTTTACTAATGAGGCAATCCTTGCATCGGACTATGATATACAGAGGCTTGTTATGTCTAGTTCCTTTAGCGTCAAGTTCATCTTCAGTGAAATACAAGTAATTTGAAGCATGAATTCTCCCTACTAGATCTCCATAGTCTTTTGTTCGATATCTTGAGGTACGTAAGCCTCATTCAGTACCTTCTATAAGGCATTACGATGTGGCTCAGAACTGAGTATTAATGACATGATGAAAATCTTGGCAGGGGTCTTTTTCAATTGGTCCACCACACAGTACTCACTATGCTTCATCAGCTTCAGGAACTCGTTCGTTTCTTCCTCTATCACAGGTTTGTTTACCTCCAACTCTTTTTCAAAACCCATTACCTCTTTACCCTTAGCTTTTCTTTGTTTTTCTAGCTCCTCGGGCGTGAAACAATGACCGCTTTGGGTCAAACCACCTATCTCGGTTAGGAAAAAAAGAGCTTCGTCATTTGAGGTAGCAACATAATTTCCTGGTGTTGCCCTATAGTCTGCCTCCTTTGCATATGAGGACTTATATAATACCAACCTCGAGAGCTCACTAGTTGTTGATTGGATCCTATACTTCTCTATTCCTGCTATCTTTCCACTACCTTCCATATTCTCGATCCTTAGCTTCTCTAGGGTCAGCATCCTTGTGACCTTTTGATGAAACTCGGTACATTCATTGATGTGATGTCCTTTCTTGTTATGGAATGGGCAAAAGTCATTTTTGCCCATGTCGCGCTCGGTTGATTCCTCTAAATGTCCGGACTGTACCAACATATCATATAGTCTGGTCTTGGTCACCTTTAGAGCCCTTTCTTTGTTATCAACTTCCACTGCAGTTACCCCACTACTTCCTGCAGCATGCTTGGGCAAGGGATTTGAGTTCATATTGGGTGAATCCTCAAAAGTGACCCACCCGATTTTGATCAACTGCAAAACCTTTCTCTTAAATGTCGCACAAGTCTCGATGCTATGATCTGCATTACCAGCATGGTATTCACAAGTCAAGTTGGGGTTGTGCCATGCAGGGAATGGGGGTCGCATAGGTGGTACTGGGAAAGGAGCAATATGCCCAATGCTTAATAACTTGGCATATAACTCCTTTAGGGTCATGGACAAAGATGACAATTGTTCTTCTGGTTGTTGGTAGTCTCTCCTTCGGTAATTGTTTTGGTTGTTTGCAGGAAACTTTGTGTTAAAGGTATGGTTTGGGACGGAGGGTTTGGGAAATCTGATATTGGTGATTTGGGAGGTAGGTGTTTGGTAACTTCTATAATTTATGTCTCTCCTCTTGTACCTGTCCTCCAGGTTATTCACCTCAACTTCCTTTCTTTTTCTGACAAAACCCCTCTTCTCTACGGGTTCCATAATCCTCCCGCTTCGAATTTCTTGTTCAATCCTCTCAACAATTCGCACTGCATCATAAAAATGCTGGGCTGAGCTACCCATAAGATATTGCACGAAACCACGTCAGATTCCAAGTCTAAGTTGGAAGAAAAAATTGGTATTTGAACAGAATTGCTACAACAGTAAAATCAATGCAAATCTTGAGAAATTTATTCAATCCTAAATAGTAGATAAAAAAAGAATGACTTTAGCATTATAAAAATTTCTAATTAACCTAAGAATCTTGACAATTTTGGCAGAAAAGGAGGAGGATAAGTAGAGTAGAAGGCAACAAAGACAAGGTTTGAAAAAAATATTTTTATTCTCTATTTTTGTCAATCATCAAATAACCATGAGTTAAACTCTTGTATTTGATTCAAAAGGGATATACATCATTCTCAGCACATAAGGCCTAAAAATGAGTAACTATAGGATCAAATATCTTGATATACATTCACCATTTGACTTTTTTAAATATATATTTAATTATCGTTAATAAAAATTTTAATTAGATGCATTTTTTTTTATTATACTTAATATTTCATGTTGAAAATGATGTTAAAAATATGTACTTAATATGTATTTAATTATCATTAATAAATATTTCATGTAAAAATAAAACATATTGAAAAAGTTTAAATGCTCAAGATATTTATTTTCAAATAATATTTATAATGTGTGTAACATTGACTAATATCATTTTCATGTATATTTATTTTTATTATTATTTAATTAAATATTTTTTGCTAAACATAATATTGTAAATTATTATTATTTAATTAAATATTTTTTTTCTAAATATAATAAGAACTTGGTATCGAGATTAAAATATGTAGTTCTATTTATAACTCTTAATTTTGCTATATTGATATTTACTTATCGTTAATAGCTTTTTATTTATTAAAATACATGGTTCTCAATTTATTTTAATATACATAAATTGTTTTAATTATTATTTATATTTTTTATATAAAAAATATATATTAAAAAAGTGTATATAATAATGTGGTTTAATAAAAATTTACGAATAGCTGGCACATAGCTAAAAGTATCTATTGCACGTTTGCAACTCAAATGCCGTGTAGATTTTGTACCAACGTGGGTTAGCTTTAATTAATGCGCACAAGGATTTTTAGGGATTGGGAACTGGGGACCACGTGGCAATTATTGGTAAACATGAGCCCTATGGCCTATACTTCGATAGACCACCATCCAGAGAGATATTGATGTCTATTCCAATTTATCCTCTTTAATCTTTATGGAAGGTAGAGAAATTGCACTACTATCCTCATTGATAAATTTAATAATCTCATTTCTCTTTGATACAAAAATAACAATCCATACTCATGGAGTCTAAACTTAATTTAATAAGCTCAATTCATTACAATTTATATTTTTAATGTGTGGACGTTAGATATTTTATTATTAGTCGAGTGTCGGTGTTTATTTGTGACTTTTTTTTTAATTTTTTTACTTTCATAGCTATTATCGGGACTCTGGTTTTTCGCATGCCTATTCTCGGATAGGGGAATGCGTGGAAATTTTTTTTTGGAAGTTATAAAATTATTATTATAATTTTTTGAACTCATTATCTAGTATTAAAATTATTAGAAAATCTAATGATCTGCGAGAGTTCATGTAATGAGACTTATTGTGTTAGTAAAAGACACATCATCTCCAATACACTCCACTTCAGGTAAGATGCATTGTTGTTTGATTGTTTCTCTAGGTCATATTTCTATTTGTTGATCTTTCTAAGGTTCGAAGTAAATATTTTTTCGTGAGTAAGTCTCTACTATCGGGTCAAAAACCTAACCGCTCTAAGGTCTGAATTTTAGCATTATATTTACTGTATTTTAATGTATAATAACGTACTTTACTATGTAGTTTTCATCATAAATATTAAAGTCTAAATCTAAAAAAATGAACAAAATAGTTGGTAAAATATTTATGATATTTTAGCCGAACTCTAACGGATAATCATAAACTAATTAAGATATCCATTTTAAATTTTAAAACATGAGAAAAAATGTATTTTTGTGAAAATATGCTCAGAAAAATTTTAGGATTCGCCTGTATGCTTGAAAAGAAAATACATTTTATTATATTTTTCAGATAAGGATTTTTTTTATTTTTTTTAAATTTCAGAGAAAAATCAGAGTTTTTTATACGAAGTCCATATATTTCAATGTAGTTCTACAGACCAATACTGAACAATAAATGATAGAAAAACATACTATGAAATCACAAAAATCTTGAAATATAAATTTAATTTTGTGGATTTTTTCCCATAATTTCTTTATTTTTTCTTCAAAAAGAAGAAGAAAAAAGTGGCCAAGTTAATAGTGCAAAGTAAATTAATTCACTCAGCGTTTTTCATGTATTACGTAAAGAAGACAAAAGGTGAAGAAAATTAAGGTGATTATTACCTGTAGCAGAGTAGTCTGATGTGAAGAGGACGCTTCGTTAGTGGCTTTGGTAGCGTTGGTGGTGACAATGGTGGCCGAAGTTGGCTGGAAAATCCAAGAAACTATGGTTATGAAAACTAGTCTATATTGGAGTAAATTTCCATCTATTGATTCAAAACAGAATCATCTCAACCGTTGGCTCAAAGTAGGTGTCATGAACAATCAAATTTGATAGCTATAGTAGGTTACCTGAGGTGTCACTTTTGGGGTGGAACCAACACGTGTGTGGTGTCAATCAACGAAAATTGACCATACGTTAGTATAGTCAAGAATCACGGTATCATTTCTTTATGGAAGTTTTGTCAAATTTCATGAAGGATAAAAGGTATATATATATACATTGTTTAAAATTTTGATACCAAAACAAGATTTTTCGGCAAAAAATTTAGGGAAGAAAATGAATAATGATCTAGATGTCCGACCCTTGTTTTTTCTACCAAAGTATCAATTTGGTACTTTATCTTATGATGGCTCTTATTTTAGTGACAATTTTTCCATCCAAATTTCAACCAATTGACTTAGTAAAAAAATTAAATTGTCTCTAAAAATTTCTAATCTTTTTCAATTTAACCCGAATTAGGCTCCCAAACTTAATTTTCCCACCAATTAAAGCCCTTAATAAAATTAATTTGACTTATTTAAATTATAATTAAGTCTTTGCACTTAATTAAATCCTTTAACTAGATCCCTAAATTTAATTCTTAAATATAATTAAACTTTAATTTGGCCCATGATTAAATCAAATTGGCCTATTAAAAATTTAATAATGCATTTTCGACTTAATTTTTTATGTAAATTTATCTGATAATCATTTATTTTATACTTGAATCTAAATTTTCCTTTATTTTTTTACACGATAGAGGTACAATCGAACTCTCGAATCCTCCCAAAATCTCCAACTTAATTTTTCCACCACGTCATCCTTTTTTATTTTTATTTTGTGAATTTTATTATTATTATTATTGCAAGTAAATTTTGGGAATAACCCATAAATGGGTTATGACAATTACTAAGAAGATCTCTTTTGTTTTTATAGTAAATTACATAACACTTTAAAAGAAAATTGTGCTACTTCTAAATTAAAGCATGATGTCTCTTTCTTTTAACAAAAAAAAAAAAAGAAATTATTATGAGGTTTATATTTTTATGTAAAAATATAGTTTTTTAAAAGACATAACAATTAATTACCCATCATTATTCTTACTAATGCTACTTTCTAATTATAAAGTACAACACAACATTCTACAACAACTAAATTATTATCTCTTGCTACTACACATGTTGGAAAAAAAAACTTAAATTGGAAAAAATTAAAAATCAATGGAAAAAATTAAAAATAGTTTTAGTTTCCCAAGTCTAAAAAGCAATTTGGATATCAATAATAATATAGTTTAAGTTTTTTTTACAAAATTAAAAATGATATTTTATTTAAAAAATACTAATATGATGAAATATTATATTGATTGCAATCCTTTATGGGTTACATATCAAACTCATAATAAGATTTATGTGACAATAATAACATTATAAAAAAGCAAAATTGTATAAAAATTTAATCCAATAAAAAAGAAATCAAATAATATTATGAAGATCAATTAAAAGATAAAATTGAATGCTTTAAAAAAATTTCATGATGACATCTTAGTTCAAAAAAAAATATTAAGATAACAACATATTAAATTAACCCGATACATGAATGTTAGTATGGATGCAGACCAACCATTTATGGTTTTGATGATAACAAAATATATGATTAATGATATCTAAATATTTGTGTTTATATATATTATATTGATGACTTAATTATAAATCAAGCATAAAAGATTATGTTTATGAATTTATTTGTTGCTTTGATATGTTTAAAGAATACTATAGCTAAGTTATTCTTTGATTTGAGTAATAATTTTATATGAATAAGTAGATTTTATGCTTATAGGTATATTTTTAAAATGAACATGTTAAATTATATCAAGCTATCAAATCAACTTTCTTTCAAAAAAACTCATATAAAGACATTAAAAATAATCTTTATAAAAAGAGACAATGAAAAACATATAAGGTGTTATATGTTCTTATTGTAAAAGAGATATATATAATATTTGACTATTTCCACATGCTTGATTTTTGGTTATACTTATTTTTGATTAGATAATTTGATATGGTTTATCTTTTGTTATTTAGATATCTTTTAATGATGATATATACTTGGTATATGTGTTGTAAGATTATGTTTATATCACCATTGTATATTGTATATTAACTAAGAGGAGATGCATATATTGTCTATGAACAAATTTTTTGCTTATATGAATTAATGTGCAAGTTCATATCATTAATAAATTGCATCACTCTAGTCAATATATTTAAACACATAAATCATAATTTCAATAGGAACATGGACATGTTTTATTTAAATTTATCTATTTCCTCTTAATATTTCTTGCCTTTAAAATGACTTGATTTTGCTTATATGCAATCTTTATCATTTTCTATGTTTTATCCTATATTCTTAAAGTTTATGCTATCATACTTAGATCATTATGTTTTTCAATGACGTAATAATCACATGTTTATTTAAGTGTCTTTATGAAATATACTTGTATGAAAAAAAATGCATTAGTGTTTAAGTTAAATAATTATTACATAAAAAGATCAAACATTTATAAGAGTTAGGGTGGGTAGATCCATTTTATTAATATGAAAACATATATTGCAAAATCATCAAAGAAGTAAGGTATAGATGCATGAAGTTCAAGAACAAGAAACTTGATGCAATAATGGTTTTCAACTTCAAGGATCAAGATCATATAATGAAGGTTTGCCAAATAACAATCAATTTTGTTTAGAAATTATGTTTTAGGTCTTATTCGAGTTTTCAGAGAAATCAGGAACATCAAGATAAGTATTAACATCAACATCAACATCAACATTATGATTTTCATAATCATCTTTATAAATGATATTAGTCTCAACTATATTTCAGAGAGGTTTGATATAACTCTGTAAGATGTTTTGGTGAACGAAAGGTATGCAACAAATGACAATGCATACCACACCTATGACACTTATCTTCTGGTTTATGCAAATTTTTTCCTTTTCTAATCTAAGTTCATTGTGTCTCCACTTCTGGTGGTATGGGGGGTTGCTTTTTAGAAGTATTATTTCTTTTTCTTTTCCATTTTTTTTCCATACCTATATTCTTGGTCTTTCTTGTCTTCTGGAAAAAAAAGTTCATTCACTTCAAGGACTAGTTTAGAACCTTTTTGAAATTATACACTTTATATTGTTGCATGACAATATTTGAGATGTGAAAAGTAGAGAATGTTTCTCTAACTTTTAATTTTATGTGATATCATTACCACAATTTTAGTTGTTAAATAATTTTAAAAATAGCAGAATTATATTCCCTAATCAATTTAAAATCTTGCAACTTCACATGCAACCAAGAATAACGATCTTGAGGAAGTATGATAAACTTTAGGGGTCATATCTTTCATTTAGATTTTTCCACATATTATTTCCTTCTTCAATGATCTCTCAAAGATTCATAGCTTCCAGATGAATGAAGCTATGAATCTCGATATCAATATTTCATGACAAAATAATTATTTCTAAAAATATCAAGAGCTATAAATTTCAAAGTTTTGTCTGATTTGACATTATCTTTATCTATAAAAACAATAAATAATTTATTAAATAAAATCATGATGATAAAAAAAAATCAATCCTTTAAGAATGTTATTTATTTAGCTTTAGAAATACTTACTCTTCAGGAACTATATTTAATGTATTTAATTCTTCATAAACTTATAATACTAATTCTTCAGGAACTGTTTTAATTTATTTAATTTTTTTCAGGAAAATAAGTCCTTTAAGACTGTTATTTATTTAGCTTTAGAAATACTAGTTCATTAGAAACTGTATTTAATTCTTCTGGAAAATTAATCCCTTAAGAATGTTATTTGTTTAGCTTTAGAGATACTAGTTCATCAAGAACTATATTTAATTTATTTAATTCTTCAAGAACTTGTGATACTCGTTCTTCAGGAACTATAAATCTCTTTATTTGAATAAAAGTAAAAGAAAAATTGTCAAAAATAAATTACAATAATGAAAAGGGAATATATTAAAATTAATATAAGTTATATAATAATCGTGTTGATAACATGTTATAAAAAGAATAAATAATTAACATAGAAGAACATAAATATTCAAAATATAATTAAAATAAACAAGAGAAAAATATCTTTCTTATTATGAATTCTTCTAGTTTTCCAAAAAGTATACAAAAGAATACAAGACAAGTGGTCTATTTATAGAACAAATAAAATGAAACTCAAGAGTTATAGAAATCCAAGAGACTAAACTCAAGAATTATGTACATTCAATACATATAAATATGAATTTATAAGACATATATATTATATATAGGGCACCCATAAATAGTTTGATGGAGAGCATAATCTGTGCATCAGCTTTCAATAATCGCCAATATTGAAATTATTGAGTCAAGTTAAGTAATGACTCGACATGTAGATGGTAAAAAAACGAGTTGACTGGCTACACAGATTAATGGTTTATTAGGTTAATCCTCGGAACGCAGCTAGTGTTTCGAGGAAGCCTTGATGTGGACAAATTCTTGGACCTTCTATTCTCACTACTTCTTTTCGCTATATCCCTCATTGCACGCGTCAATGCGAGTTTAGGATTGATTCTAGTGGTGGTGTTGAACTCTTGGCAAAAATCCCTATGAGAGCAGACAGCTTCTTGCATGGCCAGTTTTGGACCTCGAGCCAGTCTTTGTTTAACAGCTTCAGAGCAGAGGCCACAAACCCAATGACCCGAATAAGAGTTCTTAACTTTCAAGATATAATCTTGCGTGCAATCCTCTTTAAATCCACAGCATTCACATTCTGCTTGCTTGACTTCATCAATGGCTTCCAAGGTTTCATATTTGTCGATTTCATATGAAACGCCGGGCACCACTTTTCGCAGCTTTTGCTCACTCTGCAGAGGGAGAGGAGAGAGGGAGATCGTTAGTGAACATCACCCATTAAATACGGGGAAAACGAGAGTAATTAATAAGAAAATGGGACAATAAATAAGATAATAGACAGTACCATGATCACAATAAACACTTCATGTTTCGACAGAAATGCAGGAATCATATCCTTCTAGCGATGAAGTTTTTTTCTCAAAAGAAAAGGCAGCGAATATTTTAGAAGTTCGATGCCGAAAGAAGGTCGATGCAACTTCTTATATAGTTCGAGATATTCGTTCTGCTAATGCTGATCAGAAAGCAATTTACAGTTTGAAATATCTTCACAGTAACGGATAAGAGTTGCTTTTCATTGCAATTAATATTCATGAGCAAATTGCACCACTTGCTAGCTAGCTAGGGGATTTCCATGCAGAGCAAATTGCTAAACAAGGGATCAACAAAGTTGACAGTTCCTTCCTTCGTCAAATAGCGGCTATGGAATTTTTGACCCTCGTGAGAATTCACGGGCTACATCAATCGTCCGTGCATCTTACATTTGATTTTGTGTGTGTGTATAGATAGAAATTATACAATATCAGTCAATGAAAGACATGAAGTGTTTATCGTCCTACGAAAAGGAAGAAAACAAAGATAAGAACTGTTGGGTTTTCATGGTTCTGTAGTCCAGCTTCTATATTTTATAAATGGTTATTAAAGAACCATTTCAATTTAAAAATTGAAGTTAACAAGTAAACCAGTAAATAATTCTGTATTATCCTTTAATAATAAAACAAGAAAATAAAATAAACAAGAATCATGTTGTCCCATAATACTCCTTGTCATCTGAACCTTACCACACTATTATTTATTAATGGAAATATTCTGCTAAAAACACTCTAAAAAAGAATTACTGCAACCTATATCTATCCGTCTCTCACCCACCCCCAAAAATATTGAAAAAAGGTTTCTCCTAGGCCTAATTTAGAGGGCCTCTTGACCTTTGCTGGTTATTAAGAGCCAGCTAATTGTACACTAAGGCCTATAGCCTTGTACTTTTTCATCTGATTAATAAATGCGTATGCTAAACGTCCTACTGGTCCAATTATAACAAATGTATATCTAACTATTTATATTATTTAAAACCTATATATATATATATATATATATATATATATATATATAGCTTATAGTATATAATCATTAAGAAGTTATAGACAAGAAATCAAACAAGAGTAAATTTTAAGTTAAAATTTGTTGCGCTAGCGCAAATCATTTCTTTGAAAATCTAGCTCTTGTGTTACAAAAGATTACAAAAGAACGCTAGCAAAATTATTTACAGATCATTGTAGAAACATAGGGATGCCGAGGTGAACAACAAAGCCAAAACCCCTCCTCAAAATGAAACATTTCATCCCCTGCTAATTTCCCTATTCTAAAAGAAAAACGCAAGCTATTAAATTAAATGAAAAAAAATTGATGTCATTCAACCAAAAATTGTTGCAAATAATAAAAAAAAAGTTAGTGTGCAAAGAAATCTTTGCTGGGGGAGAATGTGTTTTTTTGTTTCTTAGGTGATTGCCTAGATTTTTCATCAACAATTGTTTTTTCTTAAGATGAATGAAAAATAAGAAAAAGAGAAAATATTATTATATAGGCAAGCTTATTTTAAGAAAATGCAGGAGATGCAAAGAAATAAATGTTATGAAGTTTTTTGCAAAGATTAAAAGCATTAAATTTGATTTAATAATCAAATTTGTGATAAAAGAAAACTGATAGATTTTCTGAACGGGTATCAATAAAAGTCAAAGTCATTTTAGCTTTTGGGTAATAGTTGTCTTTGTCAGTTTTGTCTAAAGCGATGCTTTGTTGGTGTTGGTATAGTAGGGTGTTTACAGGGGGTTTATTGGGATAAGCATGCCAAACTAGATCTTTGTTGAGTATTCTACATATAATGGTTATGGAAGCAGTCTAGAATCCTGTTTCAAATTGTTCCAACTGGGTCACTGAAGATTGTTCTAAGTCATCATCAAATACATTGGTAACATATATGTCACACCTGCTGATGATTAATTTATAGGCTCCAAACCGTAGTTGAAAGATTTTGATTTTGTTCAATGCTTCAGTCATCTGTGGCAACACTACATAAGGATCAATGATTTTTTGGTCGTACATGTAATAATGAGCTAAGGCGTGGAAAAATTCTCCAAGGTTTTTTTCCAGATAACACGAAGTCTGTAACATCTTTGAAATCATAAATTTTTAAATGCATTTTTTTTAATTTACTATGATTTATATTGTCATATCCCATTTTTGGGTTATTCCCCAACATCTACCCAAAATAAAAAACAAACAAAAATAAAATAAAAGAGGTTGGCGTTAGTAAAAAAATCAAGGTGGCAATTTTAGATGTTTTCGAGACCCGATCGAACTTTTTATGTGCTCATAAATACAAGAAAATTAAGATTATAGCTAAAATAATTTATTCTTAGATAAATTTGCGTAACAATTAAGTCGAAAGACATAATGATATTTTTATAGGTCAATTTGATTTAATCATGGGTAATTTAAAGTATAATTAAGTTTAGAAGTTAATTTAGGATCCAATTGAAAGATTTAAGTACGTGAAAGAACTTCATTATACTTTAAATTGATCAAATTAATTTTATTAAGAGCTTAATCGATGAAGAATCAAGTTTTTGAGCTTAATTTGGGTTTAATTGAGAAGATTGGAATTTTCAAAGACTAAATTGAATTTTTTCCAAGACAATCATGCGAAGTCAGGGGCAAATTGAAAAAAGAATAAGAGTTTAATTGTCAATTCACAGTCAAATCGCTAAAATCCAAAATAAAAAACACGCTCAAAGCTAAGAATGTTGTTAAAATTTTTATGAGGATACAATTGCGTAAATTTAAAAGTTTAAAGCCAATTAGGAGTCCAATTAGAACATTTACAAATTGAAGAACCAAAATGCACTTCCACCCTTCTCTCAAAACAGCAGACTAACTGCTACAAGCACGTCGTTGTAGGCGTGCTGCTGCAGGCATGTGGCCATAGGAGGTAGCCCATAGCTGAACGCAATTGCTACCTCTTGCGTCGATAAATAGAAGAAAGCATGCATAGACGGGGGGAGACGGACACGGAGGAGGAAAAATTGCAAAGACACCATGTAAAAAAACTTAAAACAACCATTTTTCCTCTTCCTATATGTCGGTAGGACCACACTGGCAACTCTCTCTTACCCATAATCTGGCTTTAGCTCTCTCTCTCTCTCTCATTTGACAGCTTTCTCTCTCTCAAAAACTAGTCACGTGGGAAACTCTCTCTCCTCCAGTAACAAGCGACCAACCACCTAGAACCATCTCCCTCAGCATCGTCAGATTCTCCTCCATACGAGCATTGTGGCCTCAAGCGATGCAGTAGCAGCATAGCACAATCCAGCATTCTCTTCTGATGCTTCTCACGATCACCACAGGCCATCATTTCTTATGCTACCAGCAACAAGACAACCACCTCTGCCTCTTTTACCTGGCGACAATGGCAAGTGAGCCTCTCGTCTCTCTAGGCTGACCACCATATCACTATTCACATAACACGTGAATAGTATAACATGTTTTAATTTTCTTTCTTTTCTCATTGAGTTTTGGGTCGAACCTTTTCCTGGCCCCACCCAGCTAGCTGGGCCAGGTCTAGCCCATGTCCAGCAGAATTCTTCCTTTGGCCCAACTTGGCTAGGTTTCGCCATGTCTAGTCCGAAAATTTTAGTTATTTATTTATTAAAAAAAATTGCATTTTAAGAAATCCAAACAAAAAAATTTGTTTTCATGCATACAAATGAATTCCAAGTTTCTGTTCCAACATATTTTTCATAAAAAAAATATATTTTGCATCTTTCATTTGTTTTTAATAAAAAATAGATATCATAATCAGTTTATGATTATCCATTAGAATTTTTCCAAAGTTTCAAAAAAAAATTAACAATTAGTTTGTTTTAGTTATCAGGGTGTAAAATTACATTCTAGAGTACACCCACAAATAGTAAAAAAAGTTTTAAATGTAGTGTAAGAAAATTTCAAATTCTAGAATGGTTAGGTTTTCAACTTCCAACTAGGTAGATTCTTTTCTCACAAAAAGAGATTTATGTCGAGCCTCAGGAAAGGTTAACAAATGAAAAACTAGCTTTGGAAAATAATTAAACAACGCAACATACCTAGGTAGGGTGAACCGGGAGTAATGCGTCTTCTCCTTGCACAACAAATCCTCTTACCTAAACTCTCGCACACCATTAGATTTTCTAGTAACATTAATACTAAATTGCGACTCCTAAGAATTATAGTCGAAACTTTATAACTATAAAACCCCCTTTTAACACACGTTGTCTCCCCTCTGGGAATGGCAGGGTGCGAAACGTGAAAAAAAATTGACCATTTTTCAAAATCTAATCTATATGTATTTTTTTTCTATCTAACTTTTAATGCAATGACAAAATTGACCTCTCCTTTGTTTTTCAAATAGCTATAATAGAACAACCTTTTTTTAATCTTTTTTTCTGGGAAGATCAATGTCATTGATCAAAAGTCATCACAATTCCATCCCATCGAATAAGTTGAAAACCACTCCAACACCAAGGAAACAACCCAAATAACTATATGCATAACCTATTATCTCTATCACATCAACAAATTAACAAAAAAAATTACCTAAAATATATTATAGAATTAATCAAAATATAACAGTAATTTAATATAAATTTCAACCTTAAAGAGTTTTTATTTAAATAATATTTTAAAAATAATATAAAATTATTTTTTCAAACTTCATCTAGTAACTTACGAGCGGTATACCCGCGCGATGCGGCGGTTTTTTTTTATCTATGTAGAAAATTGATTGCTTTTATATGTATTATATATTTTAATATTTACTTAGTATAATTATATTTAAGAATACTGATATGAATTTTTGTCCTTCAAAAAATCCAAAGTCATTTTCCTCTTTCTCAATATATTTTTAGGCGATAATATTCAATAAATATCAGACATATTAGAAATAAAAATATTGTAATTTGTTTTTAAAACATAAACTTCATTTTTTTTGTGCTATAATTATTTATTTGCCGTGTAAAAAGAACAGTCTAATGGAAACGGGAAGTGACTTGTATATTTTTTAATTTGACTTGTAGATAATGCAGGTAAATTTGTCAATATTTTTTTTTTAGATATTTTTTTTTTCCAGTAATATTAGATCTTAAGTATTAAAAATGAAAACATTGGAAATTCTTGTAAAGAAATAAACTTAAATAAAAGAGCACAAAATTAAATTTTTAAGCCAATATTTTTTTTTATATAAGATTTATTAATCATATTATTATATTAAATATTTTTAAGAAAACATGATATGAATTTCTATCCTTCAAAAAATCCTAGGTCATTTTTCCTCTCTCTCAATATATTTTTAGGCGATAATATTCAATAAATATTCAAACATATAATTAGTTTTACATATTTTAATTTGACATAAATATACAAATATATAATTAATTTGACATAATTTCAATAATATATTTAATTTAAAAGAATAATCTTAGGCTATTTTGTTCTCTCTTTATATATTCTTAGGCGATAATATTCAATAAATATTAGAAAATATAATTGGCTTCACATATTTTAATTTGACATAAATACACAAATATATAATTAAAAAGTCAAAACACTGCAAATTTATTTCAAGAAATAAACGTAAATAAAAGAGCACAAAATTTACTTTTGAACCCAATTTTTTTTATTTTATAGGATTTATTCATCGTATTATTATATTAAATGTATTTAAGAATACTGATATGAATTTATGTTGTTAAAAAAATCCTAGGTCATTTTCCCTCTCCCTTTATATATTTTTAGGCGATAATATTCAATAAATATTTGAACATAATATTACTTTTACATACTTTAATTTGACATAAATATACAAATATAATAATAATACATGCGGCTATTTTGGAACAGTGTAATCGAAATGGGAAGTGGCTCGCATATTTTTGGATTGCAGATAACGTGGGTAAATTTGTTTGCTTTTTGTTTTTTTGAGCTGTATTTTTTCCTAGTAATATTAGATTTGCAATATTAAAAATCAAAATACATTTTTTTTTTCAAGAAATAAACTTGAACAAAAGAGCACGAAATTAAATTTTGGAGCCAAATTTTTTTATTTTATAAGATTTATTCATCATATTATTATACTACATGTATTTAAGAATACTGATATTAATTTTTTTTCTTCAAAAAATACGCTGTCTATTTTTTCTCTCTGTATATATTTTTAGACAATAATATTCAATAAATATTCAAACATATAATCAGTTTAACATACTTTAATTTGACATATATATATACAAATATATAATTAATTTTACACACTTTCAATCATATATTATTATTTTTTTATTATTAGTCGATAATATTGAATAAATATTCAAACAATTAAATTATTATTATTATTATTATTATTATTATTATTATTATTATTATTATTATTATTATTATTATTATTATTATTATTATTAGCATTTAAAAAAGATTTGTGAATTTTATTTTAAATAAAAATTAATTTTCAAATGATTATTACCAGAAATAAAATTTGAAGACCAAATAAAAAGAAACCCTAACAAAAGAAAAGATAAAAGAAATACGCAAAACCAAATAAAAAAAAGACATACATAAACTTGTACAATAATATGGGATAATGCATAAATATATAAATAATAATAAAGGAAATCAATTTCAATAAAACAATTAAAAACATAAAAATAAAAGATATTATTGATTTAAAGTGAAGGATTAATTTGACAACAATTCATACTTTTGTACCAAAAATATTAAAAGATTTAAAAGATAAACAATTTAAAAGAAGAGGGACTGAAATTAAAGTGCAATATATATTGAATTTGAAATGAAGGACAAAATTGAAAACAATAAAACCTGCTGCACTAAAACAATTAAGGGATCTAATAGAAAACCGAAAAATTCAAAGAAGAAGGACTGACATGCAAACTTCCTATATATCAATTTGAATTAAAGGATGAAATTGCAAGCAATTGAAACTTCTATTACAGAAATCAAACAAAAACCAAGGGACTGAAATGCATCAACAATAAACCTAGGGGACTGAATTGGAATCCGTCGCTGAGGAGAGAGAAAAGAGCACATAAACGTTCAACCGGATATATGAGCCTCTACGTTGATAAGTGTAAGGCACGCGCCACTCCATGAGATCCGGGTAAGGGTTGCGAGTCGATTCAACTGGCGACGGAAAAATTTCCACCGTCGTATGAAGCTGCACGCTCCGCTTGAATAGATTGCGGGAAAAAAACACGCCAACGCGCCCGTACGGATAACTAACAAAGCTGATGACGGGGAATAGTGGCGTAGGAGTCAATTACTAAAACGCCCCTGATGCTAATGCCGGGACTTTTTTTCGTTTCGGGGGCTACAAACGTAATAACACATTTTAAAAAATATTAAAAAAGAAAATACGTGCCCCTTAGCGTAAACCGTGTTTTTGTCTTATTATCGGGGGCGAAATCGGTGAAGCACTGTTCATAATAGGAAAAAAACAAAAAAAAATGGTGGACGTGCACCTGCAACGCACGGAGGACAAAGCTCGCGTCCATAGTGCAGATGAGTGTAGGTGAGCAGTAAACTCATTATTCCTTTCTCCGTTTTGTTTTAGGTATATTGATAATACGTTTACTTTAAGATGATTTTTTGATTGTTATAGATGAGCCATTAGCTTGCTCTCCGCTGCAAGGAGATGATTTTTTTTTTTTTGCCTCATTTCAATATATGTAATTTATTCTTTTGAATTTTTGGTTCCTATTCTTTAATTTTTTTGGTTTAGTTATGATCTCTTTATTTTTCTCGGTCTTTCTTATATAGTTCTTAATGTTTTATTTGTATTTATGTATCTATATTCTTAGTTTTAAATTTTAATTTTTTTTTATCTTAGTAACTCTCTTTTATGCATGTATAGTGAATCTTCTATTGTTAGTGATTTATTATCTTTTTGTTTGTTTTAATCTTTTTTTTATGTGGCTTAGTATATTTTTAGTTCTTGATCAAATATGAAAAAAATTTGGTCACATATGCCAATACTAGAAAGAGATATACAAATTGTGCTAAGGCTAGAAGTTGACCCTAAAAATTCAAGAAATATCTTTTTGTGAGGTATACAGGTGTCTTGTATGTGATAGCATTCTTGAAAATATTTTTGAAAATGGTTGAATTTGTTTTTGAAAATATTTTTTATTTAAAAATGTATTAAAATAATATGTATATTTTTTTAAATATTATTTTTAATATTAGCACATGAAAATAATCTAAAAATACAAAAAAAATATTTTAAAATAAAAAATAAATATAAAAAACTTTTAAATTATTTTAAAAATATTTTTAAAATGCAATTTCAACAAACAATGAAAGATATTGATCGGAGCTAGCCACGTGAAGCAGCCAATGCTAAATCACCTTTCCGATCCATGAAATTATGTATATAAAAATCTTCATCAACTTCGCCCATTTGAGCACTTAATAAGACCCTGGACCAAGCTAGTTTTTCTCTTCCCATGATGTGCATGCAGTTCTAATCTTTATAGGCCGGCCTTTCTCTCTGTTTTTTTCCATGTTGCATTAGCTCCCTTCATTTTAATAATCAATAAACTGTTAAGAACAAATCATGTTCTAATCCATAACCACAATTTCTATTTGCGTTTCATAAATTTTCAAGACATGTATTTTTTGATAAGAAAAAAATCCATAGATAAACCACAAATTAACACTCGATCAAGAAGATTTTTTCGATAATTGTTTGTATAAAAAACACAAACATTTGCGTGAGAATTTAATAAGAACAATTTGTATTCCCAAAAAAGAGAAGGAGGAATTAAATAAGAGCTTATGTATACACTTTATTTTCTTTTAAATTTGATTTTATTATTTTTATTTTTTGACCCGACATTACTTTGAATAATATAACTTTGTTAAGGATCAGAATACTAGCCTATATTTCATTTGATTTGTAAGGCTGCTCTTTACCTTTACTAAGATTAAATTTCTAACTGTAATTTCTCTTTATTGAAAGGAAGGAACAAAAAACAAGCAATATAATTAATCCATAAATGATAAAATTGACACATATAGGGAGACAATATTCATTATTGTTTCATTAAGTAGTAATCATGCCACAAAAGAAGAAATCATTGCCATAGTATCTGATGACAAATCATTCAAGTGATATATAGAGGAATATGTTAGATGAGTATTTAGAAAAGAGATGACGAGACAATTACTGGAGGAATAGACACAGATTACTATGGATTATAATAATATAATTAATATTTTACCTCTCCATGCGTCTCAATCTTAACCTTGGACTCAATGGTATTTTAGATTTTTTCAAGAGAACAATTGACATTACTAGAATATTTGAGGGTATTTTAGTCTATGTTGTGTATTTTTACATAGTAAAACAACTATTTTACCTCTACTAACATATAGAAAATAGTTTCCTACCCGGGGGTATTTTTGATTTTTTATATTTCTATGCACAGTAAAATAACTATATTTCCCTCAGGTAAGACAAAAATCATGAATTGATGCCAGGGGTGTTCCTTCCATTTAACATTTTTTTTAAATGTATAATACATATATGCCCTTAAAGAAGACAAAATTAAAGAGTTGGTTGTAGGGGTGTTTAGATAATTTTATCTTTTTTAATTATTTTTTTCATACGGACATTGTCGGCGAAACGTCTGGATGGGCGACAGTTTTCTTTGTGACATTCTCTTCCTGCGGTGCATGCAGCATGCTCTAGTGATGAAAAATATCCATCTTGCATCTCAGCAAATGCGCTGACATGTCCTTTGTTTCATGGTGGTGCGTGTGGAGTCCCATGATGGCCAAATAAGTGATAGTGGTCGGTTGAACTTTTTATACCCTTTTCTCTCTCCTGCAAGCCAAATTACATGGCAGTCCCTTTTGTTTACGGTGAGTTCATTTCAATCCCTTCTCTTTTGATTGTTTTGTATGGTTCTGATTTTTGTAATATAGGTTTTGATTTGTTTCAATTTCGTCCTTCAATTCAAATTGATTATATATTTTGTTTTCATTTCGGTCCTTATTCTTTTAATTTTAGGTTTTGTTTTAAATCATTTAATATTTTCGGTATAATAATTTGGATTGTTTTCAATTTTGTCCTTTGATTGAAATTGATCATATGTTTTATTTTCATTTTGACCCTTATACTTTTAATTGATCATATGTTTTATTTTAATGTTCAAAATTGACTTTCACTGTTTTTTATGTATGATATTTCAGATTTTATATCATGTAAATAAAAAATATACGAAACCACACATAGACAAAATGGATGGAAAAATTGAGCCAAATTATTTATAATAAAAAAAAATATATGAGCCACTTGCCGTGAGCTTCACCACAACCAAATTTGTTAACATAAAAAAATATGTTAATGGTCATAGACTTTTTTTATGATGCTATATATCTGAGCGAAATAATCAACCAACAAAACTTTCAATTATTTAGCTTTATTATATATTCATTTTATTATGAATAATGCGTTTAAAATAATGATAAAGATTATTTTTAAAGTTTTTTTTATTTAAAATATGTGAGGCTAATTATATATTTTGATGTTTGTTTAATATTAATGTTTTAAAATATATATAAAAAAAAATAAGTTTTTTTTTCAAAAAAACTCAAATTAATTTAATCTAGGTATTTTGAAAAACTTTTAATATAATAATATAAAGAATAAATCTTAAAAAAAATAAAAAAAAATATTTTTTAAAATGTTTTGAAAATCCCCTTTACAATAAGTCCTTTTAACTTGGGGCAACCATTCCTGTTTTCATTTTGGAGATTGGATCATTATCCATTTATTATGTTATGTTCTTTAACATGATCATAGAATCCTCTCACTCATATAAGGAATACTATACATGAATCATGGTAGTAGGACCATTATATAAATAATAAGTCATTTCTTCCATGTATTACATATAAAATATCCCTTAAATAAGTACTATATGGGCATTCAAAACTCTATGAATAAACTTCCTATAAGTTATTCGGGTCCTAACTTTATTTTTATTCTTATGGATAAATTAATAAATGTGCAAAACTTTATTACAGTAACTTGACGTATATATACAAAATTAAGACTAAGTACAAAATTAATCAATCAATTCCATATGCTCCACATGACTTTTAAATAGCTTTACCAGTAAACCTTTAGTCATGGGATCCGCAATCATCAATTCAATACTTATATGCTCAATAAACACTTCATGCCTTTTGATATTATCTCTCACACGAAGGTACTTAATATTGATATGTTTACTTCTGCTTTCACTTTTATTATTCTTTAAGAAGAATATGGCAGCATGATTATCGCAAAAGATCTTGATTGGTCTCTCTATAGAATCAACAATTTTGAGACCACCAACAAAAAAATTTAACCAAGTGCTTATGTAGTAGCTTCATAGCACGCAATAAATTTTGCTTCCATTGTAGATGTAGCAACTATAGTATGCTTGATGCTTCTTCAGGATATAGCCCCTGCAACAAGAAGAAAGATATATCCTGAAGTAGACTTTATGCTATCTACACATCCCACAAAGTCAGAATCTGAATATCTAACCACCTCCAAATGTTCAGTGTGTCTATATATCAAACTATAATGTTTGGTTCCTTACAAATATTGCATAACTTTCTTTGCAACTTTCCAATGTTCCAATTCTAGGTTACTTTGATATCGACCCAACATTCCAACTATCATAGTTATGTCAGGTCTAGTGCAGACTTATGCATACAATAGGCTGCCTACTGCAAATGAATATTGGATATCTTGCATTTGTTATGTTTTCAATGCATTTCGAGGATATTGATCATTACTAAATCTATCCCTTTTAATGATAGGTGCAATAGAACTGTTATAGTTCTTCAATCTGAATGTCTCTAAAACCTTTTGAATGTAGGCCTTTTGAGACAGTTTCAATATTCTTTGTTTTCTGTCCTTGTGAATCTCTATGGCCTATGACATAAGAGGCTTCACCTAAATCCTTCATTTCAAAATTTTGAGAGAGGAAATCTTTGGTCTCATGTAGCAAACCTAAATCATTACTTGCAAGCAAAATATCATCTACATACAGGACTAGAAAAACAACTTTACTCCCACTAACCTTAAGGTATATACATTGATCAACAAGGTTCTCAATAAAACCATGTGAGGTAATGACCTTATGAAATTTGATATACCATTGACCTGAGGCTTGTTTTAGTCCGTAAATAGATTTTCTTAGTTTGCAAGCTTTCTGACTGTTATCATGAAAACCTTCTGGTTGTTTCATGTAAACCTCCTCTTCAAGATCCCTATTTAGAAAGATTGTTTTCACGTCCATTTGATGTAGCTCTAGATTAAAATGAGCAACCTTCTCTCCAGTATCTATGAAGGATTCATTTAGGATAATCATGGCATTAATGTCTTCCTTTTGAGTGACCCTTGGCCACAAGTCTAGCTTTATATCGTTCAACATTAACAGAAGCATTTGTTTTGGTTTTATAAACCCATTTGCAGCCTATAACTACAACTCCCTTTGGTACATCAACGAGATCCCAGACTTGATTTTTAGCCATGGATTCCATCTTTTCTTTCATGGCATTAAACCATAATGTGGAATGTTCTTCACTCATGGCTCGTGAAAATATTTTTGGATCATCTTTAGGCACAACATCAAAATCAGACTCTTGGAGATATACAACATAATCACTAGAGATTGTAGATCTAATTATTCAAGAGGATCTTCTTAATTCTACTAGCTTTGTATTTGGCAGAGTCTGAGTAAGTTCAATCTAAACTCATTCCTCATGAGTTGACTGTTTTGTAATTGATTGTGGTTCAAGGTAATCATTTTGAATTTCCTTGAGCACAATCAAACGTCCTTAAGGTAAAGATGTTTCAATCAACTCTTATGTTTCCTTAAATTTAATTATTTGAGGATAAACACTTCCACTAGGTTCAGAATCCTCTAAATTTTTTGCATATATAGACTCAACAATTCTAGTATTATTAGAAGGATAGTAAACCCTAAATCCTTTGGAGTTTACAGCATAGCTAATAAAATAATCACTAGTAGTCCTCGGGTCTAATTTCTTTATACTTGGATTATAAATCCTCACTTCAACAGGACAACCCCATATGTGTAAGTGATTTAAACCTGGTTTCCATCCATTCCACAGTTCAAAAGGTGTGTTAGGAACAACCTTGGATGGGACCCGGTTTAATAAATACACAGTAGTTTTTAAGGTTTCACTCCATAAATATAAAGGCAATTGAGAATTACTAATCATGCTTCTTAGCATTTCTATTACTGTGTAATTCCTTCTTTCAGCCACACCATTTTGTTGTGGTGTGTTAGGCATTGTGTATTGAGCAACAATGTCTTCCTCTTCAAGGAATTTTTCAAATGGACCAATCATTTGTTCCCTTTTTTGTTTACCTACTATAGCACTCTCCACCTCTATCAGATCTTACGATCTTGATTTTCCTGTCCTTTTGTTTCTTTACTTCTACTTTATAGGTCTTGAAAGCATATAATGCCTCAGCCTTATCATTTAGAAGATAAAAAAACATGAACCGTGTAAGGTCATCAATAAAAGATATAAAATATTTTTGATCATTTAAGCAGAGAGAAGGAAAAGGTCCACAAATATCAATATGTATAATCTCAAGAATGTCAAAACTACTTTTGGCACCTTTAGTGGTCTTGTTGATTTGTTTTCTCTTTATGCAATTCACACAAGTACCAAAATTAGTAAAGTCAAGAGTTTTTAAAACTCCATCATTTACTAAACTTCTGATTCTCTCTATGGAGATTAGGGGTGTGCAAAAAAACCAGCTAACCGATTAAAACGAGAAAATCAAAAAAAATAATCGAAAAAACTGAATCGAAAAAAAAAGCCAAATAAACCAATTATAAAATTTTGAAAAATATCTGGTTTGGTTCGGTACCGGTCTTCTAAGGTAAAAACTGAAAAAACCAAAATAAACTGAACTGGTTCGGTTAAAAAACACACTTTCCCTTCTCTTATTTCTTTTCTAACCCTAACCCTACAACTACAAGCAGTCGCCCCCCTCCCTCTCCCTCTCCCTCTCCTGACAATCTTCCCCTCTCACTCCCTTTATAATTGTATCTGAACCAATCGAATCTCTCCTCTGCAGCCATCCCTTCTCAACCCCGGTAAGTTTACTCCTCTCCATCCATTATTGTATACAGGTTATAGAGACGAATTGGTATTTGTTCTCTTCTTCTTAGTTAGTGGATTATCTGCTTCTCTTCTCAACTAATTTACTATACGTATGGTACATAGCCCGGAGATTGTTAATAACTACCACCATTGGTCCACTGCAAGAAAATCTAGAGGAATTCCTGATGTAAAGGATGGGTGGCTTTGTTGTGAATTTTATCTTACCTTGAAGATTTCAAATTCCATAATTTAAAGTGTAAATAATTATCAATAAGTGTGGCTTTTTCTGTTGTGAATCGAGGGTTTGATACATGGAAGTATCACTATTAGCCTTTTCCAGTGGGCTTTTTCGAGTTAGTCCTTTCCAGTTTTCACTATTAGCCTTTTGCATTATCTTGCATTTGCATACTCACGGTTCTTGCAAATCTATGTTTTCTCTCCTTAATTGGGAGGCCCACTGAAAAGCCCACTAGAAAGCCCAAAAAAAAGTTCAGTTTTCTCAATTTTTTAATCATAAAAACTGAACCGAACGGAGCTGAAAATGGTCGGTTTTTACAAGGTTCGGTTCAGTTTTGGTTATTTTTTTAAGAGAAATTACAATTTTTAGTTTGGTTGTTTTTTTTTATAAAAAACGAACAAAACCAAAAATGCTCACCCTTAATGGAGATATGTCCTAATCTCCTATGCCATAACCAAATAGAGTCCTCATTCATAAGACTCCTCTTTATGCCAATGTTTGTATATAATGATAAATATTTTTTTCAAAGTTGGGATCTAAATCAATTTTGAATAAACCATCAATTTTTATTCCACCACAAACAAGGTTTTCACCTTTAAAAATACTAAAGGTTGACTTGATAAACCAAAAACCATAACCAATAGTATCCAATTTTGAAAAAGAAATTAAGTTTCTTGAAAAATAGGGAATAAAAAATACATTATCCATATCCAAAACATATTTGAATTTCAAAAACAACCTAAATGTCCCAATTGCCTCAACTTGAGAAAACAATTTATTTCCATAATATACTCGTTGTTCATTGCTTGCTGGTTTTCTTGTGTTAAGAAAACTCTGCATAGTATTAATAATATGAATTGTAAAACCAAAATCAATCCACCATGTATTACTAGGAGCCTCAACAAAAAAAAAATTCCTGACAAGCTAGTGATATGATATTTTCTTTCTTAGAAATATCAACCTCTAAAGACTTCAGATAAGTAAAGTCCCTCATTTCCATGATGTGCTCTCGTACACTTCTGGAATTTTCATAGGTTTTACTTGACAACCTTTTTATTAAGGTGTTGGATAAGGCTTTATTAGAACTGATAAATTATTCCTCAATAGCTTTAATAAAATCCTTAACCTTGGTGCATTCTGGGATTAGATCGCTCCCATCGTTCATGTTTAGCAATCACTAGTACGTACTAGAGTCTGTTAAGACTAGTGGTTCGTCCTCACGGAGCGACAAATCAAGTTCCATGCACCCCAATGTAAAAAACAAATTTTCTTTCCATTAAGAAAAATTATTACCATTTAGCATTGGAACTATATCAATCAAAGCGGAAGGAATAACTGCAATTATAAAGGAAACTACAAATTATTTTATTGTTGTGAAATAACTTTATTTAAATTAATCAATGTCAATTTAACAATAAATTTCAACCTACCTATGGGTAAAGGTTGCATCATGCATGAAATTTACTACTTATTAATAAATCTAATAAATTTAAACATTAATAAATAAAAATTTATGTGCCTGTGGGCCTAAGATAAATTTTATTTCTTAAATATTAAATCTACTATCTTATTCTAATTAAGTCAAAAAAATAAAAACATCCATGTGGGGATTAGCAATTAAATTTATGAATTAATTATAACCCAATGTTAATTTTCCTTATAAAGTTCACATATATTTTTTTGATGTAACTATCGTTTATAAAATCAAATGTTCTGGCATTTATAAAATTATTATGATAGTTACTATTTTATTAACATCTAATAATTATATTGATGCCTAGATAAGGGACTTTAGGAATCAAACAAACCAATATGAATTAAACAATATTTTTCCAAATTACAACCTGGTAAGTTCCCAGGAAAGTGAGGTGGGTCTCAATGGACACACTTAAATACCAAGACTTTCCTAGACAAAACTTTCCTAAACATTGAAAAATAGATAGTACCATAAAACTCACTAACATTTATGGTTTGATTGATATGTTTAGGCATCAATTAATTTATATTTAAATAATATAAATTACAAGACATATTCCTAAGTTAATGTACTATATTAATCCAATACCTTATAACATAAAACAATAGGAATGAAAACTACATTACATAAGCATAAAAGTAATCATAATGTACTTTAAAGTATAAAATAAAAGGAATAAATATTTCATTATGTAAACATAAAACAAACATGGCATAATGGTTTGGGTTTGTCTTACAAACTTGGACAACCTACATCCACAAGTTCCCCTTTTTTATAAAACAATTGTACGAGTGGGTAAACCCATTTTATTAGGTCGGTTTGTATTGGGTTGGACCAAATCAACCCACTTAATGACCCCTTTTTTTAACTTGACCCGGTTCCTTATGGGTTGGAAAAAACCCTACCCGGATATTTAACTTGATGACCCATTTAACCTAAAACTTGCACTGGCTCCCTCATGCACCGGAAATAGGGTCGCCGACCAGCGACTCACGGATCCATATGCGACGGCCACAGAAGCTGTCGCCCAACTCTGTCACGGCGACCCACTGGGTCGCCGTGTCTCTTCAAGTATCTAGCGACCTTTACAGGTCACTGGTACTATCACAAAATGGGGAGAAGCCACTAGCATCTCCTTTTATCAACTGGAGAGAGGCCACTGGCCTCTCTTGTGTGGCAGACAACACGTGAAGTGTTGCCGCTAGCGACCCTTACACGGGAAGAGGTCAGATACGTCTCCTTCTGTCAGCTGGGGAGAGGCCACTAGCCCCTCCCTATGTGGAAGACGACCCTTGACGAGTTGTCGCTTCCCTCATCGATGACCCTTACTGGTCGTCGGTCATAGGATGTGGAGAGGCCAATGGCCTCTCCTTCCCGTCAGTCTAACAACAATATTTGGTTACACTTGTTGTTCATAAGTCCAAAAATAATTTTGGTTGCACACGTTGTCATTTACAACAGGTCATAAATACATAGCTACTTAAATTAACAACGCAAGTTCATATTTTGAAAATCAAAATAAATGATTCTATACATCGAGAATCACTGATAAATATACTGAGCAAAATAGCATAAAGGTAGGCTCTGATACCACATGTTATACATATTTTATATAATCAAATGCTAAATTCATATAGCAGCAGAAATTTAGATTATAAATACCTCCAGTCATTGTTGCTCAAGTACCGAAAAATAAATTCTCAATTTCAGCAGCAGCAATGCAGCTTTTCGCAAAGCAGCAACAGCAATACAATTTCATAATAATATTTTTTTTACGAGAGGAACCTTCTGATGTATGTCTACCAGTAGTCGTATATGGAGTACACAGACTATCATTTATAGATAGATCGGGAACCCCCTCTCATTAATTTATTTTTCCAATTTTCTCTTTCCATCAAAGAGATAGTTAGGCAATTAATCCCCATGATCAAACCCCATGATCTATCTTCATGATCATGGGTTTAAACAAACAAGAACATGGGTGTGTCATGGAGGGCCATAATGGCAATTTCTAACAAAGAATGCAATGGTTTCCTTTTTATATGATTCTCAAATTATCTCTAGAAAAGTGTACTGGGAAACTGTTTCTCAGTGGCCAAAGGACCTAGACAGAAGACAAAGATTGTCTGAACGACCTAGATTTTTCATGAACACTACAAAATCCCTCTTCTTCTTTTTTTTCATGAAATAACATCAGCTTGGAAAGTTCAAGATTCAAACGCACATACGATTATTAACAGCTAGTGAGTACTGGTTTAGATCAGCGGTACTCTCTTTTTGCAGTCATTATAATGTAGGGTTTAGCCTTGCAAATCTAGAGGAGATCTTCACGCGATGCATGATCTATTCCAACCACAGAAGTTTCCCACTGACATACTCAATGATTGGTTTAATTGGTAAGGCAACGAACAGTAACAGAAGATTACTTCAGATGTGTTTGTAGCTGAAACAGCAGCACCACTGGTTAAATCTAAAGAACTTGAGTCACGGGAAATATAATCAGCCATGCGAAAAGGCTCTCAAAAGTTGGTATTCACAGGTGTCTCGGATGGGAGAAGCAAAAGTGATTTTTTATTTTTATTTTGGAAAGGCTAATTTTCAATGTTTGAACTGTCACTGCCACTCGGCTTCACGGAGAATTTAAAGAGAAGAATACAGTATCTGATTCTTTGAGTGGAAACGTCTAATCTTATTAAAAGATATCTGTCACATGATATTACAAAATTCTAATTAGTTATCTAATGATTTGCAATCTATATCTCAATTAATATATCTCAATTTATATATTTATTTTTTGTAAAAATCTTAAATTAATTAGAGTTTTATTTATTTATCTAAATCCATAAAATATATTTTATAGAAATAGAGTTTCCTCGCATCCAATATATATATATATATATATATATATATATTTCCAATATATATATATAACACAAAATTGAAATTTGGGTTTTAAAGATGCAAAAACCTGAACCCTAATTTCCATTAATAAAAGCCTCTTTCAATGGTCAAAAAACATTACACGTAAAGAGATGCATCATCTATCTAGAAGATAATGCATCGTCCATATTATTTTTTTTTTAAAAAAAAAGACATGTGCATATGACCTTCCAAGCCTAAGCATGTCTAGGCTTCTTAATCTTGGGCTAAACTATCCAGCACATACATACTTGACCTTAATTTAAGATAGCCCAAAATTGTTTTTAACATTTTAAAATAATTCACTTCGAAATATTGATTATGCTATAGTTTTAAAAATAATATTATAGCTTTTATGGTAAATACTGGTATTTACTTTCTTTATTATTATGTAAGAAGAAAATATGCTAATTTTTTTTTAAAAATCCCATCATGAAAATTTAATGTAATAGTATATATTTTATTATTTTTATGGTATAATTTTTTTGTTTTTTTTATATTTATATTCAGGTAGATATTATCATTTATTATTTAATACTTTTTATTGAGAATTATTTTATTTTAGTCATAAGTTTTAATTTTAAAACCAATACTTTTGAGAAAACAAAAGAAGAGAGTTTTGATTACAGAAAGAACGATATTTTTTCAGAAATAAATAAAAATTCGTTTTTCTTTTTTACTGTCTGCATTTTTTACTTAATTAATTGTACTACTAATATGATAATATACTTTTTTAAAACCAATAAAATTTATGGAGAAATAAAGATAGTGTTTATTGAAAGAAACTCATTTTTTCTATATAATTTAAATCATTAAAAAAATTTATAAATACCCTTTTTATCATCACACAATTAAATAAAAATAAAAATAAATTTTACCCAAGTCACTAGGTCAAATATTTACCTTTTACTTTTTATAGTGAAGACCAGCTTTTCATTTTAGTCTTTAATCAATATTAACAAATAAGAAATTGATTTATCATTTTATATATCTTTCAATATATTTTGTAAAATACACATCTTATCTTTTTATTTCGGTTAACCTATCAAATTGAAATAAGTTTAATAACTATAGTCAATGTTATTAAATAAGGCATGACCCAATAGGTTAATTTAGAATCTAGTCGGAGTCTGAGTATTTAAAAAATAGATAAAAAATAATTTGATCAAATCTGGATAACCTCATCAATAACTCAATCTGATATAAATAAAATTAAAAATATTATTATTAAAAGCATTTGTAAAAGCAGGTTGAATAACTTTATTCTTGAAGACATCTTTCCAAAAGATTATGCAAAATGTTTGCCATCTTGGATTATTTAATTTGAAACTTCACTTTTCTTGTAGCTGGAATACGATTCATGCATTATTTAATTTATATTATTCGCTTTTCTGTAGCTTCATATCTTCTAGTTCTCGCTCCATAGCTTTTGCCATATATATATATATATATATATATCCATTAGCATGCTTGATTGCTTTTCGAAAAATGTGTTCAATCTTTGGTTCGATAGTAATTTTTTACTAGGGACGGATTCATAAGGCAATAGATAGAAGATTGTTTGGGTCCCTTGTTAATTATTAAAAAAAAACACTAATTGAGGACGAGTTCGTAGAAAATATTTATTGGAATAATGTTTTTATTTTTACTTTAATTAATGTTTTTTTTAAAAAAAAACATCTTTAAATATTAGAATTTTTTTTGGAATACTTCACTCTCATTATATGGATTACGGGATTGACGGGTTAATATGGTAGACTCGAGATTTTTCTAATTAGTTTTTTTTTTAATTTTATTATTTAATATTAAATTAATTAAAAAATAAACTTCATGATTTGTTTAACTTATTTTCTAATGAGTTATTATGAGCTTGTAATCCTCGAATAATATTTAATAGGATAACCCAAATTAACTGAAATTGTTTTTTTTTTAATTTTATGATTTGCTTAACTTACTTTCTATTGAGCTATTATGAGCTCGTAATCTTGGAATAATATTTAATGGGAGTTAACAGGAATTGTTTTTTAAAAAATTTTATCCAATATTAAATGGGTTGAGAATTGAGTTTTATAATTTGTATTTAATTCTTTCATATAAATATTTTTTATATTCAATTTTTTTTTACTCGGATTAATTATCTGGTATACCTAATTATTATTTATAAGTAGTGGTTGGCAAGCAGAATTTGAACCGCCAAAACAATGATGTTTCTATTTGAAGGAAAATTAAGTCCTGAACGTGACATGCACCGCCATCTTTGACGAGTGGAAACAAAGAACCGGTCAATCTTAAGCGTCCAGGAGATTGGTGCGAACAAGCAAAAGGGAAAGGTTCCTAATTTTCATCTCTCATGATACATGTCTAGCAGTTTTTTCTTTGCATTGCTAGGTTTCTATCTTGACATCTCTTTTATTTTTTTATTTTTTTTATTTTTGCATATTGTTCTCTTTTTAAAAAAATGCAACTTTGTGTCTTTTATGTATTATTTTCTTTAGATTAACGAGGGTGTCCATGTCAGCTTGCGTGTATCTCGACTAATCACACAGATCATGAATTTAAGGATCATATAAGCCTCTAATGGATATCATAATATCAACCATAGAGCTCGAACGTGGGACCACAAGGAAAGCAAACTTTTTAGTCATAAGTTCTTGCCATTGGATCACTACTACATGGTTGCCTCTATCCTGTGTGTCCACTAATTTGATGAATTAGTAAGGACAATTATTATAAATATATTTTTTTTTCAAAATTGATTTTTTTCTTTATATTCAAACATACAAATTTGACAATGTTTTAAAATTAATTTGGTGCTTTTATTTAATCTACTAAATATTTTTGTAAAACAAATAAATAAATAAATTATATTTAGCATGATAACTTTTGCGTTCAACTTGAAGTTTGGTTCTGATTAGATTTTGAGTCACAAGTTTTTTAGGTTAAATTATAAGACCGGGCCAGATTTAATAATTATAATCATTGTTATAAAATTCATTATGGCTCTAGAACATCATCTAAGTCTAGATCCTTAAAAAATCAGATTAAAATTGATTTGGTCAAATTTAAAAGAATTAGTCATAACCTGGTATAATTTAAATAAAATAAAATCATTTAAAAAAACAATATAATTTTTAATTAGTCGGACTAATTTATCTAATTTTGTTTCCATCGAGCTTTTGTTTTCTCCGCAAGCAATAACATCAGTTGACAGCAAATTTGCAATCACGACAAAACCTCCGCGGCCCATAGCCAGCCTAATTTTAGCATGCTTCATTGCTTTTTGACGAAACGAGTCACTTTCCGTCGCAATCATAAACGAGTCATTTATGTTGATTGGTTTTATTTTCTATTTTGTTAAAGCTTTTTTGCTATATTTTTCAAGATAATTTTATCGTTTTTATTATTTATACAATAATAATAATAATAATAATAATAATAATTCTTAGTGATTTTTTTATAATTTTTTTCTTGCTTGCTATTCTTTTTATAATTCTAGTTTATTTGTTTTTTCTTAGGGAAAATTTAATCATTTTCATTGCTTAAATGATAATAATAATGATAATGATGATAAAAATAATAGCAATAACAACTCATAAAATCACATTAAGAATATCAATAATAACAAATTATATTATAATCTGAACAACTATAATAATTATATTTATAATGATAATAATGCTAATTTTACTTTTGTTTTTTTAATTTTGTCCTTTAACTATTTTCACATGTTCATCATATCAAATAATATTTTTTTTAATGCTATTAATATTTTTTATTTTTACCTCCAATCATAATAATAACAATAAGTATTACTTTTATTGTTTTGACAGTGATAATAATAATAATTTTAGTTGTAATAATCATAGTAATACTAGTGACAATATAAATCATAATGATGATAGCAATAGTAATTTATTGTAATGATTATATTGTGTATGGTGTTAATGCTTATGACTTTAAATATAATAATAATAATAATAACTCATAAAATAATATGAAGAATATCAATAATAACAAAAAAAAAATATAATATTAATATTAATAGTGATAGTGATAATAATATTAATTACAATTTTAATGATATTAATAACAATAATGATGTTAGTTACCGTTTATTGTGGTAATAATAATAATAATAATAATAATAATAATAATAATGGTAGCAACTATAATATTGTGAATAATAATTAGAATATTGATTATTTATAGTAATGGTTATAATGACAACTATAATGATAGTGACAATTTAACAATAATAATAAATCACAAAATAAAAATAAATATTATTAGCATAAAAAAAATCTTTTGACTTCATGAACAAATAAAAATAAATGAAAATCCTAAAATAATAATAATAAAAAGAAATTTGAATTTTCAAATGATCATCAACACAAATTAAAATTGAAGGACAAAATTGAATTAAAAAAAACTTTAACAAAAGAGAAAATAATAAAATTAAAAACCAAAAGTAAGAGTATAAACATATACACATGGATGAAAAATAGAGACGATTTTAGAAGGGCTGAAAAAAATTAAAGGAATTAAAATTGAAAACAAAATTAAAATAATAAGGTTGAAATGAAAAAATATATATGGTCAATTTCAATCAAATGACAACATTGAAAGAAATCAAAAATTCAATACCAAAAAACAATTAAGGGATTTAAAACCAAACCCAAAATTAAAAGAATAAGAAACAAAATAAAAACAAAATATATGGTCAATTTCAATTGAAAGTTAAAATCGAAACAAATCCAAACTTCTATACCAAAATAATTAAGGGATTTAAAATCATATTCAAAAAAAAAAAACGGATCTAAATGAAAATAAAATATGTGATCAATTTCAATTGAAAGAGAAAATTGAAAAAAAAAAATCAAAACCTCTACAATTAGCAGGACGAGAATAAACAACAAAAAGCCTAGGGACTGAAGTGATAAAATCATAAACCATGAGAACTACCATGTAATTTTAGGATGCAAGAGAGAGTAAAGTGAAACACAAAGTTCAACTGACCATCGACATGTCTCCAACCACCATGAGAAAACACACACATCATCATGTGGAAGAGGACATAAGACTCATCTGTAGAGATGGAGGACGAACATCTTCCACCACCTCAAGACGCCACATGCGCTGTATGAAAGACACATATGGAAACAATTTATGGTGCGTCCAAACGACGCTCCAATAGTGTTTTCTAGAAAAAGAATTAAAAATATCAAATTACCTAAACACCTCTCAGAACTCATGTAATAACGATTAAAACTCAAATGTAAATACAAATGTACCCCTATAGCAAATTCTTAACTCTTTTTTTCTGGGGGTAAAGTTGTATTTGTGTTGGTCACTAATAATGGAAAAATCACTAATGTCCCTGCTAGTTGCACATATTTTTTTTGTCTCAATGAGGGTTAATATTAGTTATTTCATTGTTCATCAAAAACCAAAATATCTATAACATCCTTGATTAGACAACATTTTTTTACTGCAACCGAGGGTAATATGGTAGTTTTATTATGTATAAAAAAAATAAAAAAGACATGAATACCCCCGATCCCAATAACTAAATTTTAAGAACTAAAAGGTATATTATTAATTTCACTGTTCCAATCCATAATAAACTATAGCTATAGTTAAAGTGGAAATCTCACATAATTTAGCTTTTTGTATAATGTGTTAAATATTTCAATCTATAATTCAATAGTCAATTTTTATACGCAAAGAGACGAGTCCATTACCACACATTAGATGGAGGATTGTTTGGTTCCCTTGTTATTTTTTTTAAATAGATATTTTTACTTTACTCTTATGTCCAAATCACTATTTCTTGAAAATTATTTTATTAAATTTGTTTTCAAAAACAAAAACATCCTTTAATAATATATTTGTCTTTATTGCATTATCTAACATTTATTATACAAATAGTGAGTTTAACGGGTTGATTCTATTGATTTGAGGTTTTTTTTTTCATTTTCATCATTTAATATAATATTAATTGAAAATTAGACTATATGATTTATTTTATTTGTTTTTATTGAGTTATTATCACCTTGGGAAAATTAGTGGGTTAACCCTAGTTACCTTAAATTATTTTTTTTTTATTTTATCATTCAACAATAAATTAGTTGGAAATTGAGTTTCATAATATATTTTAATTTTTTAATTTTGATATTTTAGTTTCATGATTAGGGTTATGAGTTTTGACATTTTAACCCCAATTAAATTGAACTGGTTATTTTAATTTTTTATAAGGTAATCTCAATCCCATAACGTAGATCACCAGTCCTTCAATATTAGATTTACTTTTTATTGGGTTCTTCTCAACTCATAACTTGTGTAACGAGTTTGACATGTTAATGCAGTTAAGGAAAAAAAAATATTTTCTTTAATATTGTGTTTGATTTGAATTTAGGCTTCATAGATTTGTTTTGATTTGCTTTTTATTAGTTTATCCAGACCTCATAAACCAAGATAGCCTTTAACAAATTAATCCGAGTTTACTTGACTTTTTTTTTTTTGTCATTTTTATTTTTATAAATTGTTTCTTTCAACATTGAATCTAATAAGATCCGTTATGATTTAAGCTTCATGATTTTTTTTATTAGCTCTTTGCGAGGTTATCTCATTCTCATTACCAAAATCATGGATTTGACAGGTTAATCCAAATTAAATCAAAGTTTTTTTTTCTATGAGGTTATGCTGGTCCCATACTCAGGTCATGAATTTGATAGATTGAGAATTTAACTTCACAATTTATTTTAATATATTTTCTATTGGGCTATCTCGATATTATGACTTGGAATTGTAGGTTTGATAGGTTAACTAGGGTAATTGTTTAGGTATTTTTTCTCAAGTTATCTTTTTAACAGTTAATCCCTCAATATTATATAGATTGAGAAATAAATTTTATAATTTATTTTGTTTTTTTTATAGGGTTATCGTATTCTCATAACCTAAGTCGTAAAATTGATATGTTAACTAGGGTTCACCAATGGTAATTTAATATGTTGTTGTCTAAATATTAAAAAAATATCATCTTAAAAATATTTTTGAGACAAATTATATTTTTCACGTGTTGTCTGAGTTTCTTTTGGACCAACAAAATCAATTGAGTCATATTAGGTCAACCCTACAACTTAAATTATTTTCTCACTAGAATTGTTTTTAGCAGTATTTGATTATTTTTTTTTAATGATTCAACTTGTTACATGATTTCTTTTTAATTTCAATCATTCAACAATAGATTGATTAATAATTAGACTTTATAATTTATTTTATTAAATTATTATAGTTTATCCAGATAATTAGTGCGACGCAATAAATTCTGACCAGTTATGTTGCATTCTTATTGTCGATTTGGTAACATTAACATATATATTAATATATATTTTAATATATATTATTGTAGTTGTTTGGTATCAAAATGTTTTTTTAGATCGATAATTAATGCATGGTGTGAATTTGAGATCGCCTGTTTAAATCCCTCTAGAAGCAAATATATATATATATATATATATATATATATATATATATATATATATATATATATATATCAATATCATACTTTAATAGGAAATTTTTATTTATTTTTATCATTCGATATTAAATTAATTTTTTTACCTAATCAGCAAATAAGGTTATAATTATACCTAATTTCATAAAAATACAAAAAAATCTAATAGCTCTAATATATTTTTTTACATTTATATTTTACCCGATCTTTAACAAAATCACGCTCAATAAATTAGTGTATACACTATCATTTAAGAGAAAGAGTTTTTTTAAAAGTATAATGAGGTTGATTTTTAAAGTGTTTTTTATTTAGAAAAGTATTAAAATAATATATTTTTTATTTTTTTTAAACTTGTTTTAATATCAAAGCATTATAAAAACACAATAAAAACTTAATTTAAAATAAAAAATAAAAAATATATTTTTTTTAAATTTTTTCAAAAAATAATTTTAAAACCAGTGTCAAATAGGAACAAAGACACGAAGGGGCCAACATATCTAAGTGACGAGGATTAGAGGCATCATGTGGATGTCCCTTTTGTCAGGAATTACATCAAAACTTAAAAATGATGTTTTTATTAATAGCTTGCAGCTCGGTTATCATTGCTTGTCTTTTCCTTTAGTTGACTGCTTTCTTTTTCAAATTATAAATTATAAATTTTCAGTTACATTTTTAAATTTAACTGAAGAAATAATCAATTGGGATTGCAATTATTGTAGACAATCGATTTGACACAGCCAATATGCTTACATAAGCTAACGGGATCGTTAATGTTGTTTTTGAAAATATTTTTTTATTTAAAAATATATTAAAATAATTTTTTTATAAAAAAATTATTTTTGATATTAATACATAAAAAATATCTAAAAACATCGTTGTTTTTTATTTTAAAATAAAAAATATATATATTTAAAAAAAAACACTTTTACAATACAATGTCAAACATCCCATTAAGATGCCACGCCGAACCTTCCCAACCAGTTTCCGGTCCCCTTTAGCTGCCAACCGTGTTTTATCTCCAACGGTTTGAAGCTACACTGGATACTCCCTCTCTAAATTCTGATGTCTCAGTAATTACAATAGCTATCCTGTATATCCTCATCTTGACCGTTAATTAGTATTACAGAAAAAGTAAACGTTTGATTCACATGTTCAATTAAGCCACGTAGTCGGTTCCATGAATCGTTCCTTCTGCGTACTCCACCTAGTAGTTTCTCTTCATGTCCGTTATCAGTATCTTTCGGATTAAAGTAAATAATTTTGTCAATCTTACATTTTGACCTTTTATGTATCATTTATCCTAACACCACCGTCATTTCACCTCTGTTTGCTATTGCGGTTCATGGACGGTGGCGAAGTTTATTTATTTTTCTTAATATGTTTTTATATTAAAAATAGTTTTTAAAAAATAAAAAAATTATTGACAAATTTCGAAATAAAAAAACTATTTTAAAAAACAATTGCTACAACAATTTCAAATACCATTTTCAATGCAACATGTCAATTTCTCCAATCCTTTTCTTTCATTTTCTTTGGTTTCTCTATTCCAATCTAAAGTTTCTAAGAGGTTCGTTGACACGAAGGATATTAAAACAATGGGTACCACAATGAACTTTTACCCTTCTTATTCGTTGACTCCTCTATAAATACCCACACTTGACGCCAAAAATCTCTCTCGATGCCTTTTCCATTTCTCTCCGCCAGCAATTTCTCTCTCTAAAATTCTGATATTTCTGCCTGCCATTTTTAAATTATTTTTTTACTTTTTGGTCTCCCTTCATCATGTCAACGATGGCAGAGATGGAGCCTCTAACATCAGGAGCGAGCAATCGAATTATCCCAATCTTGAAAGCCCTAAGAACTGCTCTCCTCTTCATTCACGCACTTGTCTGTTCCGTCCTAGTCCTCCTCCTCCCTCGTCGTTACCGCCGCCGTTACACGGCGGATTCAGCCGCGGAGCAACCGCCTAGAAAGTCAGTGAAACGATGGAGGTTGGAGGAGGAAGATACTTTCAGAAGGAGAGCTCTTGCTGAGGGTATCGATATGACGACCGGTAACGAAGACTGCCGGTGTAGCACGTTCTTGTTCTATGGTGTTAGACGAAATGCGCTCTTCACCAGGTCCTGGTTTCCGGTAACCGGTCAAAAGAAGTGAGCTTTTATTTTTCATTTACTACTGTTTCTTACTGTCATGAAAATCTGTGCTTTATTTATTCATTCATTACATGACAGAGAAATTAACATTGGAATGAAGGACTTGAAAGATAAAGCGAAACTTGCATGCAATCTCGGGATTGATGTTATAATTACGCTGTTTGAAAGTCACTGTTTATGAGGAATCAAACAAGGGATTCTAAAGTAACTAAAGAGGATAATTGGGTTGTTATTTATGTGTTATATTGGAAATTGCAGATGCTTAGTAACTTGGTTGGTTTTAGAATGTTGTGCTTTTGAGTTTCTGATTATTCTGGTTCGATCCAAGAAGCTTATGAGATAGAAATGGAATGGATTTGCTGGTATGCAAGGTGAAAAGACAATCAAATGATTGGTTTTGTACCGGAAAATTGTTATCTGGAATTCAAAGAAATACATTTTTTCCCCATGAAATAATTCTAATGTTTTCTTGTTCCAGATATAGCTATTGTTTTGTTGTGATTGATCTTTGTTTCTTGCCGATCTTTTTGCAAAAAGATGCTGTTTCTAAATGAGTCGAGCATGTTGTGAACTTGGAAACGTGAAATATTGCTGTATTTTCTGCACATCAGGAGTTGCATTAAGTGGAAGGATAAAGGAGCTGTGGTGCTGCTTCGCTCTGATTTATTGTGGTTTTTGTTCAACATATGACACATCTTTAGCATGTATAACTTTACTTTCATCCTATTTTTTGTTGTTTTTCCTCCGTGTTGATTCTGTACTGAGATACGAGGGTTATTTTGTGATTTCAGGGGCATTTTGGTTATTATTCATGGCCTTAATGAGCACAGGTAATATTTGAGGACTTCTAACTTTCCATCTTCTCTTGCATCTCTAATCTGTCCTATTGGTAAAACATCTTTGGCATCTGAAGCTAATCTGTTTTTTTCCCCTGGGTTTTCCAAATTAAAAGATGTTTGACTTGTCTTCTGTTTGACTTTAATTTTCAGTGGACGATATGCTCAATTCGCAAAGCAATTAACCTCGTGCAACTTTGGTGTCTATGCAATGGATTGGACAGGTAGCTAGATTTTATAAAGATGTTCATGTGTTTGGTTTGTTGACCTTTATAGTCAATAGGTTGTTATGAAGCTTCATTCCCAGTTTATTTAGAGCATAGGTGTGAATACATTAAGATCTACTTGAAGGTTCTTTAAGTTAAAACAATGTCGTATCACCTGAATGTCATATTTTCCAGTCTTCACATGTTAAAGAACAGGGACTGATTTTGACAACTCCTTTACTGTGTTTTGATATCCTTTTCTCTTGGTCAATTACAACCCCTTTATACTCTATTTCAAAGGGTTTGTAGTCCAAGTCTCTAGCTTTGCATTGTGGTAATCTGGTTTTTTTCCATTGCCATAGGTCATGGTGGGAGTGATGGGTTGCATGGATATGTTCCTTCACTAGATCATGTTGTTGCAGATACCGTAAGGTCCCTCTTTCTTTTTTGTATATTCTTTATTACTGTGTGTCATGACTTGTACTCTGTGTTAAGGCATACACAGTTCTCTTCCTAGCATCTAAACAGTTAATTTTTTCTTTCATGCTTTTTTTCCTGGCCTGGCATTGAGTTGAACTTGATTCCATCAAGAACTTTGTTTTGTTTGTAAGCATTTTTTCTAATCATTCATAAAATACTTGCAAAACTGATAGGATGAACTTTGTAACATCTGTTTTGACAGGGAGCTTTCCTGGAAAAGATTAAATCGGAGAACCCTGGAGTACCATGCTTCCTTTTTGGTCACTCAACTGGAGGTGCTGTGGTTTTAAAGGTAATACACTTTCAAAAGTTGTCTTCTCTCTCTGTTTTTATTTTTTGAGTCTAGCAGTTTTATTACTAATGTGGAACTAATAAATTGCTTCACTGAGTAGGCGGCCTCATATCCTAACATTGAAGAAATGCTGGAGGGAATTGTACTGACCTCACCAGCTTTGCGTGTCAAGCCTGCACATCCTATTGTCGGGGTAAGTCTTTTCTGTCGCTTAAATCATGCTGATGAGAAGATGTTAATGACGATAACTAGGATATGGTAGGTTGTGTTTTCATGGTCAAGGAGCTAAGGTTCAAATTCTTTGAGTTTTGAATTTGGAATTTGCTACAGTATGCCATTTTGAAATACTTCAATATTCCAATGCACGTAGTTAAGCTTCTGTACATGTTGGATCGTGCTGTCATGGTTGATGTCCATTATATTCGATTTTATGAATCCTGGAAGATGCCTCATATTCATTATAGTTAATATGCCATGTTCAATTCAACTTTTTTTTGTAGAATTCTAACTTTCTAATATATGGAACCAAGACAAGACACAATGCCCTTTAACAATTTTGTTAGAGTCCATTTTACTTGAATCAAGCCTTTAGAACATCAAGTTGCGTTAGTTTTGATTTCTGGTTATAAAACGTTCACTTGATATTTTTCATGCAGGCCGTGGCTCCTTTTTTTTCTCTGGTTATCCCCAAGTTCCAATTTAAAGGAGCAAACAAAAGGGGCATTCCAGTTTCTAGGGATCCTGCAGCACTTCTGGCCAAGTATTCTGATCCACTGGTCTATACAGGACCCATAAGGGTCCGCACAGGGCATGAGATACTGCGTATATCCTCTTATCTGCTGCGCAATTTCAAATCTGTGACCGTTCCGTTCCTTATTCTTCATGGAACTGCTGACAAGGTGACCGATCCTCTAGCATCTCAGGATCTGTACACTCAGGCAGCCTCCAAGTTCAAAGATATCAAGCTGTATGATGGTTTCTTGCATGACCTTCTCTTTGAGCCTGAACGTGAAGAAGTTGGTCAGGATATAATCAGCTGGATGGAGAAGAAGATTAGGAGCTGAGTCTGAACAAGTTTACAATCACTGGTAGATTCTCTTACAGGATAGTCAGGAGTCTGGCTAGTCATTATTAGTACAGCTATTTCAATTGTCACGTTATGTCACAAGTTTGTTCTCCCACATTTGTGAATTTCATCTCATGAAAACTGAACTTGTATCTATGCAAAGAAAAAGTTGTTTAGATTCAGTGGCTTCTGTCCATATCTACGGCAAAAAAATGAAAAACCTTTTCCTCCTCCAATTATAGGACCGGAAATTTCTTTCCTTTTTTTTGTGCATTTCTTGATAGTCAGCAAAAAAATTGCAAAAGATATCACCATCCCTTCTAACTGCTACCTAAAGATATTGGGCCACACAGAAATTTGGTCCTGAATTGAGCGAACAAATTGATACCTAAATTTGCAGAAGAGACTCAACTAATAGGGATGACTGAGGGAAGGCTGAAGCCAAAACGGAGGACCGAGGGAGGGAAGCTTGTTAACATTAAAAGAAAATATAACTTTTTCCCACGTGGGAAAAACATGAACACCATGGATATCCACAACGAGTTTACAATGTTTTTTTCTTTCATTTTACCCCAACATAAAAATAAGGGCCTGCAATGGGGTAATATTTTCTTTTCACAGGAACGCACTTCTCTTTCACATATCCATTGGGGGCAAGAAGGTCGTTTTTCATTTTATTTGAATAATGCAATTACCAAAATTACCTTTTATGCAAAAAAAGAAGCTGCTTTTGTTAGCTTTGTGGTCATTTTCTTTTTTAAATGAATAGAAAAAAGACTTGAATGCTTTCAAGTTCAAATAATTTTAAAGCATCCTTGTAGGGGCATTTTTGTCTTTTTTTTTTTTGGTTATTCTTGAGTGGGTTTAGGGGCATTTTAATCTTTCAGTGATATAAAATATGTAAAAAAATATAAAGTTGTTGGCACGTGACAAGCACACACTAGAGAGTGGTTGCTGCTCGCGTGGGTTCAAAGGTATTTTAGTCTTTCAATAATATAAAATATGTTCATGGTCTTTTTGTATTATACCTTAACAATACAATTACCAATATAACCTTCTAGAAAACAAAAGGAGCTTTTGTCCAAGAACTTTGTGGTCATTTTCTTTTTTAATTGAGCAATGAAAGGACTTGAATACCTTTGGGTTCAAATATTTTTTAAGCATCCTTGTAGGGGCATTTTTATCCGTCTTGTTTTTTTTTTTTTTCAAATGGGTTCAAAAGCATTTCAGTCTTTCAGTAATATAAATGTAAAAAAAAGGTTATTGGCATGTGACAAGCACTTGATAAATGATGCATAAGAGAACTTTATCTTTTGAGTAGGATGGAAAACTATTAACATTAATATTTTTGATGTTATGAAACATCTTACCAACTCTAGATTTGTTTTATATGTTGATGTAATTGATTATATAAGATGATTTTGAGCAAAATGTTTTGCAATATGAGTTGAACTTTTTATTACATCATAACAAGATAGATAGGGATGAAAGGTTAGGGACTAATAAAGATATAAATAAAGCAATTATATCTTGATATTCACTATTTTAAATGCCAAACAAGTTAGATAACTCTTATTTACAACTACCAAATTCTCATAAAAGTGTTTTACCTTCTATTGAGCAAGCCTCAAATTGGAATTGAAGTCTTTGCCGAAGAATTTGAGGTATGTACTTCAAAGAAGATGAGACATTACTAGTGATCATCGTAAATGATCATGACAACAAGAGAAGAAAAATTGTTGAGTGTCTTAAGAGAAAATAAAATGGCTATCAGATGGATTTTAACTAATATAAAAGGTATAAACCCTATAATTTATCTACATGAAATTTTACTGAAAGATGATGTCAAACCCTTGAGAGAGCCTCAATATAAACTAAACTCAATCATGAATGAAATGGTAATGAATGGAATATTAAAGCTATTTGACCAAGAATATTTTATCCCATATCCAAAAGTCAATGAGTTAGTCTAGTGCATATAGTTCCCAAGAAAACAAGTTTGACTCTTGTTTCTAAATGAAAAAATAAACTTGTTCCCATATATGCATTGATTTCAGAAAGTTGAATGCTAACATAAAAAAAAAAGATCATTTTCCAATTCTTTTCATTAATAAATGCTTAAAAGATTGATAGGTAAGTCATTTTTCTTTTTTTTAGATGAGTTTTCTGGTTATTATCAAATTGTTGCAGCTCAAGAAGATTAAGAAAAAACAAATTTCTCTTATCCATTTAGATCTTTCATTGAAGAAATTCTTGTTTTCTAATCATGCAACCTTTAAATATTTACTATCATAAAAGGAATCCAAATAAAGACTCAAATATTGGATTCTCTTATTGTAATAGCTTGATTTGGAGATCAAGGATAAAAAAAAAGCTAAGAATTTTATGGTAGATCATTTGAGCAAGCTTGTGGATAAGGAAGAATTATTGCCCATTGCTGAGACAATCCTTAATGAAGCAAAGAAGCCTTGGTGTGTTGATATGATAAACTTCACAGTTATTGGAATGTTAATTATGATTTGAATATGGAAAAGAAAAACAAAATAAAAAAGGACTCTGAGTATTATATACATCATGAGTCATACCTTTGAAAAATAGTTATGATCAAATTATTCATTGATGTCTAATTAATGAAAAAAATCATGTCACTGTTTCTTGTTGTCACAACCATACATATAGAGGATATTTTGGACCCAAAAGAACAGCTAGGAAAACTTTAGATAGGGAATTTTATTGGAAAACTCGGTTTAGAGATGCTAACCAATTTTGCAAGAGTTGTGAAAAATATCAAATAATAGGTTGTTTATCTTGTAGGGATGAAATGTCAGAAACTCATATATATATATATATATATATATATATATATATATATATATATATATATATATATATATATATATAAGGCATGAACTTTATAGGACCCTTTCATAATTCTTTTGGTTCTATTTTTATCTTTTACTTGCTCTGGATTATATTTTGAAATGGGTAAAACAAATGATATATGTACTACCGATTCTAAGGTTATATGATTTATCAAATCTAACAATTTTTAGTAGATTTGAAATTCCAAAAGTAATGATAAGTGATCAATGCACCTATTTTCACAACTAAACTATTGAAGTATTGATATAGAAACATGGAGTACACCATCATATACTTATAACTTACCACCATTAAACAAAAAACAAGATGGTGAACCCTAACTAAAAGGATTGGAGCCTAAGTTTAAAGGATGCATTTTGGGCATACTATACAACATACAAAACTCTAATTGAGGTGTCATCGTATAGGTTACTTTCAGTAAATTATGTCATTTACCTATTGAAATTGATTTTTTTTTCTTTTTGGGCAGTTAAACAATGAAAATTAGATGCTAAAAAGGTTGGGGTAGTTTTAAGGTTTTCCAAGTTAAAAATGGTTGGAGGGAGTGTTTAATGTTTAGTATTTTATGTCTAGTTTTTGGTATCTTGTTCAATTGGTTTTGATGGTTTTTTTAGTTGTCTTCCTCCATTTTATGTTTTGGACCTTGGTTTTTTTGTCAGATATTTCACCAAGTTAGAGTTACAAAATAGTATGCTCTTAATAAATAGTGAAGTACACATATCCATATTTTCAGGAAGTATTATGGGTAGAAATATGATATCATTTGGACGTCTAATCGGACTTGCAAAATTAGTTCAGAATCCTACTCATAACACGATTTTATACTTTCACACTAAATATTCAAACGAGAATATCTTAAGCTTCATATATCAAAATCAGGTGATTAAAGAACCCAAATTCATCTAAACATCGAGGCTTACACCTTTTATGAAGGTGTCCAAGTCAAATAAAAAAATTTATAAGATGAAACTTCTAATGCAAGTTGGGTGATGAGTTTTGTCTCTTGATCTTATAGGAAACTAACAAGATGGGAGTCCTACCATTTAAAGGAAATATGAGGGGATCCAATAGATATTCTCTACATTCTATAACCTCCTAATATTTATCCTCTATTTTATTTATTTCAGCTTCTTGTATGAAAATTAAACAAAGTATCCCTTAGGTTCGACTTGGTTTTCACGATCATACTATAAATTTATTTTGTGTGTGATAGATAAGTCAGAATTATGTTTTGGAGGTTCCAGCGATCGACCACATGCCACCCATGTTTGATGTCTTTTTTATTTCAGTCCTCATTCTTTCAATTTCGCTATTGACTAAGAATTCAGAATCAATTGACCTTTAATTATGATTAAATTGCATAAAATAAAACTTTAAGGACCAAGATAAATTATTTAAAAAAATGCCTCATCCATAACATTTTCTCTCTATGTGTGTGTGAATAGTGTCAGATTCATAGTTAAACACTTCCCATATTTTAGATTTTATCTAATATGTGGCTTCTTATTTGCCACCTATTTTTGTTTTTGTTTTATTTTTTATTTTTTAGGAGCTCAAATCATTGTTTTTTATTTCATCACTGCTTTTTATGAACAAAACCAACATGAGAGAGAAGAGAAGCCCAACAGAATCATAAGATGAATAAAAAAGGTAGGTGCAAAGAAAGGATGAAGGTGGTGCTGCTACCGTGTTCATTTCCTTTCTTTCTTTTTCTAAACCAAAATGGTAGAAGAAAGGTAAGAGAGAAAACACCAAATCAACACGAGAATAGAAAAGGGAGCAAAGCCATGACTGATGGAAAAAGGCAACAAATAAAATATGGGATTTAATGGTGAGAAAATTTATAGGTTTAATTTTGTTTGTTCCTAATAGTTTGTGTGATTAATTGTTCTTTCATTAATAAAATGAATGTATTTATTGAGAATAATCTTAATCTTACCCTAAAACCCATAAATTATCAAGGTAAAACAATGAACTTTATTGGTTATGAGTATCAAAGGTAGGATCATTGTTGTCAAAATCATGAATTGACTTATAAAATCATATAATTTTACGAGTCAACAATATGTTATGTTTAAAATCGATATAAAAATCAGGTTTATGAATTTACTAAATTTAAATTTTGGAATAAACTTTGACTCAATAGTAACAAAAAAAAAACATTATTATTTCTTACAATAGGTACAAATATATATATAAAAAAGACTCATTAAAACAAAACAATTTACATCATTTCAACATGCAAGTATAATTCTAAAATAATAAATTATATTAAAAATAAATATTATTAAATAGGATCTTAATATTTCTTTAAAAACATTTGGCTATAGTCTTATTTTATATTTGACATCACTAGATTAAATTATTTTCTTCATTTGAGAAACTCTTCCTATTAAAGAAAACATTCATAAAAGATAGCATGAGATTTTAAATGTGTATATTTCTTATATTTTCCTCATATTTTTTTTTAAAAAACCTTTAATATATGTTGTATATTTATTAAAAAGATACAGTTATGATACAATTTACATTATCTAGAAACTAGATATGAAAGATTCTATGGGGATTATTTTAAAAATAAATACAAGGTTAACAACATAAGGATTCTTTGAGAATATCATTAAACCGGACAAACAAGAAAATCTTGAAATCTTTTGAAGTAGCTTCTTGACTAACACAAATTTTCAATTAAATTGCATTAAAGTTGATTCGATATGAACTATTTGATTTCATAGACTTAAAAGTAACTAAATTGACCGGGAAAATAACTTAAATGATATAAAAACTCCAAGATGAAATATTTTTTTAAAAAAATATTGAAATGATGATATATTGAATATTTTTTTCACCTCAAGATTCAGTTTATAGATTTAATTAGATTTAATAATTTTTTTAAAAAAATAATTTTAATTTAATCATATAATAAGAAAACAAAATCGTTTAATTTCAAGCGTTAACCTTGAAATATATATTTATTTGAAAATATAATATAACTCGTTATGAAATTGAAAAAAAAAAATACTAAATTGATTAAATAAAAAACAAACAATTGTAATTAATGCGGGTGAATATTTTAAATTATAGTCCCAGGTTCATGATTACTCAGTCGCAGCCTTCGCCCCCCATGAACTGATGATTACCCAGATAGGACCATAGTTATTGATCCCGTCCCGGGTACCGTCCCGGATTTGTGTTTGGAACAAAACGTCCCGGTTTCGGTACCGTTCCGGTTTTGTACTGTTCATTTTTATTTAATTATATATATGAAAAAAATAAAATATTAATTTAACAAGTATAATTTAAATTCAAGATAAATGAAATTTAAATTATACAATACAAACATAATCTCAAAATTAGAAACATCTTTGAAATTCCAAAATATTATGAAAGTAAAATGTTCTAAAATAAAAGAAAAATACATCAAACATCCTCTACTACAACATGAATATAAAAGTAAGGATCTTGATCTGGCTGTTGAATATAAGGAAAGTCGTCAACAAGACATTCCAATAGCTGGTCATCTCCACCAAGCTCATTCTCCTCATTTACACATGTCTCTTCATCATCTAAATTTAAAGTAGCGAAAGGTGCTTCGATACTCTCCTAACTTATGTCATCTCCATCAAGAAAACCGGGTTCTTCACAAATCCATTCATTCAATAGATCAATGTTGTCAAGGCTAATGGGATCTAAAGCATCTCTTGTTCTGCTCATATTCCTACAAAGAATAAACACGAAAGAAATTAAAAAATTAATAGCAATGTAATAGAAAATAATTACTAATATAATAATATTGATATTTTACTTACCTCTGTTTAATCTTTAGATTATAGCGAACAAATACTAAATCGTTTAATCTCTTGTGCTCAAGCCTATTTCGCTTTTTTGAATGAATGAATTCAAATACACTCCAATTTCTTTCGCACCCGGTTGCACTACGACATTGACTAAGAACTTCGAGCGCAAACTTTTGAAGTTACGGAGTATCAATGCCGAATTGCTCCCACCATGAAACTAGATAACAAATTTTGAATAAATCAAATATTATAGATAAAAAAAAAGACATTATATTGTAAAAAAATAAAAAGTTATTACACGGATTTAACTTTTCTCTTTGACGAATAGCCATGGTTACACCAAAAAGACCGGTTGCTCTCTTATACTCCTCAATTTGGGCATCGATGTTATCTTGAGTATCACAATCGGGAACCAATCTCATAATTGTGGTAAGCAAACCTCGAGTTACCTCCCTTTGTTTTGAAAAAGAAGGCCTAAAATATATTCCAGGATTAAGAAAACATCCTGCTGCATGTAATGGACTATGAAGTTGCTTATCCCATCTAGCATCAATTACCCGAATATATGGTCCATATTGAGACATTCTATTTTTCAATCTTATTTTGATGGCTTCTTTTGCTTTATCCATTGCCTCATATAAATAGCCCATTGATGGTTTTTTCTTCACTTTGTCTGCTAACCTTAGAACTCGTACTAAAGGCTCGTCGACGTTGACAATATGTGCACATCTCGGCCAAAAGTCATTATCTTGTAAAATTATAGCAGCAATTTCGTTTCCAACCCGACTTTTGCCATGACTTGATTCAACCCATTTTGTGCAAGTAAACATCTGTCGAAACTCCTTCTTAAACTTCGGTAAACATTGGAGGCTTAAGAAATGGGTTGCAAACCTTGTTATGCCGGGGACGACATAAATCATGTCCATTTGTGAATTCTTTCCTCATCAAAGCTAGAACCCATGCATGATTATATATAAACTTGGTTATATTTCTTGCCTTTTTAATGGTTTCATCAATCATTGGAAAATATCTCGGATCACAAATATTTTCTAGCATTAAATCAATGCAATGGGCAGCACAAGGAGACCAAAAAAAGGTGCCATACCTTTGCTTTGCAAAGCTTTCAGCAGACCTTAAATGAAGCCTCATTATCACTAACAAATTGGACAATATTCTCTTGTCCAACTTCTTTGACAACTTCATCAAACATCTCCAGCAATGTCTCTTTATCTTTTCGAAGTCCTGAAGTGTCAACAGACTTCAAGAATACGGTGCCTCTCGGAGAATAGGCAAGGAAATTAACAATTGGTGCATTCTTCCTATTTGTCCACCCGTCAACCATAATTGAACATCCATAAACTCTCCAATCAGCCTTGATACTTAAAATGTATTCATGGACATTATGAACTACATCTTTCAAAAGTGGTCCTCTTAAATCATGAAATGATGGGCCTTTAAACCCAGGTCCTATGGATGCTACGGCATCTAGCATTGGGTCGATAATAATACGAATTAGCTTTGTTAAACGGTATATTAGCATCATACCACCATGTTGCTACAGCTATTCTTGCATTGTGTTCCATCTCTTTAGTAGCCATTGCACTTCTAATACTAGGCTGGGAACCCGGGGTAGTTCGTGGAGCAAATAAAGGAATCCTTCTTCTAGATGCACTTGTTCCTTGCACTGTCGTTCTTCTACTTGTTTGTGAACGTATATCACCCGAACGAGGATTTGCAGCATCACCCTCTGCTATTTCTTCATCATTGGAAGCTGATTGAGAATTTCCAATATCGGTTCTAATTCTTTTTCTTCTCTCTTTCTCCATTGTCATCTCATCTACCAGTTGATTCATTTGCCACTTAACCTCCGGAGGGACCTTTTTACAAGGTTCAACTTCACCTTTAATACCAGCAATGTGGTACTTCAACCGAGTAACACCACCACCATTGATCCGTTTATTACAATAAATGCATATACTTCCATTCTTTACACCAGGAACCACCTGTCCATGAGCCCATGCTGGATCATCTGATCTTGTTGGAGCTGAATACATGGAAGTCCCACCACTAGATGGGTTTTTCAGCCATGTAATTTAATCTGTTGTAAAAAAAGATAACACAAGTTAGGCATGTATCATTCTTAGCCTTAATCATTTTGACTAAATCTTGAGACAAAAAGAATTACAAGGAGTCAAGGAGTCAAGGAGTCAAGAATTACAAGAGAATCAGGCAGAAAATTCCTAAACAATGCCAAAAAATCAGATATGTTACGAAGGCGACAAAAAACTAAATTGCAGGTGACCATTGTGCAACTTCAACTCATCCTCATTTAGGCGGTGAGCATATTTAATTGTGGTAATAAGTTCATTGTGCACATTCGGCAATATCATATAATTTTTCTCAAAGGTATCAACGAAGGCTTTGACTTGAGGAATGGAAATGGCGGGTCATACGCATGGAACCAAATCATAAACTAATTCATATAAACAATGAGAATAATTATCAAAGCATAAACAAATTCATATAAACAATGAGAACAGATTATATACAATACATGTACATTGCATTTGTAGAAAAGAAAATAGTCACAAAGGCTATCCGGGAACCGAGAAAATATGAAAAAATATAACCATAGAGAATTCTATGAATACCCACTACACAATCATGAGTTCACAATTCTCTAACTAATACTCCATAACATTCCTCAAATAAATCATGCGAGCATGTTATCACTCATTATCAAATCATCAAAGGCGGGTCATACGCATATAACCAAATCATATACTTGATTCATATAAACAAGGAGAGCAATTATATACAATTTATGTACATTGCATTGTAGAAAAGAACAGGGAGCCACCAAGTTCTATAATACCCTTCAATTCATGAATTAAGAGATGCCAGTTACCGAATTAGCACATTCGACAATGCCAATTACCGAACAATACAGTAACATCCCCTGCACATTCGGCAATATCATACATTATGCCTTCCAATTGAATTTCTTCATTAGGCTGAGCATGCATCCATTATGCGGAAGAAATGGTGTTCGATGTTCACCCCATCATGCAATCATTATCAAGCATCAACAACATCAAGCATTCATTATCAAGCATCAACAACATCAATCCCACATTCACATTCATGCATTTTCGACAGTTTCAATTTTTCAATAAATTAAAGGATTTGGTTCCTCAAATGTGTACCTTTAACTGGAGATATGGGGAAGAAGAACTACTGAAGATTTTGTGCCGCCGTGTGGAAGAAATTGCGCCGCCGTGTGGAAGAAATTATGCCGCCGTGTTTTTGATTTTTGATTTAGGGTTTCAGAAATTGAGCTGATTTAGGGGTTGAGGATAACAAATTGAGCTTTTCAAGTGTGGGATTTCTGGATTATGAATCGAAAACAAGGGATTTCTGGATTAATTTGAGAGAAGAGAACTCGGGAGTAGATTGGGGGAAATTGGGGGAAAATCGGTCGTCTGGTCTGGGAGAGTGGGAGCGGGAAGAAGAAAGGGAATTAGGCTTAACGTGTAATGGTTAAACGACGTCGTTTCTTACTTATGTAAACGACGTCGTTTTGATCCATACCGGAACGGAACGCCCGGTACGGAACCGGGGCGTTCCGGCCGGAATTTGCCCGGATTTTCCGGGACAGGCCGGGATTCTAGCCGGGACAAAAACGTCGCCGTTTTGTCCCGGATTAGACATTGGAACGGGGCGTTCCGGCCGGAACGGGGCGGGATCAATAACTTTGGATAGGACAGCCTGCTCCATGTTCTGGCTCATGAAGTGGAGACAGTTGCTAATGTAAGAGTTCAAATCTTCAAATCTCCACCCTTCAATCGGATCACTAACGAATGACCACTCGATCTTGCATCCATCTTGACCTTCTCCATTGATCGGCAAGACTTCGACGGTGGCCACATATGACTTGAACCCTATGTTATTTTCCATGATCTCATAGCTTAGACACCGTTCGATTGGATTGATCATGATTAACTTCTCTTTGGCCCAGCTGATCTTCATCTCTTCCTGATCCGATGCTACGGTGCTGCTAGAAGCACAGTACCGAACCAGACCAGGCTGCCCTAGCTCACCCTCCACTTGGCAACACGTGTCCACTGTTGGAATCCACTTGTGTATATTGCAGAAGTCCTCCAAGAAAGACCATACTTTTTTCTGCCGGGACTCTTACCTCAGCTGTGGCCTTGCCTTCCCATTTAAGCTGTGTTTCTTCTTCTGCCATGAGTGGAGGAAGGTGACAATGTTAGTTTATGAACAGGGTGGAGATAGCTGAATCTTATATTTAGACCTGTTTGGGAGGCGGTTGCGATTACGGTTGTTTTTTAAAATATTTTTTATTTAGAAATATATCAAAATAATATATTTTTTTTATTTTTTTAAAATTATTTTTAACATCAACAAGGTGCTTTCTGCCCTCTTCATAACCTAATGGATCCAAGAAAAAACCAAAGTTGGCCACAGTCCATATAGATTTGATTGTCTTGAACACCTTTTAATTCTCACATTTGTTTTTTAAAGTGATTACAACTAGCTCGGTTGATAAACTGTCTTGGATGCGTACAAAACAAATATAGATTTGATTGTCTCCTAGAGGAGATACTACTTACTGTCCTAAAATGTCAAGATTTGAGATTTAATACATTTTAAAAGAAAAAAAAAAAAGGAGCAAAATATAGAGTATATGATAATAAAATCTATCTTAATAAGAGTTTCAGGCTATAAGCAGGAAAAATAATCAAAAGATGCAGCAAATATATAAAGCCCAAAAAGGAAGTCTAATTTTTCCAAACCTCTTACTGCGCTCTCCTCCATTCTCTTGGCCATTTGTTGCAGTCCCACTTCATACTTTCTCACCAACTCAGTCAACACCATCCCTGCCACTGGATCAACATTGAATGACCATTCGATCACACACCCATCTTGACCATCATCCCCTTGTGGGACAACCTTGACCGTCGAAACATATGACCTGAACCCAATATTGCTGTCAACTATCTCATAGCTCAAGCTACGTTCAACATGATCAACGGCCGTTAGTCTCTCAGTGGACCAGCTAACAGGCCGATTGTCGCCACCTGTAACGGAGTCGGTGGACGGAATGGAGGAGCCCCCACAGTATCTTACGCAGCCTGGCTCACCATTGGTCCCATGGATGCCATAGCAGGTGGCAAGGCCAGGAAACCATTTGTGGAGGTTGAAGAAGTCGTTGAGGAGAGGCCATGTTTGATCTGCTGTGGCTTTTGCTAGCCCTGTTGACACCTTGCCTTCCCATTTTGGCTGTGGATCTTGCTCCATTAGAGTGAGAATCAGAAATCAGTCCAAAATTTTACTTGGAGATGACCTAATCAACACTTGTCAGCGCACCAAATTCTCTCCGTCATTAGGAAAACTATTCAAGTGCTTACAAAATAAGCTAAGTACAGAGAAAAAATTAAACATAAAAAAAAATTCAAATCTCATGGAATTTGTTTGTTATTATTATTAAATTCAAAAAGATAATAGTTTGGAGTTTTTTTAAATCAAGATATTTTTTTTTATTAACGTATCTTTTATTGTTCATAACAACATATAATTTTTAACTAAAATCATTATTTGTTTTAAACAACAAATATTTTATGATTTTTCAAGGAAAAAAAATATTTTTTTCTTCAAAATAGTATGTTCATTATATGTGATTGAATGTAAAACCGTTATATTTATGATAAAATCATGTTAAAAACTCATTTAAAATATTAAGAATAAACAAATATTTGAATTTGATTCTCGCGAATAATTTATTAATCTCAATTTTATTTCAAATACATAGTAATTGAAGAAAATATTAAAATTCAAAAATAAACTTATAATAGTATTTAAGCATCATGTCAAAACAAAAAAGTAAAGTGAATTTATTAAATCTTTTTTAGAGTGCCTTAAAATAGAACAAAGATAAAAAAGGAAATAATAAAAAGACAAAAAAGTTAATGCCTAGCCGTTGGACTTTTTGTTTAATATTATTATATGTTTGTTTTTTGCATTCACACTCATTGTTTTTAGTAAAATAAATAAACAACATGTCATCTGTTTGAAAAAAAATGTTACTAAAAAGATCCAAACTCATGACCTCGTAGCTCTTTTCATATGCAATTAACTCATCTACAACACTGATTTGTTATAAACTAATCTATCAATATATTGTATTTCACTATCAATAATAATAAAAAAAAAAACATAATAATTTTAATTTTCTTAGAGTATTATGATAATATATTCTAATGGTTCGAAATCTAAAGAGAAGAAAACATGGGAAAAGATTGGCCTTGATGAAATCAAAGGTTTTATTTCAATCTAAAATAGTCATTAAATAGTTTAATGTATTTCGTATTTTTTTTTTTTTATATATGTTCTTAGTACTTTTCTTCCTTTCTTGTAATGAATATTATCATTTGAACATTATGAAATGGTTTTATGTCTTATTTCCTTATGGTTGTCATATTTTCTTTATAAATTTTTTATTGATGACAAAGGGGGAGAAAATTGTCAAGATTGGGGGGTTAAAGTATAGATTTAAAACATGATTACATGATTAAAGGGGAGATAAATTTATATTTATAAATTAATTTTTAATTGAATTTTCAAACGACTATATTGCAAAATAAAAGCGGAGATCAATATTTTTATATCTATATATATACATTAATTGTCATCATAAAAAAAAATAGATTGTTGACCTTTGGGTCACATTTGAATACTTTATTTATTTTGATGATAATAATTAAATAAAAATTGACATTCTTTCTGAACTTGTCAAAATTAAACTTTTTAAATGATTCCTTTATATTGCGCTCAAACAGAAAAAAGTCATTTCATGCTTACCAAATGGGTAAACAAGTAAAAACATCATTTAAGAGTAAAATTTACTTTTATACTAAAAGATCTATTTGGACAAACTAGAGCTGAAAGCATATGTAAAAATAGATATGTGTTTGTGATTATGGATGATTTTATAAGATATACATAAGTTTTGTTTTTAGGACCAAAAGATAAAACTATATATGGATTTGTAGAGTTTACAAGATAGTTCAAAATATAAAAGATTTTTCAATCATAAACACAAGGAGCAATCATGGTCGTGAATTTCTAAGTGATTTGTTTGAAACATTTTGTGAAGAAATACAAAAACAACACAACTTTTTAAAACTTAGACCTTTATAATAAAATGGGGTTATAGAAAGGAAAAATTGATCTCTCAATTTGACACCCTTAAAGCTATATTTTAAACACATCTTGCTACCTTAAGATGTGTTTTTAAATACAAAAACAACATAACTTTTAGATGATAATTGTAAACACATCTTGCTATATTGTAAATCATGTTACCTTAAGATCGAAGTTGAAAACTACTCCTTATAAGTTTTAGAGAGGTAGGAAACCCAATATCTCATATTTCAAAGTTTTTGGTTCAAAATGTTTTATTCTTAATACAAAAGATAATTTGGATAAGTTTGATTCAAAATCCAGTGTTAGTATCTTTTTTGGTATTTCTCCTCTAATATGGTTATAAGGTATATAATAATAAAACACTTTGTCTTAAGGAATCCATACATCTTGCATTTGAGAAAACTTAAAATGATAAAATTGTTGAGATTCTAAATGACATCAATGAAAGTGTTTAGTATTTGAGTCTTGATGACCACATGCCATCATTGTCAACACCACTACCACAGGAAGAACCAGGTCGTCCTCCTCTACCCGGCGGCAGTAGTAAGTGAGTGACTCATCATCGTTAGTTGGCCCCTTCTACTGTTCACGTAATACGTGAACAGTGCAAGAGTGAATTAATTCACTTTGCACACATGTTTTTTCTTTCTTTTTGCTAGACTTGGGTCAGATTGTTATGCTGGCAAGATAATTCTACCTCGGGCAAGATAACCAAAAATGAAGAAAAGGATGAAAGATCAGTTCATCCAAGATTTGCTTTTCTTATAGGCTTTGTAGGTGTTTTAGAAACCTATCAGAAGGTTCTAACTATGGATAAGTAGTAAGTTTAGGGAGCTAATAAAATCATTTAAACTTACGAATATACTAGGGGGTATTAACTAGTAATCAAAGAGTAACCACTCAACTTAAACTTACTCTATAATAAATCACAGGTCAAGTTTTACTTATAGTTATCAAATTTGATGTTATAAGTATGGTAATAAGGGATGTTGATTATTTAAGTGTCATAAGCTAGAGAGTCATGTAGACAAAAATATATTGTTAAAAAGGTCCATGAAAAAGAGTGAAGTTATAGGAGATCTTGCTTATGATTATCCAAATATTAATGGGTAGATTCTATTTAGAAATGGCATGATGGTGTTATCTTAGTCATCCAAAAGAGTTGAAGGACTTCAAAGAGTGATTTATGTCATCACCCAATTTCTGGGTCATTCTCCAAAATATACCAAAAAATAGCAAAAATAAAATAAAAGGAGGCGGTGTGGGTAGAAAAAATCAATGTGAAATTTTGGTTGTTTTCGCGAGTCCAATTGTATCTCTTTTGTTCCAAAAATAGAGGAAAATACAGATTTCAGGCAAAAATAATTTATCGTTGGATAAATCTGTGTAAAAATCAAGTTAAACGACATAATTATATTTTTCTGGGTTGATTCGATTTAATCATCGACAAATTTAAAGTTTAATTATGATCGGGAATTAATTTAAGATCCAATTGAAGGATTTAATTAAGTGTAAGAACTTAATTATACTTTAAATTGGTCAAATTAATTTTATTAAGGGCTTAGTAAATGATAAATCAATTTCTTGAATTTAATTCGGGCTAAATTGATGAGAATGGAATTTTCGGAGACTGATTTGAATTTTTAAGTCAATTATATGAAATCAGGGGCCAAATTGAACGAATTGAGAATCTAACGGTCAATTGAGGGTTAAATCGCGCAAATCAGAAACCAGAGACCAAAAAAAAAAAACGTGCACATTTAAGGTTGCTGTTGAAATTTTGACGGGGATACAATTGCATAAAATTAAAAGTTGAAAACTAATTGGGGGTGCGATTGAACCAATTAATCATTGAGGGACCAAATTGTATTTTTTTCACACACAAATTTTGCATGTCCCTGCACTGTTCCGACACCTGAACAGTGCAGGAACAACCCTGCAACATCCCCTCAGCCCTCTGCAAAAATGCAGAGGCAACAGCACACACAACATGCATGCCTGTATTCCCCTATAAATACCCATTCGCAGTTGGAACAGAGGGAGAGGAGTGGGAAAACAGAGAAGAAAACCGAAGAGAAAGAACAGAGAATTACGTGCAAGAGAAAGAAAAGAAAAACAGAGGAGAAACAGAGAAGAAACGAGGGGAAGTTCTCGAATTCATGGGAGTTTTTAGCAAATAAAAAAACAAGAAAAACAAGGGAAGATCACACGAAATAACACCATCATCTTCATCTTCCTCGGCACCATCTCTCTCTCTCTCCAGTTTCACAGCCTCTCTCTCTCACCAAAACAGCCCCGTTGAGCTCTCTCTCTCTCTCCACTGTTAAAGGCCAACCAGTCACCAAAAACCACCTTTAGCACCACTGTTGACCTCCCCTCGACGCTAGCAACTAAACTATACTCTCAGGCGAAGCCACGACGACAGTTGCAGCAACGGCAACACAGTCCCCGGCGACTTTGGAAGCTCCCTCCAGCCACCACAGGTCACCGTTGACGACGCCACCACGACAAGAATCATTACCTCGACCCCCTTTACCCAACGGTACTAACAGGTACGCCTTTCATCACAGTCGAAAAATCGACTGTTCATTGTCTTCCTCGCCACTGCATGTGAGCAGCGGGATGTAATTTGTGTCCCACTGTTCACACGGGCCAGGCCGAGTAAGCGAGTCGGGCTTCATGCCCAGCCCGCATGTTTAAAAACATTTGGGGCTTCCAGCCTGTGGGGACTGGAAGCCCAACCCAAAACCATTTGGGCTTCCAGCTCGTGAGGACTGGAAGCCCAGCCCAATCAAGGCAGGCTGCCACCCTACTTGGGCTGACAGCCCAGGCCCAAAAAAAATAAAAAATGAAAATAATAAAAAACAAAAAATACAAATTGACATAATATAAATATATATATATATAAATATATATATATGCATTTTTTTACTATTATTATTATAAAAATACAAAAATTGCAAAAAAAAAATATTTGTTTTCGTGCATACGGACGAATTCCAAGATTTTTCCATATATATTTTTCGTAAAAAAATATATATTGCATCTTTCTCATGTTTTAAAACAAAAATTGGATACCGTAACCGGTTTACGATTATCCGTTGGAATTTGGCCAAAATATCAAAAATAATTATAACTATTTTTGTTTTATCTATTGGGGTGTAAATTTACATTGTAAAGTACATCCATGGATAAAAAAAGGGTTTTTAACTACGATGTAAATTTACATTGTAAAGTATATCCTTAGATAATAAAAAAGATTTTCAAATACGGTGTAAATTTATATTTGTAAAGTATAACCGTAGATAAAAAGGTTTGAAACTGCGGTGTAGAATTACATTATAAAGTACACCCGCAGATAAAAAATATCTTTTTGAAATTGCAGTGTAAAAAACACTTTAACTTAGAAAAACAATCAAACAACAATGTAGTTTACCTTAGGTAGGGTGCACTGGGAGTGATGTGTCTTCCCCTTGCACAACAAGTCCCCTTACCCAAGACTCTCGCAGACCAATAGGTTTCCTAGTGATCGTAATACTAGGTGGCGACTCCTAATAATTATAGTAGTAACTTTACAACTATAAAACACACCCCTTTTCACCGCGCGTCGTTGTCTCCCCTGAATCACGGAGATCACAGGGCGCGAAGCGCGTAAAAAATCGTCGTCGCGATAATTTATATGAAGAATAACAATATGCTAGTCTTTTCTATTTTACTTGCCCCATTAAAGATAAAATGCACATCCTAATCATGCAAATGATAGTTTTGTGAAAGTCGTATTGATAGATATGGTGAAGAAGCTATAACTTAAAATATATAACCACCTTAAGCCTTATGAATTGACTTGGTTGAAGTGACAATAACATAGTCGTGGATAAATGATGTCTTGTTCATTTTTCATAGGAAATTTTTTTTATGATGGTGCTTAATGAAATATAATAACATTAAGCATATGTTATATATTATTAGACATGTCTTACAATATAACATGCATATAATACGAGATAGGCAATACAATACATACACTTTTGACATAAAAAGAAACATACGGTATTGTCGCTTAGGATAAAGAAAGTAATGGCTAAAATTGAACCAAGAAAAGCTAAGAATTTATTACAATAATAGGTAATAGAGTTATTGGAGATTGAAGTATATTTTAGAGAATACAAGTCTATATTCAGGTCTATCCTTTTTGGAAAAAACAAAATGGCATATGGTGTATTTAAGTGGATAACAAAACCATCAGCTAGATTAATAAGATCTATATGTACCTTATATCATGGTTGCATGATATATTGGATTAGTTAATGAATTATAAGAGTTTCTCTAAAATCAACCTTAAAAACAACTACCAATATATTCATATCAAGTTTAAGGATGAGTGAAAAATGTAATTTAAGTTATATGAATAGATGGTGATGTCACTTAGACTTTGTAATATACTTGGTACATTCATGAAGTTCATACACTAGGTTTTCAAGACATTACTAGGCATGTTTATAATAGTCTACTATGATAACATCCTGGTTTATAGCCCATTTATAGAGTTATATTTGGAGTAACTATGAACTATATTTGATATATCAAATCATGTGCATTTATTTGTAAATCGTAAAAAGTGCATGTTCTTTACCAATACTATTACTTCTCTAGGGTTTTATATATATATATATATATATATATATATATATATATATATATATATATATATATATATATATATATTGATGTTGAGTAGATAAACTAATCCAAGATGACAACAATTATGAAGTGCTTCATTCTTAAAAGCATTAATTAATGTTATGAGTTTCCATGAGCTAACATCTTTTTATAGGTGATTTGTCTATAATTTCATTACACTGGTTACACTCATTATTCAGTTCTTGGAAAGACATATTTTAGTGGAAAGAAAAGGAAAAGTCAATATCCTGTTAGTGAAACACAATATTACTAAACTTATATACTAACTCACCTATTTTGGCAAACTATTTGAGGTGAATTATGATGCCTCGGGTTAGGGGATAAAATAAAAATAGTGTTCTTATCATTAGTAAACTCAATTGAACTTCAACAATGTTCTTCATTACTAAACCAATGGAAAAATAAAAATAGTGAATCATAGCTTAAAGAATTGACTACAAATCTTAGTGAAAAGTAGGTCAAATCAATGGGATTTGAAATCTAAAGAGAAGAAAACATGGGAAAAGATTGGCCTTGATGAAATCAAAGGTTTTATTTCAATCTAAAACAGTTGTTAAATAGTTTAATGTTTTCCACTTTTTTTGTTTTTTTTTTTTATATATGTTCTTAGTACTTTTCTTCCTTTCTTGTAATGAATATTATCATTTGAACATTATGAAATGGTTTTATGTCTTATTTCTTTAGGATTGTCATATTTTCTTTATAAGTTTTTTATTGATGACAAAGGGGGAGAAAACTATCAAGATTGGGGGGGAAATTAAAGTATAGATTTAAAACATGATTACATAATTAAAGGGGAGATAAATTTATATTTATAAATTCAGTTTTAATTGAATTTTCAAACGACTATATTGCAAAATAAAAGCAGATATATATATATATATATATATTGTCATCATAAACAAAAATAGATTGTTGACCTATGGGTCACATTTTAATAATTTATTTATTTCGATGATAATAATTAAATAAAAATTGACATTTTTTCTAAACTTGTCAAAATTAAACTTTTTAAATGACTCCTTTATATTGCGCTCAAACAGAAAAAAGTCATTTCATGCTTACCAAATGGGTAAACAAGTAAAAATATCATTTAAGAGTAAAATTTACATTTATACTGAAAGATCTATTTGGACAAACTAGAGCTGAAAGCATATTGTAAAAATAGATATGTGTTTGTGATTATCGATGATTTTATAAGATATACATAAGTTTTGTTTTTAGGAGCAAAAGATTAAACTATATATGGATTTGTAGAGTTTACAAGATAGTTCAAAATATAAAAGATTTTTCAATCATAAACATAAAGAGCAATCATGGTGGTGAATTTCTAAGTGATTTGTTTGAAATATTTTGTTAAGAATACAAAAACAACACAACTTTTTAAATATTAGACCTTTATAATAAAATGGGGTTATAGGAAGGAAAAATAGATCTCTCAATTTGACACCCTTAAACCTATATTTTAAACATATCTTGCTACCTTAAGATGTATTTTTAAATACAAAAACAACATAACTTTTAGATGAAAATTGTAAACACATCTTGTTATAATGTAAATCATGTTACCTTAAGATCGAAGTTGAAAACTACTCCTTATGAGTTTTAGAGAGGTAGGAAACCCAATATCTCATATTTTAATGTTCAAAATGTTGTATTCTTAAGACAAAAGATAATTTGGATAAGTTTGATTCAAAATTCAATGTTAGTATCTTTTTTGGTATTTCTCCTCTAATATGGCTTATAAAGTATATAATAATAAAACACTTTGTCTTAAGGAATCCATACATGTTGCATTTGAGAAAACTTAAAATGATAAAACTATTGAGATTCTAAATGACATTAATTAAAGTGTTTAGCATTTGAGTCTTGATGACCACATGCCATCATTGTCGACACCACTACCACAGGAAGCACCAGGTCGTCCTCCTCTACCTGACAGCAGTAGTAGGTGAGTCACTCATCATATTTAGTTGGCCCCTTCTATTGTTCACGTAATATGTGAACAGTGCAAGAGTGATTTAATTCACTTTGCACACATGTTTTTTCTTTCTTTTTGCTAGATTTGGGTTAGATTGTTATGCTGGTAAGATAATTCTACCTCGGGCAAAATAACCAAAAAATGAAGAAAAGGATGAAAGATCAGTTCATCCAAGATTTCCTTTTCTTATAGGCTTTGTAGGTGTTTTAAAAACCTATCAGAAGGCTCTAACTATGGATAAGTAGTAAGTTTAGGGAGCTAATAAATGCATTTAAACTTACCAATATACTAGGGGGTATTAACTAGTAATCAAAGAGTAATCACTCAACTTAAACTTACTCTGTAATAAATCATAGGTCAAGTTTTACTTATAGTTATCAAATTTGATGTTATAAGTATGGTAATAAGGGATGTTGATTATTCAAGTGTCATAAGCTAGAGAGTCATGTAGACAAAATATATTGTTAAAAAGGTCCATGAAAAAGAGTGAAGTTATAGAAGATCTTGCTTATCATTATCCAAATAGTAATGGGGAGATTCTATATAGAAATGGCATGATGGTGTTATCTTAGTCATCCAAAAAAGTTGAAGGACTTCAAAGAGTGATTTATATGAAGAATAGCAATATGCTAGTCTTTTCTATTTTACTCGCCCCATTAAAGATAAAATGCACATCCTAATCATGCAAATGATAGTTTTGAGAAAGTCATATTGATAGATATTGTGAAGAAGTTATAACTTAAAATAGATAACCACCTTAAGCCTTAGGAATTGACTTGGTTGAAGTGACAATAACATAGTCGTGGATAAATGATGTCTTATTCATTTTTCATAGGAAAAAAATATTATGATGGTGCTTGATGAAATATAATAACATTAAGCATGTGTTATATATTATTAGACATGTCTTACAATATAACATGAATATAATACAGGATAGGCAATACAATACATACATTTTTGATATAATAATAAACATATGGTATTGTCGCTCAGGATAAAGAAAGTAATGGCTAAAATTGAACCAAGAAAAGCTAAGAATTTATTACAATAATAGGTAATAGAGTTATTAGAGATTGAAGTATATTTTAGATACTCAGGTCTATAGTTTTTGGAAAAAAAAACAAAATGGCATATGGTGTATTTAAGTGGATAACAAAACCATCAGCTAGATTAATAAGATCTATATGTACCTTATATCATGGTTGCATGATATATTGGATTAGTTAATGAAGTATAAGAGTTTCTCTAAAATCAACCTTAAAAACAACTACCAATATATTCATATCAAGTTTAAGGATAAGTGAAAAATGTAATTTAAGTTATATGAATAGATGGTGATGTCACTTAGACTTTGTAATATACTTGGTACATTCATGAAGTTCATACACTAGGTTTTCAAGACATTACTAGGCATGTTTATAATAGTCTACTATGATAACATCCTGGTTTATAGCCCATTTATAGAGTTATATTTGGAGTAACTATGAACTATATTTGATATATCAAATCATGTGCATTTATTTATAAATCATAAAAAGTGCATGTTCTTTACCAATACTATTACTTCTCTAGGGTTTTATATATATATATTGATGTTTCGTAGATAAACTAATCCAAGATGACAACAATTATGAAGTGCTTCATTCTTAAAAACATTAATTAATGTTATGAGTTTCCATAAGCTAATATCTTTTTATAGGTGATTTATCTATAATTTCATTACACTAGTTACACTCATTATTCAGTTCTTGGAAAGACATTTTTTAGTAGAAAGAAAAGGAAAAGTCTATCTTGTTAGTGAAACACAATATCACTAAACTTACATACTAACGTACCTAATTTTGACAAACTATTTGAGGTGAATTATGATGCCTCGGGTTAGGGGATAAAATAAAAATAGTGTTCTTATCATTAGTAAACTCAATTGAACTTCAACAATGTTCTTCATTACAAAACCAATGGAAAAATAAAAATAGTGAATCATAGCTTAAGGAATTGACGACAAATCTTGGTAAAAAGTAGTTCAAATGAATGGGATTTGTCCTTGACCTAAAATGAGTTTGTCTTTTAACAGGTTAAAGAACTAGACTCCTTAGTTAAGTCCTTTCAAAATTATTTATGTATATAATCAATTAGATGTATTTGAGTTGATACGAATTCCTAATGTTAGACCTAAAAGTGTTCAAGTTGAAGATATAGAAAAATAACTTAATAACGGTGCATGATCAAATTAAGCAAATATTCTTTACAATAATATTAAATACAAGATCAAGTAGATAACCAGCATAAAAAGGTAACTATTAAGATTGATGATTTGATAGAGGCAAGGGTTACACATGATAGTATTATGTGAGAGAGTATAATAAGTTTTGAGAGAGAAAGATTGGTCTTTATAAGGTGCAATAAATGACAATACCTCATTTTCCTAGTCATTTGAAGACTTATAATGTTTTAATGTGCAATACATCATATATATTTTTGCCTATTGGATGACCCAAACTCAAAGATGAGTTCTCTCCAACATGAGAAGATTAATGTAGGATGTTTTGTTTAATAAGATGCAAATTTATTATTTTGGATTACATGGAAAGTCTGGTACATACATATTAGAGTAGATGAATAGGTCCAAGAAGAGGTATGATCATGACAAATGACCTATTTAATCAAAATGGATAAAGATTTTAATATGATGGTTTGATCAGGCTCAAAAGATTTTAAGTGATTCTACAAGTCTAATTCAATAATAAGTGAACTCACTACAATTAGTTAAGGTTGGAAAAGCCTTTAAATTAGGCTTAAATGTTGCTATTTTTATCATTTCTAATATTTTTCCTGTTTGATTGTGGATTTTATGCCTTAATTTGAGTTTTATTTATTTATCCTATTTGTTTAGGAATTATAATTTTTCTTCCTTGTAAGGGTCGATTTTAAACCAATTTAAAGTATTGAAAACTTTTTTTTAGAGGAGACTATTATAAAGAATAAATCCAATACTAGAATACAATTATATTTTTTATTTTTCAGATTCTTAAAAAACAAATTGCCTTTTTTATGTCTTGCTTTCTATTTACTTAGATTTGGTTATGCCAACAAAGCTAGCTTGGTATTAATATTGACATGTTCCAATTTATTGCTCCAATTACCATGACGACTCAAAAAATAATATGGTTTCATGGAACTTAATTATAAGCTATAATGGAAATTATTGAATTAGAAATACTAAAATGACTATTCCAAGTTGGCATACTAGATGTATTGTGTTTATCAGGTATGTTTTTTTCTAGTTGAGAGAAAAATTGAATTATTTGGTGGTTGATTCAATTTGACCTGAGAAACTTAGCAATTATAAGGACAACCCAAAACACTATTTCAAACATAGTTTTACTAAAATAAGAATTCAAAATGATATTTTTTAGAATATCAAGATGACTATGTATTGGATTGATCATGATTGGGTTACTCTACCAAATCTGTAACCATGGTCATAAAACCATTATAACCCCATAAAAATGAAATTGATATAAATTATAAGGTCTAATTCTCAATTAATAAAATATTAAATGATAAAATTTTATAAATAAAAATAAAGAATAACTCGAGTCAATGTGGGTTAACATGTTAAACTCGTGACTTAGGTCATTTGACTAGAAAAACCTTATAAAAAATCAAAATAAATTATTACATAATTTTCAATTACCTAAAGTTCAATGATGAGATTTGAAAAAAAAAATCAATTAATAGGATATAAAAAAAATACCTGGGTCAAGTTGTGTTGACATATCAAATTCATAACTTGGGTTATGAGACTGAGATAATTTCATATTTAGTATAAAAAAGTCATGATGTGCAATTATCAATCAATCCAATGTTGAATAATGAAATTAAAGAAAATCAATATTAAAAAACAAGATTAAAACAAATTATAAGATTTCATGATTAGATTCCTTTTATAGGGACTAAATTAAAATAAACTATCAATCTTGATTCCTATTAAACTAAATATCCTAAGATTAAAAAAATTTACAATGTATATATATAGATTTTAAAATTAAAATAAAACACTATTAAAATAAATAATACCTTACAAGTAAGGTGGTGTATTTACAGAGCACTGAAATCTATAGCTTGACATGGACACTGAGAGGATGGGAATCCGGCTGTCCATTCTCCCACGGGGGCAATTCAAAATCAATCATTGTTGTTTGATTAAACCTAATTCAAAGCTGATATTGCAACTACCAAATTATAAGGACTAAATTAGCAACATCTAAAGTTGGAGGAGTAAAAATAATATTTGGCAATTCGGGCAAACCTCCGTCGTCCGAGCTCACAACCTGATGCATGGGAAGATGAAAGCTGGTAAGGGAAGAAATGGGACAGATTTCCACCGCCCTAATGTAATGCATTCAAAATCTAAAGTAAATGTTTTTGGTTGGAGGTTGAATCCATTCCACCAAAACCAGGTATTGTGCTTAGCTGCTACTTTATAAATGATGAAAGGGCAGTGAGAACTACTATCGTTGACAACATGATTCAATAATAATGGCTCATGGTCCCAATCTCCCAATCAACCTTATAAAACATACTATTTATTTGAAACTATGGTAGAAGTTGAAACTATAGTTAAATTTGTTTATGAAAGTATTTTTTATTCAGAAATGTAAAAACAAGTCCATACAAGACAGTCAAAATCAACCGAGTGATGAAAAATACTTAACACGAGATGGAACGGCACCGTTTAAACGCATTTGTAGCTTCAAGATCATTCAAGTTCCCTGCAATATTAAAAGAAATCACAGCTAAATCGGGCAGGCAGGAGTTTTGAGATGTGATTGCAGCTCAATGAGTCAGTCCGGAGTCACTACACCTTTGAAATGCCCTAGTGACATGCTTTTGCAGCCAATTTCCTCACTTATCTACCATTAAACTATTGCTTAATTGCTCACAGCAACTTAGGATTCCAGTTTACATAATGATGACAAGCCCACTAGTTGTATAAAATACAATTTCTTTTTTGCAATGTAATTTGTTTTAAAACAAGAAAGTTTACGGTATTGTAGAGTTAAAGGAAGGATCGTACCTAACGTGAGCTCTAAAAAATCTAGTGCCATTTCTTTTTAATTGTTTTTTTGTGGATTAGTTGTAGCTTTTGCTTGCCCTCTTTATAGTTCATGTATATCCCCGCTAAAAGCGTGTTTTGTTTGAGACTGATAATAATAAATTATTTTTAAAAAATATTATTTTCCTTTAAATATATCAGAATAATATTATTTATTTTTAATATCAAAATGTCTAAACATGACAATAGATTAACATAAAGTAAAACCTCAATAATAAAACTCAATGGATCGCTATGATGACAACCCTAAGGATTGGTCTACAAATGCACGGTCATGGATCTACCATAAGGCCTGATGTTGGAGAGGAAGCCACGTGGCAAGGTAGGTGGTTTAATTCATTCCCGCCAACCTTCTCAAGCTGGCCTAATGTCAAATCACTTTCAATTTGTAACTATTTCAACTCTGTCACCAGAGGGAACGAAGCCATGAAAAGAAACCACAATTTCTTCCCCGAGCTTTATGAAATGGGCTGGAAAGAGGAGGAGGAGGAGGAGGAGGACCAACTAAAAATAATGATAATCCTGCCAAAAGGAAAATATCCACAGATTATCAAGCTCGCAATCACCTATGACAATGACGACGACAGCAATTATAACTAATGAGAAATCTGTCAGTTCAATCGAAATCATTGCCCTTTCAAGAAACAACTTATAACTGTAAGCATATACTGTCCTATGACAAGAAATATAATTTACAGATTAATCAAGAGAAATTTGTTGGCATCTTCTATGAAAAAAGTGCAGACAACACAGAAACAAAAGAAATGATTAAAGAGAGTCTGTTATTCTTAGCACAGTTAAGCAATAAAAATCTTATTTTAATGGCTCCACTCTACCTCATTTTGGCCTATAAATACCTCTTTCTTCCCTCTCCCGCAACACACAAACCTCTCTCTCTCTCTCTCTCCCTCTCTCTCTCCCCGTCCTCCTCCCTCTCTCTCTGCGCACAGAAATGTCACAAAGCCCGCCATTGACAGCGAAGAAAGTATGCCACATGGTACGTTTGATTTTCTTGATGATACAGAAGGGTGTGTTAAAGAGCAAGGTCATGCTTGATCTCCATTTCTTGATGAAACGTGGCAAGATCCTAGGGAAGGCCTTGAACGAGATCATAGTTCAGCAACACAACACTCTAAGCTGTATTTCACAAGATGTTCACATGTCGTTCATATCTCCTAGAGAGTACGAGTTCAGCTGCAGCGGCAGCCCAGCTTATAAATTCTACAGCCACAAGCACCCTTATTACCGAGCCAAGAGGCGAAATCTCCTCGATCATTACAAGCACGCGAGATTTCACGCGCCTTCACAAGATGGTGATGATCTGGTATCAAGTGCCTGCGGCGGTGATGCGGTGGTTGAGGCATCACCTTTGGTGGGTTCGGCTAGGTGGTTTGGGACATGGAGCCCGCTGGTCAGACAAGTGAGAATAACCGACTCGCCGTTCACCATGAGGGATGCTGACGAGGATTGCCACGTGGACAAAGAAGCTGAGCAGTTTATAGAGATGTTTTACAGGCAGCTGAGGTTGCAGAAGTGGATGGCTGCTCACGAAGCAGCAGTTTAGCACGGGTGACATGGCACATGTTGGGCCACTTATCAGTAAAGTCTAGTTTTATTTTTGCTAATTTCAGCTGATCTGTTGACTGCATAGATAAGTCATGAGGGATGTTGCCTAGTTTGCTGATTGTACATGTGGAATGATCTTTTGTACCTTTTTTTCTTCCCCTTCTCTTGATTGTTTGTGCTTTGAATAATATAACTTTTTTTCATGTATATATTCTCCAATTAGCTTTCTTAACTTTGCATTTACTATGTTTCTCATATTGGTTATCATTGTTTAGATCTATCTAGTAATGAAATTTGCATTATTTATGTTTTATGGAAGTATTTACTATGTTTTTTAGTGTTTGGTATGTACTCAAGTGCTGCCTATAGAGTTCTCAATACTCTTACTTATGAGTTAAGACATTAACCATCCTTTTTTACCTTGTCAACTAGCATGATATATGTAATATTTAAGTATTGTAGTAGCGGTTGTTTTTTAAAGTATTTTTCAGTTGCAAATATATGAAAGTAATTTTTTTTAATTTTTTTTATTTATTTTTGATATCAGCACATCAAATTTATCTAAATCATAAAAACAAATTGAGTTAAAAAATTTCAAACTTTTGTAAAACACAATTTCTACCACAAACAAAGGTTCATAGTTACTTTCCCTCACTATCTCATCAAGTTTATTTAGGAATTTACACACTTGATGGAGTTGTAATTGTCATATATGACTTGAGTGTCACATATACTAACTGTAACACTTGAGTCGTAGATAGTATATGTCACTTCTCTAACACCCTTGCAATGGGATAATCTTTTTTGCAATTGATTCCTAAATATTTCTTTGCAAAACCACAATTCAAATAAGCAATTTTTTAACATCAAAACACAATTCTCCTAAGTAGCACATAACATTTCAATTATAAGTAATAAAAATTAGATTGATGATCAACATGTCATAACATTTTATTAAAAATAAACTATACATCTATTCATAATTGTTATAACATGTAACTATATCTAAAATTACCCTAGCTTATACAAAAACTTGGCGCACACCCCAACTCGTCCAACTCAAGGACGTTTGATGATGGGATTAGGATGTTCATGGATGGACTAACATCCCCAACACTCCAACAATAAGCAAACTCATCTTCTGTAATGTCACTTCAAGATGTTCATCCTCCCGAACCTCTTAAAGTCCACCAAGATATAAATTAAACGTAGTATAGGCTACAATATATCTCACCTCATCAACATCTTTATGGATGGTCATTGTTGCTTTCCAAGCCTTCCTTACTAAGTAATGAATCTATATACATACATTAAAAACCAATTAGTAATCATCATCTATATTAAAATCAATCCAATATTTAATAAATGTTGTATATAAAACAAAATTGCATATCAATTTGTCTTGAATATAGGGGCGCATATAATATTAGATTGCGTGGACAACTCAGAAAACATGACCAGATAAGTGTAATAAAATTGTGCATAATGGACTAATATCATCTCGAGTAAGTATATACATGAATTGTTTGATGCGTGAATCACCAACCGATTCCCATCATGCTTACTATAGTGTCTAATTTCATGTCATTCATCAACGAAATAAAAAAAAAAATCCAGTATATGCTAAGATAAACCAAATTGTCGCATTACTTGATCTGGACAATGGATTTTAACAATATTAAAGTATCAAGTTCTTTGTATATGACATCCATGTAACCTATTAAAACATATGAAAAAAATTATATTATATAAGTATAAACTAAATAAGTATGTTAAAATTAAAAATCAATATATGTTAACACATATCTAATGTAGTTGTTGTGCATCCAACTCATGAGCATGAGTAAGATATACTGTGAAATGTCAAGTTCCACACCATCTAACATGACAAGCCACAAAGTTAGTATATTTTTTACATTCAATTTATATAAATAACATATTAATTAGAATCAATTTTATTTTATTATTACCTAGAACCAATGGATAATGGCCTCTAAGTATGATTGTCAAACATATTATCGTCCCACCTCTCAAGATGTCTGATATTAATATGTTCTCGTGACCAGAGTTTATTAATAAGCATTGACAAATATATGTTAGTATTTAAAGTTTCATTAATTTTAATAATAAAATAATTTAAAAGACATATCTTTTATCTTTTAAACATTCTTTTCATAGTTGCAGTTATAGATAAGCAAGTACCCCCCCTCTCCTCATGTGTAATTAGAAATGTCCTAGAAATCCTTAAGGAGTGTGAAAAAGAATAATGATATTGCATTGCTTTCAATACTCATGGAAATAAAATATTCATACATATTTAATATGTATGTCCTACCATATATTATCAATTGGTCCTCTGTCACATATAGGAGGTGAATCTTAAAATTTATATCTACTCATATGAACTTGATGTAGTTTCCCTTACAAACACTGGTTGAAGACACTCATCTTAATATATGATCACATAAAATATCTCTGTTACTCGACCCTCCACGGTTTGTCATAATTGTTTTATCCATCAAAAGACCAGTCAGCAGGTAACATTCTAAAGTATGGGTATCATCTCACCAATACATAGATAAAAGGTGTGTATCTCGCATCTTCATCGCTCAACCAATACTATGGATAATATATGGTGAAGTTGTATGTCAAACAACTGATCTTATAAAAATCAACGTCTATAGCAAACAAGCAGACATGCTCATGAAACTTTATTAAGATATGTGTTGATGTGTTACATGATTCATTCAGATCTACATTAACAATAAGGTGGTCCTACCTATCGGCATTCCTAAAAATAATCAAACCTCTTATAGTTCGAACCATGTCTCTGTAAGGTCCTATATATATATATATATAAAAAAAAATAGCTTTCGAAATGAAATTAAACACTTATATAGTAAAATTATTATCTTTCAAGATGCAATCAAACTCCTATATAGTTAAATTAAAAACAATAATTAAAGTTTACATAACTTAAAACAAATACATATTGTCTAGTTTGACCAGTTTTTCTTATATGACCTCTTTAATAGTATACACCACATCTATTCAGTAAGTGCCCTTCTCTAACATCCATCTCATTAAATAGACAAATTAATTTCCTTCAACCCTTATTAATTCTCTATCTAGTTAGACATTTATATATATCTAGACTAGTATATATATATACTACAATGGCATATTAGGCAAGGGTTGACAATAAAGACTATATGCATTTTTGTATGACAAGTTGGAGTAAAATACATAAAAAAATGACATATAATCCATATTTTTTTGAAGTACAACATGCAATTAGGTGTGAAACTAGTTGATGATGATACAATTGTCATTGTCATAAGTGCAAGTTATTTCATTGATGTAAATCATGTCTAGTATTTCTCTTGTAACACCAGTTGTTGAAGGATTTCAAATTGAAATATATCTTCTCCAAGATCAAATAGAGATATATGGTGTGATCTAAAAGTTTCCACATCAATAAGTATTTTAGGTAAGAAATTTAGAGGTTACAATGCATCACAACTAAAAAAAATCATTTCTCTATGCTCCACAAAATACGTATTACACCTTAAAATTATTATCTACATTATAGACAAAACAATCAAACCACAGAAAAAATTTAAAACATTGGTAAGAACCTCTAGCAAATTAATGGTCATATTACCATAATGAATACCTCCAAAATCACATGATAGTGTCCATCTTTAGGTTCAACTTTTAGCCATGCTTTAGTCATATCATTAGTCTCCACCAAATCCTCATATAAAATATCAAGCTCTTACTTAAGAGGATTTTTACACATTCTATACGATATATTTTTTAAGATAATATTTTTTAATTTGGTGTTAAAGTTACTCATAAAGTGTCATGAGCAATATCAATAATATCCAATTTGTTTGAGAAACTTTGTGTCATTGAAATTTTAATCATCATATGTCTATTTGACATAATACACAACCTAGTGTAACCATTAATCACATGTCAATAAAACAAATCTAAAAAACAACTCCAATTAGTTTAATCTTTTCTTTGGCAATATCAAAACATAACGATATACATTATTATTCATATAATAATATTTGTAACCAATAAATTTTCCTTGTATTTATTATAAATATGAGTAACATCAATATTAATTAGAGGATGAGAATATTAAAACTCATTAATTAAAGTATCAAATTCCTAAAATTATCTCCTAAAAGTTATCTTATTGTTATTAACCATTTTATAATTCCAAGATATAAATGTTCTTCGATTTGAATCTTTGATGGCTAATAGTGTTCTAGATAAGTTTTGAAATGACTATTTATGTGTATCAAATAACAGATCTAATATTTTATATTTATCAATCCACACCTTCTAATGTGAGACTTTATGCATATAATCCCTTTACACAATACCTTAAATCATTGCAACATTCATGATTAACTTTATGTTCACAATTATCAACATCATCTCAACAATTAGATTTTAAGTTAATATGATGATAGTGTTTCAAAACAAAAGGTTTTCGCCATGTGTATGACCCAATTTTAAAGTTGCCCATGAATTATACCTTTAGCGATATCCCTCATGCAAATACCATCTACAAATTAGATCCTAAATATATTGCAATTAAACATAAGTTTTCTTTGAAAGATGGGCCTTGTATTGCAATAAACTCTTTATATGCCATCTCTTTACTGTTTTAATATATTAAAACTTGTCTTTGAATTTCTTTCTAACCTTCAATTCATTAAGTAATAAGTCTGAATGTCTGTGACTATTAACTCAATCATTGTATTTGTGTTGGTCATCTATAAAATCACAATCCTTAACTATAAAGAAGATTACAGTGAAAACTCTGATATATTGAAAAACAATCTTTATTTAAAAAATTCTCTCTTAAAAAAATAGCTTATAAGGGTTTTAAATGCAAGAAAAAACATCATAATTGATAAAGTCATATTATAAATATGAAAGATAAAATAAAAAACCAAAAAAACAAATAAAGAATGAAACAATAACTTTCAAGCCTAATTTAGGTGTAACAAAAAGAAAATAACAGCTACCCATATATAAATATGTTTTTAGAATGATATGATAAATTTTCAACCTAATTTAATGGTTAAATTAAAAGTTACTCTTATTTTTATTATGTCATGTGTTGAACTCTTATAGAACTTGTCAAAACTTAAAAACTCTTAAGATCAAACTAATACAATAAATACAATTATACTAAGAAAAATGAATAAAGTCTCATGTCATTATAATCTTCACGATGTGTCATGTACTTCTTTATTATTGAGTATTGTTACTTTAATTATATCTTGACTTTATATGGCTTTGGACCTCATCTAAAGTAATCTTAGACATCTATAGTTATCACTCGATTGACTCCTTTTTTAACTCTTGATAAAACTACTTTTGATGTATAACTAATTTTCTTTAAGTCAATCGATTTCATGTTTGGCATTAGGTCATATAAGATGAAAATAAGATTTCAATTTTGCCTAAAAGGTATACATGGCCTTTTGTTCCTCCTCATTCCATTATAAATTTTGTTTGTTGTCCATAAGCTTATCATATTAAAAGGTAATATGATTGCATTATTGATCATCACAAACCTCACTTACTTATTGAGGACTTTTATCAACAAGAAAATGTTTATTATAGGGAGACATCCTCTTATCAAATCTACTATCATTCAGCTTGTACTTACAATTATAATAATAAAATAGTGGTCATTTCATAAATTTATCAATAAATCCTTACCTTTCCTAATCATGTTTTTCAATTATATAAATCCTTATATGAGCTCAAGTAGGCACTATGGGTTTGGCATTCTCACTTAAATGTCTTTATGTTATCCTTAAATTTTGTTTCTTTTTGCATTAATACCTCATAATTTTTTGTATTCACTTTACTTGTTTTAAGAGAAAAGGCCATTCATACTTGGGTAAGCTAAAAAAAGCCTGCATAGTTATAACATTTTACATTGGACAAATTAAACATCATCTATTTAATGTGAAAAAATTATAATAGATGAAATGCCATTTGCTAAAATAATTTTTCGACCATCTCTCATGGATGAAAAATATGTTGAAGGATTTGGATCACCAAAACTCAATTTTGACTAGAAAACACCTTAAAAACATCTTAAAAACTGAAGTTACCTTATATCAAACCTTAAAACACCTTAAAATTAATCCAAAAATAAAAACAAGATCTAAAATATCTTAACAATCCATATTCTAAGTTTGTTAACATGATTGAGTAGCTAAACTATTATCATTGAATTCTCCTCTTAAAGATGTGTTTAGGCTAACTAAAAAAAAAATCACACATTGTTATTTTCTAGCGACTCATTCTTTTCCTTTTTTAAAATCTAAAAGCTTAAAAGAAAAAAAAAGAAAAATAGTATGAGAACTTAAACATAATATAAAATGAGAGAAACCATTAGTGAGAAAATGAAATTTTCATGGAATGAATAGTAACATGAATTGTGTTGTTGCGTCTCGGTACACCGTGGAACCATTTATATTTTATAATTGTTTTTTAATTAACTGAAAATGACTTGATTCGAAATTTGATAGTCAACCTGGAAATTCTGCTGCCGTAAACAATTTTGAAAATTCCCAAAGCCACGTGTGACAACTCAGCACCCAGCTTTCAATTCATAATTTAGACAAAGCCATAGGAGCTCTCAAATCACAGAAACAAAAATGATTACCAGCTCAAAACGACGTCTCTGTTGTGGGGCCCAATTAGAATGACCGAAGGCCACACGCAATGAGAAGTCCATGCAATAATGGGCTTGCTGACAGTGAGTTTTGATGAAGAAAAATCCTTTGTCGTCTCTTCAATCATCACTATAGCCAGGCTATTATTTTTCCACGTAGTTTATTCAAAGATTCTAGAATTAGAAACGGATTGTTTTTTTTCCTTATGAAATAGAAACTCATTGTTTTTTTATGTTTTATTATTTTGATATGCTATGTCAAAAATAAATTTTAAACAATAAAAAATATGTTATTTTGATGCATTTCAAACGAAAATCATTTTAAAAAATAACTGCTACCATAATTGGAATGAAAATTGAAATGTAGTATTTCCCTGACTTCTAGCCAAGGTTATCAATTCTATTCTGATTAGTATTCTGATTTTTAATTAAAATAATATGTTTTAGTTTTAAAGTGTTTCAGCATTTTATTTTGAGGTTTTAATATAATATATATTTCACCAAACACAATTTCAATTCAAATTAAAAGATAAACTAACTTAAAATTATACAAATTAAATTTCAAACACAAATAAAAAAAAAAGTTAAATCGATATGACTTAATTGACTTGATGGGTCCAAAACTACCTAGAAAACTAGTAAAAATATTATTTGACTTGAAAAGACTCAAGATAACATATTTTTAATAAAAATAACGAGACAACAAAATATTGCATCAACTCGGATTACCTTTTCAAACCCTAAAATCTTATACAGATGAAATCTATTCTTATTTATGCAGTTTTTTAAAATTAAATTGAGATATACATGATTCTAAATGAATCAGAAACGCAATGGGATTTGTCTAAATTAGTTTACTAGTAATTCTATCCTAAAATTATTGCAAGTTCCCAGCAAAGGTGGGCTCTGTCTATGCATTAATTTTCAAGTAATCCAATCATAACATCTGTCCACTAATGGTCCTGCAACTCAATAGAATTAATGCAACAATTGTAACTATCAACATACCAAAAGCTTAATTGTTGCTTGAAATTTCTTTAAATGTCGCAATCCTCGGCCCCGAAGATGTTTGTAATTGTAATTTATTTGAATCAAATGAAATTCAAGGATCAAAGTCATGTGTATCCTCAATGGAACCCTTGTAAGATTTTATAATTTATCGAATATAATCCGGTCAAAACATATCAGGGAAGGTATTGACCACTCATCACAGCTTTACATCATTCTCTCTTCTTTTTTCTACCAATTAATCACATATTTCATGAGGGGATAAAATATTGAGGATATGATACGAAAGTTGGATGGTAAATTGATAGTTATAATCAAGGTATGAAATTGAAAATCATATCAGTGTTTAGGGACTAATCTATACTTCAAGATTCAAACTATGCCACATCCCCTAAATTGCTAGAACTTCAGTTGTTCATCAGCTTGACCTAAAAGTCAAGACAAATGGGGTTAGTCAGCTTTTCTTGCAAATAATTCAAGAACACTTGTTCACGGCACAGCCCACTGAGTGGATGAATCAGTGGAATCAGAGATGATAAAGAAGATGAGGTGTTGTATCTCTCTCAACATGGCCCATTCACATTAAGTTTGGAAAACAATCAAGTTCAACTGGGAGTTGTCCACCACAACCATGAAATATCTATCGAGGAGCAGCTTGGAACCGCCATTGATCATAGAAGACAGAAGGCAAAGAAAGAAAACGACCTAAAATAAATATAAGAAAGGGAAGCTGGGAATTGATGAATTGCATTATTGAAATGAGTTGCTCCTTGTCACTTTCATGCAAATTGCAGCAGAATCGGAACGAGTCATCGACTCACACTTTATTTCGGCTCCGGCTGGAGTTTGACCCTACAGTTATCTTGCATTTCATAGAACAGCTATATATCCAGGCACCATGATTGGAGAAGTTGATCAGATGAGATCATCTCCGATCAATGATTTTGACCAGCATAGATCGAGCCATAGAGCTGTTATTTTCCAATGGTATTTTCTAGTATTGTATAAAGTGAAGTTGTGGCTTATATAGCCAATACAATTGAAATCACCACATCATCCACATGTTGGAGATTCTGGTATATAAAAGCAAAACAGAAAAACAAATTGAAAACAAATAACAAACTAATAACCAATGAAACAGAATATTAATAGTGCTAACAAAGCCTCCCCTAAACTGAACTTGCTGAAACAATTCAGTTTAATTCAGTTTAAGTCTTCCATACCTTGTACTCCCAGCATGCTGCGCATCTTGACAAATGATTCCAGCTTCAAAGGTTTCGTCATAATGTCTGCTATCTGCTCCTTAGTTCCACAGAAAATCAACTCTACAGTTCCTTCCTTCACTAACTCTCGTAAGAAGTGAAACTTTACATCTATATGTTTAGTTCTTCCATGGAGAATGGGATTCTTTGACAGTTTTATAGTCGAACTGTTATCACAATGAATTTTCACACTTGTGCAGGTGAATGATCCAATGCTGTCAAGTATTCTCTTCATCCATATGCTATGACAAGCACATGCAGCAGCTGCCACATATTCGGCTTCAGTGGTAGAAAGAGTGACTATTGGTTGCTTCTTTGAGCTCCATGCAACAGCACCTCCACTCAACAGAAATACATATCCCGAGGTACTTCTTCTATCTTCTACATCCCCCGCATAGTCACTGTCAGTGTACACTTCTAGTTCATTCTCAGTACCCCCTGCATTTCTTCTATAGAATACTCCCAAATCTTTAGTTCCCATCACATACCTGAGAACTCTTTTGGCAGCAGCCATATGGGATGACTTTGGATCAGTCATAAACTTGCTTAATAGACATACAACAAACACAATATCTGGCCTTGTGACTGACAGATACATGAGGCTGCCAATTATTTGTTTAAAAATAGTTTTGTAAATCCATTTAACACCAATTTTCTTGACCCCATTTGGTGGATTCACTAGTTCCCAGGTTTTATTCTTTTCAATGGCCTCTATTTCTAAGTCCATTGCATCTCTCCATTTCTTTTGTGTTACAGCTTCCTCAAAATAAACTGGATCATCAGTCACCATAAAGCATGTATCTTCTTCATCAACTACTGCCTCTTGCACATAATCATCCATCCACCTAGGTGTTTTTCTCAATCTTCCCTTTGCTTCATCCACAACATCATTCCCAGTCATCTCAGAAAATTCATTATCAATCTGCTCTAATGCATTACCTAGGCTATGGGCATATTCTGGAATCTGACCATCATCTTCAATTTCCAGTGTTTCAACTCTCGGTTCTAGTCCAGTTTCATCTCTCGGTTCTAGTCCAGTTTCATCTCTATCTTCCTCCACAGATTCCTCATCATAATCACTAATTTCTCCATTAAGATCATCAACCCAACTAAACACATCATTTCTCACATTATCATCACTAATTTCCCAATCCCAGCCTACACTTTCATCACACACCACATCCCTACTAACAATTACCCTATTAATTTTGGGATCATACAGCCTATAGGCTTTGGTTTCTTCACTCACCCCCACAAAAACACATTCATGACTTCTCTCATCTAGCTTTGTTCTTCCTCTATCCGATACATGCACATGTGCAACACAACCAAAAACCCTAAAATAGTCAACATTAGGCTTAACTCCACTCCAACATTCTTCAGGAGTCATTTCTTTCAAAGCCACAGTAGGGCTTCTATTTAGAACATGTATTCCCCATTTTGCAGCCTCAGGCCAAAACAGTTTTGGCATTTTCATTTCGGCTAACAAACATCTAACCATGTTTAATAGGGTTCTATTTTTACGTTCTGCCACTCCATTCTGTTGAGGAGTGTAGGCAGCCGTAAGTTGCCTTTTAATACCATTCTTAACACAAAAATCATTGAATTCTTTGGAGGTAAATTCACCTCCTCGGTCTGTTCTTAAACAGCATATTTCACTCTCTACTTCCTTTTCTACATAACCTTTAAACACCTTAAACATGCTAAAAGCTTCACTTTTTTCAGCTAAAAGATAAATCCACCCTTTTCTACTGAAATCATCTATTAAGCACAGTATGTACCTCTTGTAGCTGCTTGAGGTTGGTGTAATTGGGCCACATAAATCTGCATGTATGAGCTGCAATCTCCTTGAGGCTCTCCATTGGCTCTTCTTGGGAATATTAGTTCTATGTTGCTTTCCACGATGGCACACAGTACATATTCCACCATTTGCTTGCAGTGAAGGCAGTCCCCTGACCAGTTGCTTATTCCCCAAAACCTCAAGGCTTTTATTCCCCACATGCCCATAGCGCCTGTGCCACAAATCTGCCGATTCTTCTTCACTGGTTTTCAAGCATATTATGCTTTGAGGTATCATGGTGGCTTGCAAAATGAACATTCTATTAGCTGTCATAATTGTTTGCATGATCAATCCCCTCTCGGGATGATAAATTTTGCAGCAATTGTCCTTAATAACAATGGCCAATCCTCTTTCTTGCAGCTGCCCGATGCTCAGCAAACTGTTCTTAAGCTCAGGTATGAAGAACACATCCTTGATTCTTTGTGTTAACCCTTCAATCTTCAGTCTAATAATCCCCTTTCCCATCACCATAATCTTTTCACCATTACCCAGCTTGACTGTGCGCCTGAATTTCTCATCCATTTCAATGAACCAGCTCTTATTCCCCGTCATGTGGTTGGAACACCCTGAGTCCAGAAACCACCCATCATCCTGATCAGTCAATTTTTCTTGCACATACGCCATTAACAGTAATTCCTCCTCTTCTTCTACTTCTGCATAATTTGCATTCTTCTGCCAACTAGGACATTCATACTGAAAATGTCCTAGTTTGTGACATTTATAGCATTCCACAGTGGCTTTGTTGAAGCTTTGTCTGCCCCTGCCACGTCCACCTCTCCAGCTCACTCTTCCCCTACCTCTTCCAGGTCTTTCTTCATAAGTCACCTTGAGAACTTGTTCTTCTTCTACTTGATTTTTCATGCGTTGTTCATGCACTAGCAGACTGCTCTGCAATTCATCTATAGTCATTGTGGTCATGTTGTTTGATTCCTCAATCGAACATACCACATAGTTAAATTTCTGAGTCATCGATCGAAGAATCTTCTCTGTGATCATAGTTTCATTCAAATTTTCTCCATGAGCCTTCATCCTGTTAGCTATAGACAAAACCCTAGAGAAATAGGCATTCACAATCTCACCTTCTTTCATACGAAGAACTTCAAAATCGCATCTCAAGGACTGCAATTGAGCTCTCTTCACTCTTGTTGAACCTTGGAATTTCTGCTTCATGGAATTCCAAATTGCTCTGGCAGAGCTTCTGTCAAGAATCGTCTCCAACACTTCTCGTTCAATCGCTTGATACGAAGGTTCTTTGCCTTCAAATCCTTCAAATTGTTGTCTTCTTGTGCCTTCTTTAGCTGAGCATCTGTGAGCTTATGAGTTTCAGCCACTATTGAAGATAACAAAGGTGTTTCTCCTCCAATCTTCACCTCGGTGCCGTGTTCTACAACCATCCAATACTCCTTGGATCGAAGTAGATTTTCCATCATCTCAACTCAGATGATCGTAATGCCCAACAAATTTCTGCGACATACCCACTCATCTGTTTCCCTCTCGCCATTGACAACAATTTCTCTCTTTCTCTCTTTTTCTCTCTCTCAAAGACGAAGGTGTTTCTCTCGTGAACCAACACACTGAATGTGTTTCTCTCTTTTTCTCGTGCACGAGAAAAACAATTTCTCACGTCAATTTCTCACGAAAAACTCAATTTCTCACGAGAAAACTCAATTTCTCACGAGAAAAACTCAATTTCTCACGAGAAAACAATTTCTCCTTCTCTCTCTCACACTCTCTCCCGCGCCTTTTAACAGGCTCTGATACCAATTGTTATTTTCCAATGGTATTTTCTAGTATTGTATAAAGTGAAGTTGTGGCTTATATAGCCAATACAATTGAAATCACCACATCATCCACATGTTGGAGATTCTGGTATATAAAAGCAAAACAGAAAAACAAATTGAAAACAAATA